>QVTF01008860.1:0-23533 GCA_003573665.1 Oxygymnocypris stewartii | reverse complement strand
CCTTCTGGGGCAGCGCTTGCAAGTTCACCACCTGATGCATCTGACTCCAAAAGAAGGGATGGCGGATGAGTTGTGACAAGCGACGGGAACGTAGACCCCATGGCAGTCGCAGTGTTGTCCGTACGGACCATACATGCTTGTCGTGTATCAGTGTTTGAAGCGGCGCAGAGCAAGCCATACTGCTAGCAACTTGAAGCAGTTTATATGCCACTGCAGCCAAGGCCCAGCCAGAGCCCGCAGCTGCGCCCATGTGCACATGGCTCCCCAGCCCATGGCGAGGCATCTGTTGATATAACAACATGCCTGGACACTCGCAATGGCGAGAACTCATCCCTAAGAAAAGCAAGAATCCGACCACGAGCTGAAGGTCTGACGGCAGGACGAGTTGACTTAGACCCGGTACATGTACGCGAATGCCCATCTCGGGACTTCGGTCGTGAAGCCAGTGCTGAAGCGGTCTCATATGAAGCAAACTGAGCAGCGTGACGCGGCTGTAGATGCCATATGCCCCAGGAAACTCTGAAACTGTTTCAGTGGACCGCCCTCTTGCCCTGGAAAGACTCCAGGCAGTTCGCATCGACTGAACACCGTTGTATTGATAGACGTGCTGTGAGGTTGACCGATCCAACTTCATACCGAGAAAGAGATCCTCCACCTCCCACCGGCTGAGGTGACTGAGCACCGGGGGGACGGGGGTTGTCGAGGCTGAGCGTTGTTCACCTCTATCCTCGCCCTCTTGAGATCCGGAGGAAAAGGAACTGCTCCTTTTTGAGGTTTTGGTTACCACTGGCTGGGGAGCCAGTGGCGGAACATAACACAAAAAGGACAAAGATTATCCGCCCAGCCCTCCTCCAGGGAAGGAGTGGTGCGGTCACCATCTCCTGAAGAGCAGGATCCAAAAACTCTGTGTCCCCATCTTTCCTGCAGCCAGCTCCACGCTGCGGTCGTTGTGAATGCGATGAGCAGACGGAGGGGCTGCAGCCGGCGGCTGGGTGGAGACAGCAGTGGACTGCCGGGGCAGGATGTGTCCAAACACCTCCATCTGCTTCTGTGCGGTGGATAACTGTTGGGCGAAATCCTCCACCGCTTCGCCGAATAGGCCAGCCTGGGAGATCGGGGAGTCTAAGAAGCGACGCTTGTCATCTCCCTCATATCTGCCAAGGTCAGCCATAGGTGGCGTTTCTGGACCACCAACGTGGACATCGTCTGACCCAGGGTCCGCCGTGACTTTCGCCGCTCTAAGGGCGAGGTCTGTCCCTGTGTGCAGTTCCTGCTGCAACCTGTTTCAGCACCACCCTCATGCAACTGCTTCACGCCTTGGCCTGATGGACTTGCAGGAGGGCCATAGCGTTCAGGATAGAAGCGTCCTGTCCAGCAGCACTGGAAGCCTTGGCCGTTAGAAACTACGAACCTTTCAGGCCCTGGACGGAAGGCGTGGGTTACCCCTCCAGGCGGTGGCGCTTTGCGGGCAGAGCTGCATAGCAAGCGTGCTCGACTGGGGGGATCTCCACATACCCTTGGGCAGCTCTGCCGTCGAGGGTAGTTTCGGCAGAAAAAGGTGCTCTCCAAGACTTAGTCACCTCCTCATGCACCTTCGGGAAGAATGGAACTGGAGGCGCAGCCAGCGATCGACCTGAGCCCCAGGAACCATCATCCAGCCTCGAGCGTTCGGGACAAGGCCTCCAGTGCAGCCCGACACTCTCGCAGCCTGGGAAATCATAGCGGTCACTCTGGATCTGACTCGGGCAATGCCACTCTTTCAGACGGAGGCAGCGCAGCCGAATCGTCATCTCCAGAGCCTAGCTCGTCCTCTGATGCAGCGATCAACATCCTGTCATCCGCTGGTGCTCCGAACGAGATGCTGGGCCCGCCTTGTCCGAGGATCCAGCAAACTCTTCCAGGAACGCCAGATGGTGCGATGTGCTGGAGGAGTGAGATGCCCGCGGAAACAAACTTGGCGGGGAAGCTCTCACTGTGATCCTCAAATCACCTGACTATGAGCTGAAGTAGCCCTCCGCTGGTGAGAGACAGAGGAAATAGATCGGGGCATGGCAAGGGGGATAACCTCCTGTTTGCTGAGGAGTATCTGACATTTGATTTCTTATATTCATTCTTTCAGTATATTGTTAATTCTTACATTAATTATTTAGTTAGTTTGTTCTGTGTATTGTTCTTTTGTGTTTCATTTGTTTTAGATTTATTAGTTGTTTCTTCTTCTTCTCTTACTTTTATTTTATTGTTCTTTCTTTTTATTCTTACGTTTGTTATTGCATTTGTTAACAATAGTGAACAGAACCAACAATGAAAATACCTTTAAATAATGTATTAATCTTGTTTTTTATTATTAATCTTAAAATCTAAATTGTATCTATTAACATATACTTAATGGACTTGGAGAACATAAACTAACAATTTCCTCCATAACATTAACAAAGATTATCAAGTACTGTAACCATTTTCAAAAATTGTTTAATAAATACAGTAACTCAGTTACAGTTAATGTTAGATAATGCATTAAATATCATTAACCTTTTATGTTAATTGTTGCCATTATTTATTTCATAATTAGTTTGTTCATTAATTTGTCTATATTTTTGTTAATATTACATTTGTTATTCTTCTTCTTTTGTTTTTGTATATTTTTTTCTTTCATTTGTTCTTTTATTCTTTTTTTCTTTCTTTCTTTCTCTCTGTCTGTCTGTCTTTCTTTCTTTATCTCTCTCTCTTTCTTCTTTCTTCTTTCTTCTTTCTTTCTTCTTTCTTCTTTCTTTCTTCTTTCTTTCTTCTTTCTTTCTTTTTTCTTTCTTTCTTTCTTCTTTCTTTCTCTCTCTCTCCCCCTCCCCCCCGCCGACAGCTGCGGCACCCATCCGCAGTCATACATCAGCGCTCGTGCTCGTCCTCTCACTGCAGCCACAGACGGACACTGAGGTGTGCGAGCGGCTCGTCTCGTCAGGTGTGAACACCGTCTTCCATCCCTCAATCTGTCAATTAGTGCAGCTGCAGATCAGAGGAGAGGGAGTGTGGGCCTTTGATAGTAGGCAGAACGGCCCGTCACACAAGAGAACAGGGCAGAACAGAGCTGACAAGGCTATTTTTTTATCTTTTATGAGGGAGTTTTTGAACGTTTTAGGATAAGACTGTGGGTAGTGAATATCTTTGAGTTTATTTGAATTTTTAAGCTAATTTCATCCCATAAGCTATTCTGCTCGTTTCAGATTTCCTGTTTGTCCCGTCATAGTCTAACATGTGGAAGTGTCTCTCAGTAAAAGCTGTCTATAAGGTACCCATGTGTGATGTGTGATTTGGCGACTGACCTTCTGTGTTCGGGGCTTAGCGAAAGCCGTCTCCTCCATAAGACTGGCACGTTTTGGCACCTTGGACAGACGCATAAACAGATGCAGTCTCTGTTAGTAATGACAGGTGATTATATGTGGCAGCAGTGCCAAGGCAATTAAACGGCAGGCTGACGGCACCATTTGGCGCACTGTTATCCCAGCGTTAAGGCTAATTGTGGCAGCACTTTCACTCCTGCCAGGACACTGCTTCGAACATCGTTAATTTTACACCAATACATGTTGTCTGGAGATGAATACTGGCTCTCAAAGGGCTCTTCAATTCAGGGTGGGATCAGACACGGTGAAGTAATTACCCTGCGTTTCATGATTATAATCAGTCAAACTGTTCCTCTTCGCGTTTCGCTTCTCTCTGAGGCCGCTGCTCAACTTTGCAATGTAGTTGGAAAATATTAGAAAACAATTGAGTTTTGAGGCATCAAACATGCATGGTGAAAGTGAAAAGTCAGAGTTTAAAAGTCAAAGTTCAAAATTATTTCAAACACTGTCTCAATAATTATTAATCGTCAAGATGTCATTATATATTTGTAAATCAATACCTTCAACATTCATTCGGACAGACAGTCGCCCTGAAATGCCATGTGTCACGTGATGTCCTTCAGATTTTTGAGCCAATTGGATCTAGGACTACCTTATATATATATATATATATATATATATATTATATATATTATGTGTATGTGTATTGTGTTGACTAATATACTAAAGCACATGAAATGTACTTGATCACAATTTTGACATTAGCATGTTATTCAATATTACATTTAAAGTTAATATATTTTTATTTTATGTGCTAAATTGCAACTAGTCATTATAAACATGTAATTACAAATATATTTGAATACATGACATACAATTTCAATAGACACATTAAAGTAAATTCCAGTTTTGCTATAAATAATTTTTTTATGTCCTACATTAGGCAGCACACTTTAACCATGTTTCATATGAACTTAAATCTTTAAGATGTAGTTAAGTGGGTCACAGAAACACTCTAAACTGAAGCTATTTGTAGTTCATATGGATTTTATCTATAATATAGTTTAGTTTAATTGTAATTAACATGCAATTAAGTGTATGGAAACATTGCAATCAGTTCACACTTAAGTTATTCTTCCTTATATGCTTATAAGTAAATACTTCTGTAAAGTGTGCTAAAGTGAACTGCTTTTTTCAAAAGAACGTCAATGCATTGGAGAAAATATTAAACCAAGTTGAATTAATTTAAACACATTTTCTACACATTTGTTTATGTAAACGATACATTTTAAATCATAAAATGATATATATGTTGTTCAAAATTGAGTATTTAAAAACTGTACAAGAACGTGCAAAGCTGTGCAACTGCAGCATGCAAATAGATTATGTGTTGAACTTCATCTATGGCTAATCTGCCAGAACACCTGTATGAATTTGATACTTCATACATCCTTTTTTAAATAGATAATGTTAGAAATCTAGATCTAATGCATTGATAATTGTACCATTTTTAGGTGTCCTAAAGACTGAATAGTCAGCTGTTGAAATGTAATCATGCAGGCGTAAATATACATGACAGAACTGATTTATTTAAAAGGACTTAATCTGGCGTTGCAGTGCAGGTGTTGTAGTCATCTTCAGTCCGCTTTGCCAGATTACAGTACAGCACCTCCGCTGGTGTAATGAGCTCTTGAGCCCGTCAGCAGCAAATGTTTAAATGGCTCTTGCTCGGGCCGCTGACCTGCCCAACACATGATCTCATTGGCCGTCACAGAATGCTGCACGCTGTTATTCTTTAATTACTGAGGCTTTAGCTGTGAACAGCCTCCGCTAACGACTTTTAATCAACCAGGATTTGACACAGAATGATGGTCCAGTGTGGAATTTCACAGCCATGTACTCGCAACCCCTCGCAGGCAGATTTTATCCAGAGCTTTAGACTACATGTGTCGGCGAAATTCAATTTGGATCGAAACAATAATGCGATTAGGAAGCTGTGCTTTTAACTATTTCTACTTTTGGCCCTGTGGATGTAGAAAGTCCTTTGAAAAACACTCTCACTTGTTTTGTTTGTCTGCCAGCTGTGCATACGAATGTATCACAGGAGAAACATATTTCTTACAAATGTCTACGATGTGTCAAAGTGGAAATGGCATGAATCAAAATGGCCACTTCCTTTGTCTTGCCAGTGCTAATTTCATTGCTAGTATTATACATGTATTTTATTGATTAATCAAAGGTTTTTCACCAACCTTTCAGTTCTTCTCTATAGAGTAAGAGTCATATTTATTGCAGTACGGAGCTGGTGGTGTTTGCATTGGCAGAGATGAAGGGTGTCAGATGGACTGTAATTAGCAGTCAGTGAACAGACTGTCCTCTCGCTGGGCTCGGTGCGTTTGATGCTGTCGGGACACAGTGCTGTCAGTTTGGCCAAATCCAACACATTTTAAATATCGGGTCAAAGACACTTCCAGTGAGCTTCCTTAATCTGCCCGCACATGCAAGCCAAAGTCATTAACACACACTTTAACAGTTCCTAATGAGCATATGATTTTAGGGAAATATGGCATGTTTGCATAGCATGAATATCTGATGTTTTGAGGAACATTTTGGGGGCAATTATAACATGCTACATTTCTTCAATCACAAGTGATGACACCTATTTATACACACTCGGTGGAGTGTTATTAATTTTTCAACAAAAATGTATGATATATTCCTATTAATATCCCGCTCTTAATTTTTGATGGCTTTGAAACTTGTTTATATTTTATCATCTCAGCTAAGGTTGTTGGTTAATTTAACCAATATTTTATGATGATTGTGTGGTAGTAAAAACTATTCAGTACTATTAATAATACTGCGGCTTAATATAATGGTAGATTTGATTTTTTGTTAAAATATTTCAGCACAGCCCAGAATTCATTTTTGGATCCTTAACAAATTACAATTTGTTGTAAATAAAATGTCAGTACTTTGGTCACAGATCCTTTTAATTTCATTCAAGTACAATAAAGCCCTACAATTATAGTAAAATGGCCATGGCTGTTATTTGTCATGGACATAACAAACTCACCATTAAGTCATTTACAGTACTTCCATATATAATATATAGCTGAACTATTGCGTTTTATTGGGTAATCATTTTGCGGTTAAAATATCATTTACAGGGCTGTAGGTTCTCCCACCATTGACAATCACATTTGTTTTTATACATCCAATGTTAAAGGTCTCATGTCTTCAAAATATTCATGTCTCATTCAAACAGATGAAAAATTAATTCACCATATTTAGTATTGCAGAAAATAAACTACAATATAATTATTTGCAGATTATATATTTTCTTTGATTTCATATATTATTTTTAATTTAAAGGTGTTTCGTGAAAATAGTTTGTCAAATGCACTTGGTGAATAAAATGACATAAATTGCTCAATTCTAACTCTATAGACATTTCAGTCATTAACACTGACGATCACTGCACTAAATATAGATCTGACTGTGCTGTCATACGAAGTCGAATTCTTAAATCAGTCTAGACAGATTTTATTCTTCATGTGAGTCTTTCACGTCACAGAAGCCAACTGATCGCCATTTACATTTCTCTACGTCCCACGTCAGATATGAAACACTCAAACTGATGTGCTTGAACTGTTGTCATACATCTGCCCCATCTTCATGCCTAAACATAATATGACAGCTGTTTCAGAGGATAAAATGAAGGCGGCTATTAAAGGGTGTTAAACAGTGAGAGATTTCATGATGGAGGCATTTAAACTTTTTGAATCCTCTTATATCTGAGACACTCAAAGAAAAAGAGGAGCTGTCAAAGAAAGCACGATACATTGTTTCTGTTGAATGCTCCATATGAAAAAAAAACATAAAACAGACACACACACAAAAAAACCCCACTGATTTTTGACCTTTTTTCAGTTTCTTTGTAGTCGATTTGTTAGAACAGTTCACCAACAATTGAAAAGTTTGTCATTATTTAGTCACCCTCACATAGTTCCAGGTCTGTTCCAAAAGCATAATTTTTGGAATTATACCCCCCCCCCCCGTTTGAGAGCAATTGACATCCATCACCTTTGTGAAATAACACTCCTGAGGAGATATTTATGAACTTATTGCAATACAATTTATGAACTTATTGCAATACAATTGGAATTAAGAAAAAAAAAATTGTTAATGTGTTAATACAGAAAGTATAGCAGGGGCTGTAAACAGTGTAATTATAGTGAAGTTAGTAAGTTAATTAGCGAGCGTTAAGGAGACCCACTGGACAGGGATGTAATTTAGTAATAAAATGGCTCCCCCATTACCTTACCCGATGATTATGATCTGTTATACACACATGCACAGTGTAATTAAATCTAGATCCAACAGCACAATAAGCTTTATGTAAAATCTGAATACTGCTATAAAAGTTCAACAAGGACAACAACAGATGAAATCGTTTTATGAAATGAAACTAAACCCAAGAAACTATAAAATCTGATTGGATGACCTGTGTTTGAAATGTCCTCTATACCAACAAGACCAACAAAGAGCAAAGTAATTTAAATCATATAATGGGTAAATTATCATGGCTTAGTGTGTCAGAGCATTAACCACTAGGCCAAAACTCTTACTACTTATTTGCTTTGGTTTACTTGACATAGTATTCAAGGTTTTGTCGAGGGGAAAGGTGCCTAAGACATCAACTAATCACCGGCATGCCTCTGGGTTCGGTGCTTGGTCCTTTTCTATTCTCAAAACAGCTTCACTAGGCCCAAATATAAAGGGAAATGGTTTCTCCTATTCGTGAAGATCATAATCACCACTGCCTGTCATTCAAGCGTGATAACAATAATTGATGTGACATTAGTTTTCCAGACTCAGACATTTTTTAAATAACCCATGAATCAAACCAACCAGCCCAGAGATGAATCACATCATGAGATGTTATGAAAGACATAGTATTATAAAAATGACACATATGGCTTCTACAGAAGCATATATCATCACTTCCACAATCTTAGGTTTATATTTCATAGCTAAAAATCAAATTCTCCATGGAGAAACTGAAATAAAAAAATATTCTGCAACCCTTCTGGTGCACTCTCTTACTGTAAGAGTTCTCCATATTCTGCTTTCGCAGGATAACCTACACCTTTTGATATTACACATGTCTGGAGTTTGCAAAACAAAAGCCTTTACACTTTTATTGAAATGTTGGCTATTACATCCATTCAACTGAGGTCAGACACTCACCATTATTGAATGAGGTTTGATTCTTCCCCAATGAGAATCCAATGGCATTGCTCACTCTGTAATATGACCTCATTAGCACATTGACTCAGGATCACTGTGTTTGGGAAACGAAGTAGCTGCTCATCTTGACCTTAGCTAATGTCTCCAATCGATTAACTCAGACTGGGAAAATAAGCCGCGGAGAGGTGAACACTGCTTTGCCTGAAAACATGATTACAGTACTTTGGCCCTCTTGGTTTTTAGCATTAGAGTAGAGTAACTTAATTAGCGCTTACTGATAGTATTAATAATGACTTGGGGCGACTGATTTACATTGATTCTTGTTGCGCGTTTTTTAAAAGCCGTATGGCACCACACACTTGATGTGTTTAAATTATATGAAAGTGCATGCTAAATTACTGTACTTGGAGATGATGGGAGGTAATATTGTTAATGACTTGGGTTAAAATATTTGATTAGATCTTTAGGCATTTCAATTGAGTGTTATAGACCCTAGTCAAGTATGTCTATTGCTGATTCTAGAGTAGGTAAATCAAATATAGCTGCTTTTTCTCTGAAGGCAAATGGTTTGTAAATATTAAGGTGATCGTTATAGCGTTTAGCTTAGCTGTTACACCTATCATGTCTTGTTGCGGGTTCTGGCTTCAGTATGAATTGTGTAATTGGGGAGAGGGTACTGTGCCAGTGGGTAAGCTGTGTCACTTCCTAAATCTAACAAACTGTGCATAATGATTGCAACACGGCCATATTTTTTAGAAATGGCCCATTATATACATCTGCCTGTGATTGATAAAAAAATACAAAATGGTAGCTTTGGTGTAAAGTGTGTCAGCATCGCACAATCGTTTCACTGCAATCAAATATCTAGAATAGTACACCATTCTCAGCAAATAAATAAGTTGATAGTAGACATCTTGAATAATTAGACTTTGTGATTTTACCTCTATTTTGTGCCTAAGAGACAACTTGAATAAAAACATAATAGTAAAAAATCCTCTAAATCGTCTATGTAGCAATTATAAAAATATCTTTTTTTCTTCTTGAACCTCAGCTGTATACTCTAAACGACTGTTGACACCATGGAGCAGCATCTAATATAAATGGTTAATGGGTTGTGATGTCCAACTACATGGTTGAAAGACCATGTAATCTCTCTTCAATTACGCAAAAGCACACACAGCTCGCTCTCTCTCTCTCTCTTTCTCTCTTTCTCTCTCTCTCTCTCTCTCTCTCTCTCTCTCTCTCTCTCTCTCTCTCTCTCTCTCTCTCTCTCTCTCTCTCTCTCTCTCTCTCTCTCTCTCTCTCTCTCTCTCACTGAAGGGCTGTGATGTGTAAAAATTGAGATCTGTGGTAGAGAGGCTCTTGGAGGCGCCAGGCATCTGTCTGATTATTTGTGTTTTAGCACCATGTGTCAGTTTAACCACCACCCCCCCCCGAACACACAACAAACCACACCTCAGATACTTCAGCTTAATTAGTGCTATGGCAAGTATTATTATTGCTCAAACCTCTGACCTTTAGTATAAAAATTTGGCATGCAACTCATGTTGTACCATTTGTGCTTGGATATGATAGTTAAAATCTTGCAGCTTGTTGTGGAGAGATGTGCCATTACTTTTCTAAGTGGTCTTAATTACAATTTGCCTGAAAGATGGCAAAATGGGTGAAATAAATCATATAGACTTGATGGATTAGACTGTGGGGAAAACAAGTGCCACTTAAATGTATTGAACGTGCACATTTAGCATAGTTCAAATCTTAAAAGTAAGGCCACTCAATTGTGCATAAAGCGAATACACTTCAGTATCCATTTATTACTTCCTAACGTAATTCTGATATTTTTTCTCCTGGTCTTCGTTAGAAAGATTAAGGGAACATCTGCAAGATGTAAAAAGCCCCCATTGTCTAAAATTAGGCCCCCAAGATTAAGAAAAAAGAAACATTGATGCTTTAGAGCTGTTTTGATAAGGACTATCAGTTTTGACTTGCTTTTCACATTGATTTGATTAAAGGGATTATATGTTTTAATGAGTTTTCTGCTTGAGTGCTCTGAGAGATGAGCAATCCACTCACTTTGTTTCACTTTTTTCAGTTGATAGGATTGAATATTTCAAGCACACTTCCCACAATCAATGTAACCTCAATCAAAGAGTACTAGAAACCACACACACAAAACAAAACAAAACTCCCACATAGTAAAATTCAGTATCAATCAACCAGAAATTGTGTAATATTTTTCCTCAGATTTAATAATTTAATTAAAAATGTAATTACACAGACACTACTTAGGTCAGTCTTTACTAAGGTAAACATGTTTTACATTTCTGTATTAAATGCGTTTTAAAATTAATTTGCTGGTAAACATGTTTATGACATGAATGAATGAAAAATGAATCCATCCATCCATCCATCCATCCATCACTGCTCATCCGTCCATCTTTAAATGAGTCCAAATCTATCTGTCGGTCCAACCATCTATATCTAGCTACTGTCTGTCCGGCCGTCCGTCCATATTTATCTGTCCATCTATCCATCCATCTGTCCGTCCGTCCATATTATCAGTCCATCTATCCATCCGTCCATCCGGTCCGTCCAGATTTATCTGTCCATCTATCCATCCATCCGTCTGTCCATCTGTCCATCTATCCATCCATCCATCTGTCCATCCGTCCATATTTATCAGTCCATCTATCCATCCGTCCATCCGTCCGTCCATATTTATCTGTCCATCTATCCATCCATCCATCTGTCCATCTGTCCATCTATCCATCCATCCGTCCGTTCGTCCATCCATCCGACCGTCCATATTTATCTATCCGTCCGTCCATATTTATCTGTCCATCTATCCATCCATCCATCTGTCCGTCCGTCCGTCCGTCCGTCCATATTTATCTGTCCATCTATCCATCCATCCATCCATCTGCCCGTTCGTCCGTCTGTCTGTCCGTCCATATTTATCTGTCCATCTATCCATCCATCCATCCGTCCATATTTATCTGTCCATCTATGCATCCATCTGTCCGTCCGTCCGTCCATATTTATCTGTCCATCTATCCATCCATCCGTCCGTCCGTCTATCCATCCATCTGACCGTCCATATTTATCTATCCATCTATCCATCCGTTCATCCGTCCGTCAATATTATCTGTCCATCTATCCATCCATCCGTCCGTCCATCTATCCATCCATCCGTCCGTCCGTCCATATTTATCTGTCCATCTATCCATCCATCCGTCTGCCCGTCTGTCCGTCCGTCCATATTATCTGTCCATCTATCCATCCATCCGTCCGCCCGTCCGTCCATATTTATCTGTCCATCTATCCATCCGTCCGTCCGTCCATATTTATCTGTCCATCTATCTATCCATCTGTCCGTCCGTCCATCCATCTATCCATCCATCCATCCATCCATCCATCGGTCCGTCCGTCCGTCCATCCATATTTATCTGTCCATCTATCCATCCATCTCTATCTGTCTGTCGGTTGTCCATCCATCCATCCATCTATATTATTTTATATTTACAAGTCTTTTTTGTTAAAAAACGTTTAACTGAAAAGACAAAGATATTGAAGAGGGATTTGCAATCTTAAATATTTCGTCTCTATTACATACAGTGGTGGAAAGCGTACTGTAAAACATACTCAAGTAAAAGTACCATTACCTTCCCAAAAATGTAGTGTGAGTAGAGTAAAAGTTCTTGTCCAAAAAACTACTTGAGTTAGAGTAAAAGAGTAGCCTATTTAAAAGTACTCATGAGTATTGAGTAGTGAGTACTGAGCTATATTCTACCCCGTCATAATAAAATTCTGTATACTGCATTTTTTTTTTTTTTTAAACGTTGTATATTCTGTAATTCACAATCACATCATCTTATTTGTCATAAAGAATGAGTAATATCTATCATGCAGCAGTTTTAATTTTGGACTATCAACTCTTTTAATACATCAAAACAGCACAGAAAGTTTGAAAATAATTTAAAAGCACGTGTGAGGCCACTGAGACAGCATTGCTGTTGTTGCACATCAAATATTAATGTTTAGAAACAGTGCAAATACAAACACCATTAGAAATTCATAGTTCATGAATTCATGATCACACACCATGATATGGGTTAAAAAGAGAGTCAATTTCTCTCCAAAACGGTGCCAGTTTTAGCGTTTCGCAATAAAGAATACGATAAACTAAACTTGATAATTTATGTAACAATTTTTTTAACATAAATGCACATCATATATTTATCTATAAGGATGACATCATGCCATACATTTTAGACATTTACTCGAATTGTTATGCTGATTAAACTATTTGTAAGGAAAAATGCATTACATAACAAAGTATTTCTGGGGAAACAGCGCGCAAACGCACCACGTGTATTTGCTGAGTCGCGGTGTCTCGGTGAATCAGCAGCATCATCCACAACTGAATGCAACAAAAAGTGTTGAACTTTACATTGTTTATGAGTGCACTTGCTAAATGAAGGTGGATTATATCAAATGGATCAAACAAAAAAGTTGTATTAACGAGCTGCAGTTTTATTACATCACACGCTGACACATATGCAGTATATTAACGCCACGGGTCATCAATACTGTGCGCATTGGTCCTCAGTTTGAGTACATTATTTCCAAGCGTTTTAGTGTTTCCAAAACACTTTTTCAAAAACTCATCAAAAGTCAACAAGCAACAACACGTTATCCAAGTGACTGCTGCAGAGGGATAGACGAGGCAGCGCTCATTGCGCGTCTCTTAAAGTAAGCGGGAATTATGCCGAACGTGGCACTGTACGCAATACCCGCAACTTCACACCAAATTTCAGGCCTTGTAGGTATACAGGATATATACAAATAATTTAGTAAGCAGAAATCCGAAATTTACCTTCACCAAATTAGAGGAAGATGCTGATAACTCGACTGAATTGATGCCTGAAGAGTGCACTTCCGGTAGCCATGATAAACAGTTGGCGGTTAAAGTTTTCTATGCACAATTTGATTTGATGAAAGTCACCAGACCGATTTTCTCTTTCTATCCAATCACTTTGATGGATACAAATTATTACAATAAGTACGTAATGACCACAAACAGAGGAAAATAGCAGAGTAAAAGTACGGATACATCACTTAAAATGTAGGCTACTAAAAGTACACCATTTTTTAACTACTCAAAAAAGTACAAATTACTGATAAAAACTACTTAATTACTGTAACAAGAGTATTTGCAATTCGATACTTCACACCCCTGATTAAATGTACAGATACAAGTCTTTTTAACAACATATTAAACCGATGGTGATATAAAGAACAGCTTTTTACCTTTTCATGATCTTAGACATCTTTATATGTCATTGACCCTTTAATTGTGTTCTGTCATAACGATTAAGGTCAAGCGGATATAAAACAAGCTCCAATTGCGTATAAAGAGATTTCTAAGGTCATGCGTGAAGGTTGCATATTTTGCATCTGTCTAAATAGAGCACACTGTACTCTGCCTGACCCATCCAGGGCGATGCTGTTTTTACTGTACCTCCCGTGGGCCAGCAGAAGCAGACTGACTAATGCTTTTATTAGCTTTCAGACCACCAGCACAAATGATGACCGATCTAATCTCATCAGCTCGTTTAAAAGTATGAGAAATGAGACGTTTGCAGGTATATACAAAGTCCTAATGTCAGTGTTCCAGGCCTTACGTCGCCTCTGGGCTTTTCCCGCCCTGGAAAGAATGATGTGAATATTATTCCTCTCTGAGTGGCATAAGAAGCCCCACATCGTTTCTCCGACAACTTTATGAAAGCAGAAGGGGTCGTGGCTCATATTCAGCGATGATTGACAATTATGGCCACATAATTCTCCTCCTGTCAGTTGTGCACGCCGGCCCCCTTTCTCTCCATCGGCAGTGACATGTCCCTTAGATAGAGGAGGATAAATATGTCATAAATCAAGCCAAAGGCTACGGGCCCCCACTGGGATAATCTGCCATGATGCACCAGTCTAGTATTCATCATTAGATTGGGAACTAGAAAAAGGTCACAGTACCAGGTAATTTCCTCTCTCTCTTCTCTCTCTCTCGCTCAAGCCGTGGACACACGGCGCGCGAAATGCCCGCTCTATCTCAGCCAATAAGAGTGCATTAAGATGAGATCTCCGTATCATTTCCCCCTGCCCCCTACCATATTCACAGATAACCGCATTTCACATCGCTTGTTCCTTTTCTTTCATCCGCTTCCCTTTGTGTCTGTCAACCGTTGATTTATTAGCATCTCCTAGCACCGTGCCGCTAGCTTAAGTTCGGTTAGCATCGGTCCTGTCAGCTGTTGAGTTTAATTACAGCTCTTAATGAAGGACTGCTGCTTGGGTGGACATGATATTTTGAGGCGTGTCGTCGGAGGAAAACAAACAAACGGAAAAATTTCATTAGCGCAAAGTGACAGCTTCTTTTTTTTTTTCTAGCCGCTCAGACCGAAGTGCACTCTTCTGCATATAATGAACCGCTCCGGTGATTTAATTATTTTTTTTGAGTACTACCAGGCTCACTTCTTAAGAGTCAACAGTAATGATAAGAAAGCGGCTCGCGTTGCGCGTGTTACGGCAAACACATCAATTATTCATATGTGTTAGCCTTATTATCTTTCTGGTGCCGACGTAAGGCGTCACGCCGTATTTGATGGGGGATAATGATCAATGCTTCTTGAAGACTGGGAATGAAGTAAGGTGTGTGACAGTGCTGATTATATTTACACGGCTCTTCCCTAAATATAGTGGCGCTGTGGTCCTGCTAGCGCTGGTGTTGAGGCGCGGTTCACGAGGGTGACAGCAGTGTTAGCGTAATGAGAGAGCTGTTGTATTCGAGGCTCTTGGGAAGGCCTATAAGCTTCATGTGGGTTTGTTAAGTACACATTTGTAGTGTGACTGGCTCAAATGATGCCACGTACAACAGAAACAACGAAACCAGAAGAATATCCATAGAAGAGAATTCCCTACAGGTGACAACATTAATTTAATTAAAATCGACTCATGGTTAGCTTGCGAGGGTAAACGTTGCATGCCCGAAGTTCCTCTTCAAGCGATGTAAAATCACAGCCTCTTGTGGTTTATTGGTTTTATGAAAAAAGCAGCAATATCAGTATGACAAAAATCACCAATGGACTCTTTTCACATTTCTGGGGGCCTCGGATGTCAGTACAAGGTAATAAAACACAAAGTATAGAGTTATAAACATAGGCATTTATTTAAAATATATATAAACAACTGGGGTAATTCCTCATCACATTCTGGTAAAAAGGTCAGTGATCAATAAATAAAAATTCAACGAATTATATCTTTTAGAGTTAATAACGAATATTTCCAGCAATAAATATAATTAATTAGTAGAAATATAGTTATTTGCAGGCTGTTTACATTTGATAGTCTGCAGTCAGAACAATCAATCAATCAATCAATCAATCAATCAATCAATCAATCAATCAATCAATCAATCAATCAATCAATCAATCAATTAATAAATAGTAAACAGAATTTGTGAATCTAAAATAAAATAAAATAAAAAACAAATATATATATACAAATAATAATAATAAAATAAATAAATAAATTAAAAAAAAAAAAATGAAAAAAAAAGTGCACTATCCACAAAAATGCTAATCTCACGTAGACTGATGCTGAAGGTCTGGAATAGATGGCAGCTTTTATATCAAACAATCAATCACAGTTAGTTTCATTCAGCGTTACGTTTCGGGTGTAGAAATGTCGCCACAATAACAGACCATTTTGTGAAACTCTCCGACGTATTTTAAAGACACACAGGTCTCCCGGAAATCCTGTATAATTCAACCAATCCGACCACGACTCTTCGACACTCCTGAAGTGTTTCCACTTCTGTGTGTTATATCAGACATTCAGCCAGCGGTCCGTGCTCATGTTTGAGGCCGAGACTACAAAAAAATACATCTGTTAACAAATAATAAAGAATATTTACAGCAAGTAATATAGTTAATTAACCTAACCGTTGGCTGTTTACAACAGTTGATACAGTTAGAACGATCTATTAAGTAAAATAATAGAAAACAGAAGAGAATGGTTAATTTGAACACATTTTTTTTAGGTTTTTTGAACAAAATTTATTACAAAATATGTAATAATAAAATATTAAAATGTTCGTTATCAATTAACGAGGCTGTTGGAATGGAATTGAACTTAACTTGAATTGAAATGACTAAAATGGTACAGCACCTGGCCGATACATGTCTGCCACTCATTTTGAAGTACTTCTAGTGATTTTAAGCGAGGAAATGTAATGCTATTAACTTCATTATAGTCTCTGAAAGTTATGTTTACAGAAAGTATCAAGAGTGCTATTTAAAGGCTTATTTGAACTCGACAAGTTTTTAATTTTCTCATGCGCCAGTCGACAGACTTCATAGATGTTCATTTGTTTTGCCTCATTCTCCCGCCTTTCATTTCTCCATTTCCGTAATTCTTTTATTTTTCGATTTTCTTTATTTCTTGTCTGGCTAAATCACATCACCCCTCCCCTCCCTCCGCTTTGATAAATAATTTGCGGCGACGCGCGGAGCCGTCAGTCATGTGGGCTAGCGTGGCGTGGGCCCTGCCGTGATGCGATAACGACTCGCATCTCCTGGCCGCATGGAGATTTATTGAGCCGCGATAAGTGAAGAGCTAGCCATCACGCTCAGCCAAATAGACTCCCCTATGCGTTTATTCTTATTGCGACGAGAGATGCAAAATGTCTCCCCAGAGGGCCCGACGGCTGCCAGAGAGGCCTGGCAGGCTGTACGTGTCATTACTTTCTATTAGATAAAGAAGGAAATGCGGCTCGCTGGGACTTGGGCGATGATGGCAGTCGTTTGTATGAGTGACAGAGCATCACTCACCGGCAGACCGGAGATGACTGCCAGACGCTGCGTCCTGTCACATTTTTTCTCCCCTGTTTAAGATGTTTTTGTCTTCGCAGAGTTCTGAAGTCATTAAGGAGCTGCGAGCTCTCGGGCTGTTGTTGTCCTATCGGAGGATGTCAGAGGAGCTGACTTCGGGACAGACCGCTGAGGACTCAGCAAATGCAATATTACACACCGAGTTCTAATAAGCACATGATAAATGGAGAATTATATTACCTATGTTCAGACAATCAATCTGACACATGCATAAACATTTTCTAATAATAGTTTCATAAACGATACCATGGATAGTTTCGGTTCTTGATGCGGATCGGTCGACAGAGATAAAAGCTACATTTTTAAGATATCATTACAATCTTAATATTAGTCTCATTAGTATCTGTTGGTATTTATACAAAAAATACGCAAAGCACAAATGAAAATAAAATGTCATACCGTAAATAATAATACAAAATGTTACAGTTGTGTGCAAAAAAATGTATAAATTATATTATTGATAAAATAGTAATACAAACGTTTTTCTTCAGCTATAATTTCCCATTGTTGTTTAGTTTAAATTGAAGTACGAAACACAACTGTTTAGTGTATAGATGTATAAAACTACATAACAAACTAATACAAATTATAAAAACACAACAACACCAACAAAAAATACATACAAATATTAAAATTAAACAATACAAACATGTATAGTATATTACCGCAAACAGCAATAGGCATAACTCTGTTCCTTACATGTGAGACAATGCAACTTTTAATTGATTTAATTAATAAACACATTTGTAAGTGTGTAATTTAGTATTACCTTTAGTGTCACCAAATATAATTATAATAATAATAAAAAAATAGTAAGACATTTTTTCAAACATGGACATTAAGCTGGAATAGGAGAAAACATTTTTACATCTGAAAGAAATGTACACAATAATTATTATTATTTTTAAAAGCTGTACTATTTTGTAAAATATGGTCATGGCTCAAGTCGTACCTTATTGATGAAATAGGACTGCTAACTTTAACTGCATATCTGAAATTTCTATTAGTTTTGAAACTGTTCAGGGTTCTTATTGATCAAATTATGAGTATTTTGAGTGCATGCACCATGAGAGACCCCCCCCGCAGTGATTGGACAAGGTCTTTTAAGACTATATTTTCCATTTCACCTTCTCCTAATATGTGCAGTGTTTCTGCTCATCCACCCTGAGCATGTCAAATCCCTTCTCATCAAATATTCACACCACCAACGTCTGTAATGATTTGCTGTCGCTTTGTATCTTTTGCATCCTGTGATTTCTCTTCACATTCGACCGAGGTCAGCTAGCGTGCTTACACAGATTGGGTTTGAGATCTTTGCTTCCATGGTAAAGATGATCTTCTCAAGGTGTTGTATAGAGGCAGCGATTGAGTATATGCATGTTAGGTGGATGAACTTGTTGATTTTAGAAAGCCAATGAATTTGCGGCAGCTGTATGTAAAATTGTTGACTAGCCAAACGTCAAGCGCTGAGTAGTAACATGTAATGTATTTAAGACATGCACAAATTAAGTTTCATTCCATAAAATAAGCCTTGTGAACTACCCAAAAAGCACTTAATATGTCATTCAGCATGTTTTCAAAAATCAAACATATTTTCACTCCTCATGCACGTTATCACATCCGTCAAAAACTTGTCAATTGGAATATTAAACTAAAAACATAACCACACACTCATGGCATCAAACACTTTACTGAATACTAGCTGCCAGCTAAGAAATAAATAACTATGATCTTACAATCCATCTGTCTTCAAATGAATATCATAATATCAATGTCTGTCAAGAAATAACATGCACAAGAGGTCCACGGAGTACATGCATTCCTGAATAACCAATACTATCAGATGTTTTGAGTACATCACCGCTTTCTGAAAGATGGAGAAGATGACGGCTAGAAAGGCTTCAAAATGCTGTCTGTCAGAGACGTTATGTACCTATACATAATGCACGTAAGTATAAATGTGTTCTTTACTCACTGAAATTGACATGTGATTTTTATCAAATATAGTTTGATCGCTATCTTTTCAGTTGTTTAAAAGGATTACAGCAATTATGAAATGTAAATTTTCCAATAATATTAAATATTATGTTTTGTTTAAAAGATTTTTTGGAATTTCATCTCCAGATCACACGTCTACACCTAACACATTTGTGTCCGGTCAGTGGGTAATGACTCGGACTGTGTTGACCCTTCTTGATTCGGTTCATCGCCCTCTCTTCCTATGGCGATGTGCCTCAGGGTGTGTTCAGTCTTATGTCTGTTAAAAACAGATAAATGTGTCCACACATCAACCTGTAATCCAACTCCAGCGCTCTGTCTGGTTTATTGGCAGGTGATTTGAGGCTGTGTCAGGCCATAATTCAACCAGGCAAAGATCCAGAGCCATTCCCACTGCTTTCGCCTGACAAAGCTGTAGTTTTAGTGTGATTTGGCTCGTTTGTAAAAAGTCAATGGTCCACTACTTGGTTTTAAAGGTTCAGTGAGCTCTCAGTTATTTCAGCTGTCAATATTTCAGAGCTGCAGAATGTTAATGGCACTCAGCAAGGTTGGCGTTTAATAGTCATAGCACATTTTTGCTTGTCTCAAAGAAGGTGGGAATAACTAACTAGTAAGCTTAGATGCAATGTTAATTCACTGTTAGCAATGCTTTCAAGCAAATGAGCAAATCAATTAATTAACACACACTGTGCTTCATTCATGATATGAAAGAAAGAACTGTATAATTCATAAAAGATGTTTCCAATATCGGCAAAATTATACAGATACAATACCATAATATATTTCATAATACTGCAAAACTGAAATATGAAATATTAACATATTCATTGATATTATTAATTACGATATAGGTGTGGGAAAAAACAGGTCTATTTTAATTAATAAAACTAAACCCTAAAAAAAAAGTATCTGCCGATATTACTGTTTTTGGACAATTTTGAAAGCTGAAGATTGGTAGTAAAATTGTTATTGGGCATTATTCTGAGTAAGCCAATATTGGAAACAAATCATTTGTATAATATGACTATCTTTATTAATATCAGTAATGTTTAAGCCATTATTTGAAGCAGTACTTATCATATTAAGCAAATTATCGGCATCTGCCTGCTCTGGCTGACACTGTAGAATATATATATATATATATATACAGTATCTCACAGAAGTGAGTACACCACTCACATTTTTGTAAATATTTGATTATATCTTTTCATGTGACAACACTGAAGAAATGACACTTTGCTACAATGTAAAGTAGTGAGTGTGCAGCTTGTGTAACAGTGTAAATTGTCTGTCCCCTTAAAATAACTCAACACACAGCCATTAATGTCTAAACCGCTGGGCACAAAAGTGAGTACACCCCTAAGTGAAAATGTCCAGCTTGGGTCCAGTGTCAATGTTTTGTGTGGCCACCATTATTTTCCAGCACTGCCCTAACCCTCTTGGGCTGAATTTCTGAACATGTAAAATAAAATAAAAAAAAATCATAAAACCTGAAAAAAAGTCTTCTCTACACCTTCATACACACACTTTTTATGTACAGTTCATGTCATTTTAAATAAGATTACTAAAGCAAATAATATTGCCTTCTCACACCATGTGCTCCTGTGACCATGTGTCATGACAGGACGTCCCACCTTCAAATGGTACTTGATAGCGACTCCTGCAACTTATCGGGCTGTTCTTTGATACTTTTCTTTTGATACGTTTAAAAACACGCACTTAACATGGGGCATAGGAAAAACGTTCCATTGCCTGAGGGCAACGCTATGCAGTAGAGGGTTAAACATGAGATAAAAATAACCTCTGGTCCCATTGTGACATGGGAGACCTTTTTATTTATTAATATTAGCTTTATTTGGCTAAAATATTTCCTTGGTCTATGAGTAAGGATCTTCAAATTAATAAAGATTTGTGGAGGTTGTTACTTTTAGAAGTAAGCGAGACTCTCTCTCTTTGTCCATCTCTTGCAAACGTCTAGTCTGCCAAACTGCATTTGTGCTTTATAATAATAATATTCATAAATATGAATGTGTCTGGAGATGGCCATGCTTCTCTGACACATTTCTGAGCGTCCCTGAGAGATGATTTTTACAATACCATCTTCTCACATTTATTACCCTCTGTCGAGTGCTTTCAAACAGTCCTGAATCATGAGCAGCGGTGTACTTTGATGCCACTGGAGAAAGCCATAGATGGATTTGAAAGGAATCTATTTGGCACTTCAGCTCTTTTGTCAGTCTTTTCCTCAAGAAAAAAAAAGAGAGAATGGGATATCTTTGTATTTCCCCTCTCTTGTTCTCCAGCCCCGGTTTTTTGCTCGTCCACCTCCCTTTGCTTTGTCCAGGGAAATCATTACTGTTTTGCTGAATATTTCATAAACTTCAATACCTCTCTTCTCATTCACCTGACAAACACCCTCCCTCACCTGCCCCCGAGTTCAGGAAATAAATAAAACACATCCCGTTCAGGGTGGATGCACCCTGAACTCGGCCGACAGTCTAAGTACCACAATCGCCTTCGGAGTGCGATAGAGTTCACCGGAGCGAAGTGGATTACATTTGTTTTCTCAGATGATTATGTATCAACAGAGCTATTTTAATACTTTAGAATATAGCATTTTGTCTGGATACACTGGTATACAACCCTCAGAAATCAGCTGTATTTTCCTTTCCTTTCCTTTCCTTTCCTTTCCTTTCAAATCAAATCAAATCAAATCAAATCAAATCAAATCAAATCAAATCAAATCAAATCAAACCAAACCAAAGGTTTCCTGTCCTTTCCTTTAATTTAATTTAATTTATTCATTTCATTTTTCATTTCATTTCATTTAGTTTCATTTCATTTCATTTCATTTCATTTCATTTCATTTCAAATCAAATCATCAAATCAAATCAATCAAATCAAATCAAGTCAAGTCAAGTCAAGTCAAGTCAAGTCAAGTCAAGTCAAGTCAAGTCAAGTCAAATCAAACCAAACCAAACCAAAAAAAAAAAAAAAATGAATTGTTCCTTTCCTTTAATTCACTTTCCTTTCCTTTCAGAAAATTAACAGATGCTGATTAGGTATGTTTGAAGCATGGCAGCTGGTTTAAGCTGGTCATGTGCTGGTCCTAAGCTTCTCCTAGCAGCTAGCCGGCACAAAACAGCTAACAACCTGCGAGAACCAGAGCAGGACCAACGGAAAGGGGCGCATGACCAACGAAGGACGAGCGGGAACCAGGAGCCAGGCTCAAAAACAGGGGACCAGAAGGGCGAGGGGGGAGGCCGGGCCGGCCGGGGCGGAGGGCGGGCCGGGCACAGCCACACCGGGCCCCCGGCCGGGCCGGGGCCCGGGGCACGGCCAAACCGGCCAGGCGGCCGAGCGAGCCAGCCGAGCCGAGCGAGCCGAGCCGAGCAGCCCAGCCAGCGCCAGCCCAAGCCGAGGCAAGCCGAGCCGAGCCCAGCCAGCCGAGCCGAGCCGAGCGAGCCCAGCCGAGCCCAGCCCAGCCCAGCCGAGCCGAGCCCAAGCCCAGCCCAGCCCAAGCCGAGGCAAGCCGAGCCGAGCCGAGCCGAGCCCAGCCCAGCCAGCCAAGCCGAGGCAAGCCGAGCCGAGCAGCCGAGCCACGGAGCCAGGCCAGCCCAGACCAGCCCAGACCAAGCAGGCAAGCAGGACGAGCCAGCCAGAGTAAGCAGAGCCAGAGCCAGCCTAGATCCCAGGACAGCCCATCCCAGCCCATCCCATCCCATCCCATCCCAATCCTATTCAATCCTATCCTATCCTATCCTATCCTATCCTATCCTATCCTATCCTATCCTATCCTATCCTATCCAATCCATTCCAGTCCAATCCTATCCCATCCTATCCTATCCAAACTAAACTAAATGTTTTCAAATCTTTCCCAAACTAAACCAAGAATAATCCTTTTATGTTTGATCAAACAAAATATATGTGATCAGTCAGAGTGTGAATACCTAATACAGAGAATCTAGTAAAAGGTAATTCTGGCTTTCCAATTGAATGTCTTCA
>QVTF01008859.1:0-23515 GCA_003573665.1 Oxygymnocypris stewartii | reverse complement strand
CGTCCCGTCATCCATCACGACGCTGGCCGTCCATTCAGCAGCAGTGATCTCTGCGCCCGTCATCCATCTTTCCCCTTGTCTCTGTCCGATCGCTTTAATCACGCCGCTGCTGTTCACAAGTTTAAGATAATCATCTGCTGACATTTCGTATCTTGTGATCCCAGACTAGCGACACGAGAGAGAAGAGACTTGTAGTATTCACGAATGCTTATTTGACTTCCTCGTTAAAACGCCCCGCTGATGGATAAAGATGACATTTACAACATTCATATTGATGCTATTGCTGTTTTGTAATCAGCTTCACCATTACACAGAATGTCAGGGTAATTATGGCAGATTCGCTCCGATTATTCAACATTTATTCACTCTCTTATATTTGACACGTGACTTATAATAAGGCCTCTACATCATTAACATGATCAGCAATCTACTGAAAACCTGATTCTAGCGATTAGCGTCTTCTGCCATTAAATATCATCTTATATAGTTTTTGCTGAGACATGATTGATTTATTGAACTTTTATATTGTTATAATTTATGCTTTTTATTGTTTCACATTTATCTTCATGTTTCAAATTAATAATTACTACAGCATATGCTTAATATATATATTTTTTTATATTGGAAATATAATTTCAATATTTAATTTCAAAGTGTTTATTTCAGTCGTCATTGCAATGCATTTCATGATGTATTATGTTCACCACAATAATTGTTTTAATTAAATTATTTAATAATAAATTAAAATAGAAGTTTGTGGGTACATATATATATATATATATATATATGTGTGTGTATATGTATGTATATATATATACATATTCAAATATACATATGAAAGTTGTTGAAAAGCAGTTATATATTTTTATACTGAGAAAAGCAGTTATATATTTTTATTTAAAAGTAATTATCAGTCATTATTGTAATGCATTTCATGACTTTCAGCTCACCACAACACCACAATAAAAAATGTATTAAATCTTTATTAAATGTAAGAAATACATTTAAATGCATTTATAAAATTAGAATATATTTGATAAAAAAATGTAATATATTTGTCTGTGTATTCATTTCAATATTATTAAGTTAAAAGTGAAAAATATATATTAAACATGCTTCCATAATTTTTTAACCACATTTTTACTGGTTTTCCCAAAAAATAAACAAGCAAATTGTGCCTTTTATTTTTTTTACATATTTTGTGTCAACATCCAGTGGACATTTCTGAAAAGCATTTAATATCTCTTTCATTGTGAGTTTTGTGGTTTAGGAACAGTTACTGGTCATGCAACTAAACGGATTAAATGCTGAATACGTGTATGTTGTGTGTTTACAGGGTGAAGTACATCAGACCAGAGGCCAAACACACTGCAGCGAAGGTATCGTTTCTGTGCTGTCTGCCTTCATGAAATCCACACTGTACCAGACATTAGTCAGCCTCGATCAATAGTACCAACCTTTCAAGACGCTTCTGTGTGAGAAAACACAAGGAAGAAGGAACAGATCATCTCTGACTCATCAACTTAATGCACACCTACTGGAGCTCACACTCGCTTGAATGAACGGCTTTCCCAGATTCTTATATTGATCTGATCCGATTAGTCATCCGATGTTCATTGTCTGATGCTTTCAGCAGCAGCCAGAAATGGGATACTTGCCTTGGGGCGATCCTTAAATTAGTGCCCAACGTAGAAACAACACCTGCAAACCGTGTCCCATCTGGAACCAATTAGCCTCATCCCTGCAGCCAAAAGAAACGAGCGTGTGACTCGAGTCCTTGCTGTTTTTATCTGTTGTGGCAGCCCGGTGTGTCATGTCCCATTGGCTTGCGCCGTGCCACTTGCGGGTCAGATCCGATTTGACAGGTCTGGAATAAAAAAGCCTGTTATTTTGACCCCTCTTGGTCTTGGATTGCTCCACTTGTGTCACTTTGCGTGTCCGTCACGCGGTCAAAAGTGTTGACTTTGGCCTCGTTTGTCCATATCGAGGTCGCCGCACTAATCTGGCCAATCTCTCCGTCCAACCCACCCTCACGACCGCTTGCAAGTTCTGTCGTCACCCTCATTGGAGGATGAGCGATGTGTCCACACTGGACTATGAGCTGCTCTCGCCGGGGCTGTCGTTCGCCGGGGTCCCCAGCAGCCCACCTCTTGGGGGCGACACTGAACAAAGGACGGCCTTCGCGTTCGTGGGTCTCCTGATGCTGTTTTTGATATTCCTGTTGGTGCGTTGCTTCCGGATCCTTCTGGACCCCTACAGCCGAATGCCTGCTTCGTCTTGGACCGATCACAAGGATGGCTTTGAGCGGGGCCAGTTTGACTACGCCTTGGTGTAGTCACGTGACCTTGAGACGCCACCTGCCTTAGCCCAACCTGCAGAGGTGGACAGCAGTGAAGTACTTTTACTTTACTCAAAAAAAAAAAGTGTTTTTCTTTGGAAAACTTTTACGTCCCTACATTCCAAAGCATAATACCGTACTTTTTACTGCACTACATTTGCACTAAATTAAAGTTGTTGGTTAGTTTTTACCTTTATTACTTAGGAACATGAAAAATTTGTACTTTTTTGTACTCAAGTAAATCTTTGAATTACTTTTACTTGAGTAAAAGAAAGAAAGTACTAGATTTCTAATGTAATTAAGTATTAAATTCTATTTAAGATGAAACGTAGTATAATATTATGCTTTGGAATGTTTGTGAAGTAAATTTTTTCCAAAGAAACACACTCTGATAAAGTATAGAAACTTGAAATGTACTTTTGAAGCAGAGTAAAAATACTTCACTACTGTCCACCTCTGCCAACCTGTGGCCCAACTCCAACCCTGTAGCTAATTGCGCTTAAACCATCATGGCTTCGATTCCCAGGGAACGCACGTGCCATGTATACCTTGAAATGTACTTTGGGCGTTAACGTAAAGAACGCAACTTTCCGAATTAACAGGGTCGTCCATTTTTTCTGCTGTAGCTACTTCCTCAGGACGGTCTACAATGAATAAACACATGAATTTGACGGTTCAAGGTGCCCAACACAATGCTCACTGTGACCTGTTACTACCCTTTGGCTACTGTACATCCTTCATTGTTACTGTAGTGTAGATCTTAATTGTAAAAGACATGATGAAACTCTTTAATGGAACTAGGCGGTATATTTAATTTAACGCAACTGAAAATGAGGCTGTGATGGATAGATGTCAGTAAGTTGATTGTTGCTGTAAATTGATGACAGTTGTTCAGCCACCGAAACACTGGAAACATGGCTTTACAATTTTTTTTACAGTGGATGAAAATAAAAAATAGTAAAGTATGCATTACAATTTGCGTAAAAAAAACTAGACGATGACATGACCAAGAAATTTGAGACATATTGAACCTTAAATTCGTATGTAAATCAACTAAAAATAACAAACTATTTACTCAGTTGAATTCAACAAATGGGTTTAACAAAAAATGTATACCGTAAAAATCTATAAACGGTTAAATTGTTGCTTTGTTAATTGTTGCATTGAATGCAATAAATGGTTTGATGAATAATTTATACGATAAAATCATGAAACTGTCAATAAATTGTTACTTTACGTTGAATGTTATATTGAATACATCAAATGGTTTTAAAAATGTTAACCCTAAAACGCCGTAAACTGTCACTAAATTGTCACTTTACATTAATTTTTTAATTAACGTTTTTCACAAAATCTACACTAAAAATCACTGAATTGTCATTATATTATTGTTACTTTACATTAATTGTTGCATTGAAGGCAACAAATTGTTTTAACAAAATTTACAATGTAAAATCACAAAACTGATGTTAAATCGTCGCTTTACATTATTTGTTGCATTGAATGCTACAAATGGTTTTAACAGGTTACACTGTAAAAATCAGTAAACTCACTAAATTGTCACTTTTCATTAATTGTTGCATTGAAATCAACAAACGGTTTACACTAAATTTACACTGTAAAAAACACTAAACTGTCATTACGTAAGAAATTCGAAAGCAATTAGCACTTCGTTCTGCTTAGTCGTTGATTGCCTCGTTTTCATTTGTGTAAAATTAAATAAGATTCCTACCATGATTATAGCATATCCAGTATGATTTTTTTTCTATTTAGCATGGTAATTTGCGTGAAATACATCTTTAAGGAAAACTTCAGTATTGTTGGAAAGTCCGAGGATGTCTTACATACCCGCTGCCTTCGACAGACCCGTTCTAAACTCTGTGCTTTATACATTCTGAGGATGTTTTGGATTTGGAGCAAAAATCCCTTTAAGACTTTAGAACTGAGTGTCATTCCTTGTATTACTGCTGTTGGACTCTTTCCTATCCTTTGACTATGTGTATATAAGCCATATGCTCTCATATCTCGAGGGTGTTCATGTCATTGGTTGTCTGTTTGCTAGCTCTCTGAAACTGTTGTGATCTAAGAGAGGTTTAGAATCAAAGCTTTATTTTTATATCCCGACTCAGATTTGGAGTTCCTTTTTGCTAATGTGTCGTCTTGAATTTGTAGCTCTCGTTTCGGACGAAAGAATGTTGTTGTGCCAAGAAACGGAGGAGCTTGCATTGCTTTGGGAGTTTTATAAGTAGATTGGATATTTTCCTAATTCCCTTTTGTCTGAAATAAAATTTGTCTGGGTTTATTCACTTAAGGCTTCCAATATCTTCAGGACGAAGTGTACAGAAGTGGCCATCCTTCTGAGATCAATAAGCCCATTTCCACTGGGATACACTCGCTAGATCTCTTTAACATGGCTAAAATGGCCTTTGCACACAGAGAACAAAGACACAAGGGGACAAAGGTTTAAAAATATAACCCATGTTGTTTATTGCCATTTGTTTGTTTCGTACAGATGTTCACAAACATTGTGCGGATCACTCGGATCTAACATATGGATTGAAAATGGTATAAAAACAATGCATTTGGAATTACTCATTAGCAGTGTACAGGGTGCTCCAGGTTTCTCCGTCATGGATCTTTATGGCTAAAAAATTCATAGATGCCCTAATCAATGCACCTCTGAGATTTATGGTACGGGACGACATTCTGAGCGACCCGACCCGGTCCACTTTCTTTGGTCTAAAGTTCGTCACTCAACACTAGCTTGATGACTATTTCAAGTTTGCTGCTGATTTTTGACATACAGTACAGTCACGCACATTTGCTCTTTTACATGTAGTGGCATCAACAAAAACAAAAGATATGAAAGTATACAAAGTTCCCATGTTAGACAGATGGTTATGCATAAATATAGCTCAGGCTGTCGTACAGTGCAGTTACTGTAATGTTCAAGAAACAGTTTTGTCATTCTAGCACCAAAATCACTTTGTTTACAGCCTTTGAAAACAGTCGAATGTTGCTGTGGTCGTTGCAATAAACTACAGTATTATTCATTTAGAAGATCGATGGACAAGCTCATGTAAACAGTGACGTCGGTCACGTAGAGCTCAGTAACAGTAAATTAAGGACGCGTGATCATTAATTGTCTGTATTCAGAGGAAAAACAAAGTCAACAGCTCTTAAAGGCTATTTAATCTAATGTTTACAAGTAAATATTTGGCTTGGCAGTCTTGATGCTCGAGAATACAAAAAGAAGAAATACAAACAATCTACATTTCAATGTAAAATATACAATTAAAAATTTCAACAAGCTTGATAGTATTGATTTTTTCAGCATTGAGACAGTACAAAAGACAATCACACACGAAATAAAAAATAAAATAAAAACGCATTAGACCTTTGAAAAAATGTCATGTTTTCGATCCACAAATCAGTTCGTAGTACAGGCGTAAGTTGGAATCTTAGCACCTTGTTTGCTAGCGGTTTCTGAGAAACTAAGAAACGAGGGTCGTTTTGTCATCGTTCCCACACTTGAATGTTTAAAATGTGTGTTTGCATGTCCATATCTGGAGTGTTTTGGAGGACGGCTTGCCAAACAATCCTTATGTACCATTGCGACTGGATGTTTCCAGCTGCAATCAAAAATGGCCTCTGGTTGGTTTACCCAGCAGGCTTCCAGTTCTCCATTCGTATGTGCTCTGTTTGCCAAGGACGTCTTTGTCAAATAGACCGATAAGAGCACACAAGTATGGAGAAGAAATGGTTCAAATGTGAATGCCAAGTTTGTGCAACATCACATGCATATTCGAAAACCCTTTGGACAGTCGTTGCCATTTTTTGGAATGAAAATTTCCCTGATTAAATACACAGTGGAGGCCCAGTGCAAATTGAGCGCTTAGCACCACTCCTGTCCTAACTGCCGTACATATATTTGTGTGTGTTCTTGTGTATGTGTGTAAAATGAGGTAACACGATGTGGCAGCTCATGCAAACACTCCAGAAAGTCCCATAAATCTATGTAAAAAAGACGCATTTCAGTTTCAAAAACCATAAGCAGTTTGAACCCTCTACTCTTGTTTTAAACCTGAAAAATTGCTGCAGTCCTTTGTGTGACCTTTTTTCTTCTTCAAAAACAGTAAAATACTTGACAAATGACTAAATTACTGAATGGAATAAACTTGACCCCAGTTTGCACGAAGATATTGAGGTGAGTGGTCATTTGTATTTTTCTTCATCTATAATGGCAACGTTTTTATGTGCACTAAAGACTGAACGTCATTACATGATAATTTTGACCGTTTTTCAAATGTGATAGCTATACTAAATTAAATCGTTCTTACGACTGATATTTCTGATTGTCCCTCTGGTAAAAGTGGATGCTAGTGCTAGCGCTAACGCACTCCTGCTAATTTAAGGTGGTATATATATACATATTCCACCCAACCTGGTGGAGTCGGTGGGGGCTGACATGAAAGGACGGCAAATAAAAACAAACCCAAAACATGGCGATAAATGGACACAGTCTCTCAGAGCCTACGCCCTGCAGTGAAGGGCATGGAGTCAAGGGTCAGTCTCAGTGCAGGTGGATGTGCAGCTTGATGCGCAGTGCATCGCCGATCTCGCCCAGCAAGTAGTCGCTGTCATGTTGGTCCTCCATTTGCTGAAGTTTGCGTGGGCCAAACAGACGCATGCTGGCGATCTCCAGGCGGTACAAACCTGGAGGGGGTGGCTTTCGGCCCAGCCGCAGAATGCTCTTTCCGTCGCGACGCTCCAGGATGCGGAAGTGTTCGCCATGGTTTCCATGTGTTATGACGTAGCGCACATGGTGCTCAAGCGGCTCCAGGGCTGGAAGCAACTCAAGTAGGGGTTCTTTGTTTTGCAGCTGCGCCAGACTGAGGTTCATGGGGATAGAGGTCTGAACATCCATGCTGGCCAAGCTCACCGTCTCCTGAGGGCAGGACAGAACAGTTGGAAACCTTAGAAGAAGCTTCTAATACATTTTGACTTAAGTCTAGTATAACCTTTCAGGGTTAGCAGTGTGGCCATATTTATAACAAGACAACTAAAGAGAGACGGACAGTACTCAAAAGTACCTTGAGCTCATTATCGCCAGTATTACGCCTATGACGACCTTTCTTTCCAAGGTCACCGTTGATCTTGCATTCATAGCAGGCCTCTGGTGACAATGAGTCTTCGTCATCCATTCCCTCTGAGCCAAACTGACCCTGGAAGCCCACTCCTGTGATGCAGTGCCTAGAAACGAAAAAGATGAAACATTAATACATTCTTTGCACTTATACAGTTCAGGGAAGGGATTTCCAAATCTTGGTTCTGGAGGGCTGACAAACTTTAGAGCAGGGATCTACAACCCTGCTCCTGGAGAGATGCTGTCCTTGCAAAGTTCAGTTCCAACTCTGCCCCAACACACCTGTCTGTAATTATCAAGTAACCCTGAAGATCTTTTTTCAGGTGTGGTTAATTAGAGATGTAACTGAACTCTGGAGGATGGTAGCTCTCCAGGAGTTGGATTAAAGACCCCTGTGGAGTCTAGTGCTAACTTGTCCCAATGTAATTGTCTGGAAGTTTCAGTAATCCTGAAGACCTTTTATAACCTTGATTCACAATACTTGGGGCTGAAGCTAAACTCCACAGGACAGTGGTACTCGAGGACCAGGGTAGACACCCCTGGTTTAGCCCTTGCCCCAAATTGTGCATTTAATGTGGACTTGCTCTATTTGCTTGCATAGGTCTATGGAGTCCACAAGACCGTAGAGTAATCCATTTTAGGATTCAGAAGTGTTCTTGCACCCTTGTTGAGCTAGGTCTTGTCACAAACTAATCCTGTCACAAAGATCAGTAATAAAACTCATTAGCCGCGTTTCCACTGTCGTGCCAAAAGCAGGCGTGCTAGTCGCGTTTCCACTATCACTTCTGGGGCTTGATCGTGCCTCGTTGGGGCTTCCTTGGGGCCAGCGGCCAGGTTTTTTTGGACCGCCAAAAACCTTGGGCAAAAGTCGGCCAACTGGGGCTAAAGGAGTGGTTATGAACAAATGCAGAGTTTCTCCGCATCTGGAGAGCATCAGCACCGTGGATCATTTACATAACACCAGAATTAAAGACTTTTAAAATAACTATAGCTCAAAACTCACTTTCCGACAGCAGTGTGTTTGAAATAACTTCAGTTTAAGATCCGATGTGGATTATGATCACCATACAAGGTAAACATATTAATAAGAGATGCAAAGGACTATGTGTGCTAGCCATTACCATAGTAAACATGGTAAATAAGACTGCTTGAATAAATCAGACAAATCACACATAGGCTATCACAATCGTGTATTTATATAGTAACATTTTATTTATCAGTAAGTCTCGGCTCTTTATACCTGACTGTGTGATGTTCATATTTAGCTCCATGTATGTTATAAAATAAATCCTATCATAATCATAGTTTTTCTTCGGGAGCTCCCTCTGCTACTCGGGTTGTATTTTTGGGGGAAAATTGTTGAAATGATAATGCTTTCTAAATGTGATGTACACTGTGACAACAAATATACAAAATCAGACGCGACTGAATACATTTGTCGTCTTTCTTTTGTGAAATAACGGATAATACTACTTTATTGCTGTGTGGCTAATTTTCAATCCTGACAAATTCATTCATTATGATCAATGTATCACTTTGTATAACTGGTAAAATATTGATGCTTTTGGATTTAAATATTTAAGTAAAAACAAAAAAATAAAATGTTTGTGATCTTGCTTGTTCCAGTAATTTATTTATGATTGGTGTTCCGATAAGTTCTCGAAATGATGGGGTTAAACTGGTGACGTTGTTACAGTGAGGTGTGTAAAGGGCGGGTTTTAGTGAAGTGTTGCGGAATTTCTGGCCCGATGGTGGAAACGCAGCATGATTTTGGGCTCTGTGCTACAGGTCCGAGGCAATTAGCCCCGCTCGGTCCATTGATAACACTGGCTCGCACTGGCCCTACAGCGGAAAAGCTGTTGATGGTGTTTTGTCTGACTGGAAGCAAATTCTGTGGTCGTGTTCTGACATCTTACAGAAAGCATTGCCAATGATTTTGAATGCTCAAGTACACTTGGATGTTGGATTTTATAGAAGTGTTTGATTTGTGATGGAGCTAAACCCTGCAGGACAGTGGTCTTCCAAGACCAGAGTTGACCTCCCTGCACTATAGTTTACATAATGTTCAAACTATTTGGGTGTCCAGTCCTGCTCCTAAAGGGCCACATTTCTAGACTTTAGCCCTTGAAATAGGTCTTCAGAATTACTAGAAACATTGCGTTGGAGAAAGCTGGAGCTGAACTCTGAAAGAAAGTTGTCCTCCAGGAGCAGGAATGCACACTTGTGGCATACACTCTGGTAATCCAGTGGTCAAATATGAGCAGGCTAGCCTAAATACTCACCCTTGTCCTGCTCGGTAGAAGCCGCCGGGACATCCGCACAAGTATCCGCCGTCTGTGTTGGAGCAGCCATGGCTGCAGGGATTATTGTTCAGGGGCACATTCATTAACATCCTGGCATCCGCCAGCAGAAGTCTCAAAGTCGAAACCTGACGGGCACATGCACTTATAGCTGCCCAGAGTGTTATAGCAAGATGCAGACCCGCAGGCTTGGTTCCCGGCGCATTCATTATCATCTGGGCGTAAGGAAGGCGCAGAAATTAGAACAACTGCACAACTGAAAATCGCTTTATATCTGCGTAGAAATACTTACCCACACACTGGTTCCACTGGTAGTGCTGAACGTAACCCTGCGGACATCCGCAACGAAATCCTCCCAGCATGTTCTGGCAACCGTGTTGGCACTGGTGGTTTCCACCACATTCATCGACGTCTGTAAGAAGCCAAAATCAGGTTAGCATGTGATTCTGATATATGGTGGCATAGATTGCGTTAGTGCCCGTCCACATTCCATAACTTTTTTATTTATTTTTTATTAATTTTCCCATTGGGATTTTGAAAAATGCTTTGTTAGAGCATTATAAGCCATGAACCAAACAGAACAACTCCATGAAGCATTGCAAATGACAATCTGAAGCCCAAAGTATCCTTCGGCCATTCATAATCCATGAAGGTCCGCACTGTCCATGTGATGCAATTTTCGTAATCAGAAATGTCCGCGGACATCCATGTACGACAGGTGAATGTTGAGACAGAACGAGTCCACAAGGTGGTACTGCGATGTGTTGAATATGCTTTGAAAGCCATGCTGTGTGCGAGTTGGAGCAGAACACAGAAAAAAATACACCCGGACCTTAAAAAAGAAAGTGAAATTTGTATTTAAGTTAGTGCTGTCAATCGATTAATTTTTTTTTTACTAATTAATCACACATCTTTTTCTGAAATTAGTCAAAATTAATCCCACCTAACATTAAAGTTTTTAAATATATTATTATATTGCAATAATTTCACATTCAATCTTCAAACTAATGTAAAAACAACATAAAGCTATTATATTTTTAATATTTGTTAAAATGGCATTTTTTGGCCACTGATACCTATTAGGGGTGTAAATCGGATGGTTCGTCGCAATTCGATATGATATTGATTCTCATATTCAGCGATACGATATTTGCCGATATCTCAAAAAATTATACGATACGATTCGATACAGGAGTACATCGATCGATATATCGATATTATGATATTATATACACATTTTTAACAACCATCTACATTTTTATTAACTCACAAATGTAACCAAAAATATATAACATGAACATAAATCTAAAAATGCTACTATTGGCTCAGTGCTAAACATCTTTTCTACAGATAACCAAATTACAAGCAATAGCAGAAAATAAATACAATAGAAGAAAGACACACGTTCAATAAACAGTGCTTTTCATGTTTTTCATCTCAGTCTAAAATACATTTTCAGGTACGCTGCAGAAATGTAATAAACAAATGTAAAATAACTGCATAGTCTTCACTGTATAAATTAAATAGCCTGTAAATGAATACTTTTGATGTTACAAAGGTTATTTAGTCAGGAGCAGTGAGCACTTGTATTTTTCTTTGACAGCATTATATTTATTGTTAGTTTGCTTTCACTTTAAGAACGAAAGCACAGATTTAATATACTGATACACATGCCTTTTCTTTCTCCACTCGTCTTTACATTAAGACGTATGCTATGCGTAACCAAATGTTTACAAGGATATTTGCCAAAACATGCATTTTGATGTAGTTTTGTCTGAATTTATTCATCCATGCACAAAAAAGCAGAGGAGAGCTCAATTCAGTATTCGTGCAGAGTTGACGTGGCTGTCTGTGTGCGTGCGCTTCAGATGTGTGTGTGTGTGTGCTTCAGATGTGTGTGTGTGTGCGTGCGCTTCAGATGTGTGTGTCTGTGTGCATGCGCTTCAGATGTGTGTGTCTGTGTGCGCGCGCTTCAGATGTGTGTGCGCGCGCTTCAGATGTGTGTGTGCGCATGCTTCAGATGTGTGCGCGGAAAACTTCTCACACAGCGCGCGACTGTTACTCCAACAATCCCGAGCGTCTTAAATGCTCACCTTGTGCGTTCAGTCCTTATATCGAGTCCTGATACGTGAGATTGAACGAGAATGCACGCATTGGTGGTAATGCATAGACGGACATTATGTGAAAATGTGGACAGTGCCAAAATAAAGGTGCCTTTTTATACTACATATATCTATATTTTACGCGTGGCATCAATGCATCGTATCGATATATCGATGAATCGTTACACCCCTAATACCTAAACTACTGATGTCTAGAATTCTTTTCCCCCTTTAACCATTGACTATTGTCATTTACAGTATACTTGAGAGCTATCAATTTAAACATTTATGAGACTTAAAAAAATAAAACATTTAAGTGAACTCAAAACAATCTTCACATAAATCAATTATAATAAATGTCACATGTGCCCTTCAGCAAGAAGGAAATACACAGAAATTGAATAAAGTTATCAAACACTAAATTATCAATTAAATGTAGATTAATCCTTAAAGCTACACAAGTACGTAAAGACGTTCTGTGTCTAAATAAACGCAAATGTTGTCAAAAAAAACAGATGTGAGTGGGGTGGCCAACCCTAGCTCTGCCCCTGCATTAATCAAGTTAAATATTACTAGACCGGAAAAATTAATTGCCTGCGGTAACGAGTTAATTTTGACAGCAATAATTTAAGTATTTTGAGAGCAGATCGATTATGTAATTCGTGGTGCTTTGTGCCAGTGGGCGGGGCTAAAGTCCTCAGTAGCTCTCTACTTGATGGAATTTTCGTAAAGCATCATGGGTAATGTAGTTTTTCCACAGTTAAACATGATTATAAACTTGTGAACAGATGGCTTCAACAAAAGCATATACCAGCAATTAGCTAACAAACAATATCTGCAGTGAAAAAAACATATAAAATGGGCTCAAGATGGGAAGCCTACCGTCACAGTTGTGTCCAGTGGTGTCCAGAGAGTAGCCCTTCTGACACTCGCAGTTGAAGCTGCCGGGGCTGTTGAGGCAGGAGGCACGGGAGCCGCATACGTTCTGCTGATTGCTGCATTCGTTGTTGTCTATGAGATGAAGCATGGAGGCAATTTTAGCTCCAAATGACCCACTCAATTATTTAGACTCTGGGCTAGGCATGTTAGCGGGCGGTTTGAGTTCATATCAGTCACCTATGCATGCAGTCTGGTGCTGCGTGAAGCCCGAGGGGCATTTACAGGTGAAGCCACCGATCGTGTTGACGCACAGGAACTGACAGTTGTGTTGCTTGGTTGAGCACTCGTCCAAATCTGGGATGAAATAAGCAGTTTTTCATATTAGCACACATTGGTTTGATCATTGGGACGGTTATTGCTACAACCAGATTTGATCATAGCAAGGAAAAATATGCGCATTAATTATGAGCTAACCTTTGCAGGTCTTCCCATCAGGCTGTAGGATGTATCCTCTGGGACACGAGCACAGGTAACTGCCTTCGGTGTTTTTGCACAGGAAGTTACACGGTTTTGGGCGACTGAGAGCACTCGTCCATATCTAATTGCAAAGTATTGCATCAAAAACAGGCTTTTTTGTATCACATTTCATTGTCTTAAATGAGGGTTACGGTGAGCGAGGACAACGTACCGACACAGGAAGTACTAGTGAAGTCATTGGTGTAACCCACGTTGCAATGGCAGCGGAAGGAGCCGACGCTGTTGATGCATTGGCCGTTCTTACACAGGTTAGGCATCACCTCGCACCTCGTTGATGTCTGCAAAAACACAGTAGATATGGTAAAAAAATCCAAATATGCACTTCTACGTCTAAAAACACTTGAATTTCAATCAAGTACTTCTAACTAAACATCTATAGCACTTGTTATTAAAAACAGTATTAATATTAATATGTATATTTGTTTTTACATTTCCCGTGTACATTACTCGTAAATATATATCCACATTCAAACTTTGCTTTTTGTATGATTTATACAAAACAATAAATAATAGAACTAAAATTCTATGATTTAAAAATTGCATTAATGTAAACATTCAAAATTATAAATGTAAAAAAAAAAGAAAAATCTAAATGTATATATTTATTAAATACATTAAAATATTGTCATGTCATGTAAATATTTTCTTTTCAAATATCCTTAAACTTATTTGAAATATTAATAGAAACGTGAATATATTATCATATATATATAAAATATTTCCCATGTACATTACCGCTAAATATATACATCCAATATATTTGTCCAAAATTATTATTATAATGATGAATAATTCACTATAATAAAATGATAAACATGCATTAATGTAAACATTCATAATCATATAGATATACAAATAAATATTTTCTGAATGTATATATATTTTTTTTTTAAAGATTTACATAATATTAACATTTAATATAAACAATTACATGAATTAGAAATATTAATAAAACATGAATATACATATACAAATATATTGAAATATCCCAAGCACTTTATCATATATCAAGAAGAAATGATAAAAAATAGATTTGATTGTTTGTCCAAAAGGTATTATAATAATAATGTATTACAATAAATTATATCAATTTGAAATATTCATAATTATAAACAAATATGAAAAGTAACACACATTTAATAAATTGATATTTAATAAATGTATATTTGTATAAATGTATTACAAAATAAAATATATATAATCCAAAATAATTGTATACATATTTAAATGTACATCAAATATCTGTTGAGCTTGTGCATCATTGCATTAGTCTAAAAAGAAGCTACTGCTGATATCATTATAAAGATTGATCAGCTGTTCACAATGATGTCTGACCTCTGCCGTCAGTGGTGTATCCGGGTCCGAGCGGACACATCTTCTTGTACTGGATGGTGCCGGGCAGAGGACAGAGTTCACAGAGCGAGCCCCAGCCGCGGCCGCCGTTACAGCAGCACTCTGACTTCGTGACCGTGTTTCTGTTAGTGGACGACTGCTGGCACATCGTCTGCAGGACCTCCGTGAAGCAGAAGCCCTTCCTGTTATCTGACAACCGCAACAGCCCAGTTAGACACAATTATTCTATTGCATTAAATGTATGTATTACATGATTGAAAACTCATGTTCTGATTGGTCGCTGGCTCTTTCAGCCGCGTTCTGATTGGCCGCTGGCTCTTTCAGCCGCGTTCTGATTGGCCGCTGGCTCTTTCAGCCGTGTTCTGATTGGCCGCTGGCTCTTTTAGCAGCATTCTGATTGGCCGCTGGCTCTTTCAGCCGCGTTCTGATTGGCCGCTGGCTCTTTCAGCCGCGTTCTGATTGGCCGCTGGCTCTTTCAGCCGCGTTCTGATTGGCCGCTGGCTCTTTCAGCCGCGTTCTGATTGGCCGCTGGCTCTTTCAGCCACGTTCTGATTGGCCGCTGGCTCTTTCAGCCGCGTTCTGATTGGCCGCTGGCTCTTACCGATGCACTCGGTGCCCGTGGAGCTCGCCTCGAAACCCTCGTAACATTCGCAGAGGTAGCTGCCCACGGTGTTGACACAGCGGCCGTTCTTGCAGATCCCCCGGCTTGCTTCGGCACTCGTTCAGATCTGCCAGAGAGAGAGAGAGATGATCTGACACGACTTATGCAACTCGATATATAAAAGTGACTAAATTTCTTGTGTAAATTTAAATTATATCCAGTATGCAATACAGAAAATGGTTTAGGTAACATCAAATAAAAATGTTGCACACTTTAATTTCATAATATTGGACAAATTTAGACCTTTTATGTAATTATATAAAATATAAACAATATTCTGTTTCTTATATTCCTTATTATTTATTTTAATTGATTTTATTTTATATTAATATTGCACAAAATAAATAATTATTAGTATTATTAATATATAAATAAATATAAATATTGTATGTATTTGTTTTATGCTAATGTTGCATACAATTTGAAATGTTATTATTATTATTATTATTTAAAATGCTCGTTTAGTTATTTTTTTAAACAAAATTATATCACTTTATTCACAATACTATAATTTACATTAATATTATATAAAATATTAAATTATTATTATATAAATATTACTTATTTACCCTAGTATTTAATTTGACAAAGTACAATAGTTACTTCAGTCACTTCAAACGTTATTTAATTATATTAATATTGTATAACATACTGAAGTAGTATTATTACTATACAGAAAAATACAATATCGTATAATATCATATATTCTATAATATTATATTGTATATTTTTGTGTTTTTGTTTTGTATTAATTTAGCATATTTATATCATAATAAATTCATATTTTGTGCAATATTATTATAAATTGAAGTAACAAAACTGTAGTAACTAACTATTGTATGTTGCCAAACTTTTTACTATGGTAAATGTTTTACATGTTTTAATAACATTTATATAATAATTAAATATTTTATAAAAAATGCATGCAATAGCCTAGTAAAACTTTTGACAAATTACAATAGTTATTGCTGTCACATTAGTCAAATGTATATTAATATTGCATCAAATATTAAGTTATTGTTATTATTACTAAACAAATTATATATAATGTATTTGTTTTATAATAATTAAATCAAATATTAAAGCATTATTATTGCTATTATCATCATCATCATGAATAATTAAATATGCAAAAAATGCACCATAGTAAATATATTTTGATGAAATACAATATTTACTACATTCAGTGTTCTGCCAACATTTTTATTGCCAGTGTTCTGCCAATATTTTTACATTTTCTGAAGAAAATGTTTTTTGCTTATCTAAAATAATTCTGGTCTTTTTCACCTGTTTTCTCGTCCAGCAGTTGAAAATCGTGAGTCTGTTTTTCTGAATTACTGTATATTTTTGTGATGACGACACACAGGCTTCGTTCTCTCTTTAGAGCTTGAGCGAGTCTCTCTCTCTCACACACATACACACACACACACACACACACACACACACACACACACTCGCGCTGGTTTCTCACCCATGCACCCCTCTCCGTCGGGGCGGCGTGTCATGCCAGGCGGACAGATGCACATGAAGGTGCCGATCTGGTTTTTGCAGGCCATTCCTCTGGAAGCGCAGTCGTCCAGCCCCTCCGCGCACTCGTGCTGGTCTGCAAAGAGAGAGAGAGAGGAGTAACGATTATCGCCTGCACTCGTGTGTGTGTGTGTGTGTGTGTGTTTATGTGGTTTATGAGGACACAAATTTGTATAATGACATGGGTATGACATAGGTATTACAAGGAGAAGGTGATTTATGAGGACATTTTCAGTGTCCCCATAATTTAAAATGCTTATAAATCATACAGAGTGAGTTTTTTGGGGGGAAAGTAGAAATGCACCGTCTCCTGTGAGGGCTAAGTTTAGGTGTAGGGTAGGTGTAGGGCAATAGCACATACAGCTTGTACAGTATAAAAACAATTACGCCTATGGAAAGTCCCCGTAAACCATAAAAACCTACGTGTGTGTGTGTGTGTGTAATGATGTCATACCCACCTCGGCACATCCGGTTGTCGTCGCGCAGCACGTATCCCGTCGGACACATGCACTCGTACGAGCCGAAGGTGTTGATGCAGCGGAAAGCGCAGAGCAGCGGGTTCAGCGCGCACTCGTTAATGTCTGAACACACAGATCATAAGAGAAAACAACCGCTTTATGAATGCAAAAAACAAGTTTATTTTCCAGTAGAAACATCTAAACCACTTTAAAACAAGCATCATTTATGCAAAAACCTCTATAAATTAGGGGTTGACTGATATGTGTTTTTCAGGGCTGATACCTATTATTACAGATCAAGTAGACTGATAACCGATATACATGTCTAGCATAAAAAATTAAATTAATGTCAAAATTAAGAACAACAGGGACTCTGACAAAACCTTTTTAAAATGCTTTTGAATTATTTTATAGGCAAATGGCCGATACTATACCCCTATTATAAATAATGTATCCTTACAATTATGCTTCTTGTGTAAATCAATCTGGTATTTTATATAATTAATGCAAAGTAAACAAACACCCACATACATGTGCAATATTAAAATCTTAATTATATAAAACATTTTTATAAAAATGTATCAATATTTGTATTAAATTAAAAAGTCATTAAAATAACTAAAGTTATAAAACATTTTGAAAATATTTATTAATTATATAAACACTTTATTAAATAAATGTGTTTGTTTAATTAAAAAAATCTAAATTAAATTGACTGACTAACATTTTTATGAAATTTAAAACATTTAATTATGAAACAATTTAAATGATCAAAATTCTTAGATATTTCGTATTATCTGTCTAAATATATTTCTTATAAAATTTCTTGATGATTCAAAATGATCTAAAATGATTCAATATTTTTTATTAAATTACCAAAATAAAAATGGCTGAATTTGATATTTTATTGTAAAATTCTCAAGTTTATTGAGTAAAAACACACACACACACACACACACATGCATGCACACACACAGAGACACACACACACACACACACACACACACACACACACACACACACACACACACACATGTATGTCTGTAAAAATGTCATCATGTATTTATTCTTCACATATATTGTGGAATACAGTGTAGCTGTACCTTCACAGGTCATCATGGGTCCGGGTTCGAATCCCTCCTGACAGAAACACTCAAAGCCACCAGGAACGTTTGTGCATGTGCCGTTTCCACAAGGGTTTCCGATCGAGCACTCGTCCGTATCTGTCCAATCAGACCATCAGAAAAGCGCCGTTAATAATCCACATAACTAACTAGTTCCTCGTTTGCTTGATACTTCACTTTTATTTAAGGGATTTGAACCCACAACCTTCCTGCAGTCATCGAGGAGAGCGAGGTTTGAGGTTAACTGGGACACTTTTTTGGTTTTCTGGGGAACTCACCCACGCAGTTGATGCCGGTGTAGTCGAGGTTGTATCCGAAGGGACACTCGCAGCGGAACGAGCCGTCCGTGTTGATGCACAGGCCGTTCCCGCAGATGCCCGGGTTCTCCACGCACTCGTTCATGTCTGCGGAGGCACACGGGACGTTAGGACGGGGATTGTGGGAAGGAAACGTGCTTTAGTTGACAGAGATTAAGCGGTTTTCTCACCCTCGCGTCCCTCGGGTCGCGGGATGGCCTCGTGACCGTACGGACACAACGTGCGGTACACAGCTGCGGGAGAAAAACAACACAAAATTACTCGGATTATAAATATTATAAAACATACGCACACACGTAGGGTCTGATTACTCGAATAAGTGCAGTTATTAAAGTACATTTAGTTTGACTTACTAAAATATTACAATCTAAAATAAAATTATTCAGTTAAACTATTATAATTTAAATGATTGATTTTTTATAAACTATTTTTTTTATAAAATTGTATAAAATGATTTTTATTACATGATTAAATTGTTTGTTAAATTAAGTGATCAAAATTAACATGACTAAAAAATATATACAATTTTACAATTACATAAACAATTTTTATTAAATTATTACATGTTTTGTTAAATTGTCAAAATTATTATTACTACACATAACATATAGAAGGATTTATTAATTATATGAAACAATTTTTATTAAATTATAAACTTTTTTGTTTAATGAAATTATCAAAATCAAAATGGCTAAAATGTATCTACAATCTGGAATGATATATTAATGATATAAAACAGTATTTAATTTTTCAATTCATTGAAATTATCAAAACCAAACTATTAAAATGTATATACAATTTAGAATTGTATTAAATTATTCAATTTTTTGGTAAGAGATAAATTCATATTTTTTTTTTTAAATAAAAATGTTAAATCAAATTTGGACAACACACCAATTTTATATAACATTTAAAACTTAATAAAAAAAAATTATTATAATAAAATGACAAAAAAGTTTCTTAATAAATTTAGAATGACAAATACATTTATATAAAATGGATATATTGTAAATATTTTTTTTTATAAAATTTCACTAAAACTATTTTTTTTATACATAAAATTATACATTAAATATACATTATCTTGCGAAAAGTTCTGGGCCCGTGTTCATGAAAAATCTTGGGTGATTCATGAGAAATGTGGGTGTTTCCTCTTAAATTTAAAGAGAAGATCCTAGTAAAGAAAAAAGTAATTCAGAAAGCATCTTAACCCTTAAAAGAGGTGTTAAGGTCCGAAATTGTTAGGAGTACGGACGAGGACTTTTAAGAGGCTTAAGAGTTTCTTTAGCAGCGGAGAACATGAATGAAACATGAAGAGGGAGAAGAAATGTGTTGCACACAATGCATGACAGTGAGTTAACAAGACGCTGCACATTAGATCGTGCAGGAATAATGATCTTATTAAAGACATGTTAACATCCCTGACACTGCGCAGAAATGCCATAGCACCAGAAATGGACGTAATCACTACATTAACATATTTGGCAACTGGAAAAATGCAACTATGCAGCAGCGATGATTTGGGTCCGTTACAGCACTTTCAGAACCTTATTTAATCGCTGTTCATTTCCTATAAAATACGTTAAGTATGACAGCATGGTAAATAGAAAATAAAGAATATAATGTGTGTGTGTGTGTGCGCGAGAGAGAGAGAGAGAGAGAGAGAGAGAGAGAGAGAGAGAGTACGGTAAAACAGGAAAAATTACGCTTGTAATTTCAAAGTGAAGGCTTATAATAAACCCTACTCTTAGAAGCGCTCTTACTTCCTTCTTGGACAACCAACCAATTACAGTCTTCAAAAGACTGTGTCATAGCTAGCAACGGGGTCAGCCCCGCCTCCTCACTAAGATACAAGTGTTTGTCTTTTCCTCGCTCAGAGTTGCTCTCAGATTGGTCCTGAATCACTTTTAAGCTAAGACTCCTAGCTAGAAATGTTTAAGCTAAATTAGGAGCTCTCTGAGAGGATTCTTAGAATCGTTATGAATACAGGCCCAGATCCCTAAAACACATGAAATAATGAACTAAAGATTATACTGTTTTTGCTCATATAGGTAATATTTACTTATATATTACTAATTTAAAGGCATAGTTCACCCCAAAATGAAAAGTCATTAATTACACGCCCTCATGTCGTTCCAAACCCGTAACCCCATTCACGATGTCTTTGCTACGTCTCTGAGTCTTGATCGTTTAAGGATCCCTGCTGTCTCTGGAGGGTCAGAAGATCTCTTCAGAATATCTATATTTGTGTTCTGAAGATGAACGAAGGTCTTACGGGTTTGGGAACGACACGAGGGTGAGTAATCACTGACAGCATTTCCTGATTTAAGGAAGGAAACGAGTGTAGTTTCTTCTACTGGACATAGCTCCTCATCTGTGGTGCTGTATATAGACAGGTCAAAGGCAGTGTGTCGTACCCTCGGTCTCGCGCGGGCACAGTTCGCAGGGGTCGCCCCATCCCTCGCCCGGCAGCAGGCTGCAGCAGCACTTGGCTTTGGTGGTGTTGAACGGTTTGGGGACGGAGCATTTGCCCGCTTCAAAACGCGTGAAGCAAAAGCTCTCGCGCATATCTGACGACAAAAACACACATTCATGTGAGAAAACACACGACACGGAGCTGCTGAATACAGTACTTCAAAGTCTATGAATACTTCCTTTTTATGTATACTACTTTATAGACATAAAATAATCATATTGTATAAAAAATTATTTAAATACAATAATATAAATAAATAAAATAATTGTATATATTTTTATAAATATTGTAGCGTAATGCATACATTTATGCTAAATACAACTAATAAACACCCAATATTATCTAATGCAATTGCAAAATATCAGTGTTTAAACTTATTAATATTTATGAATATTAATACGTCATTTATACATTTACATGAAGTACAAATAAAAAAACACCCTATGTTATGTAAATAAAATATTTATTAATGGCAATATATTATATAAAACATTATTGAAAATAAATGAAGTATCATTATTCTATAATAAATATATATTTTTAAATATATATACTTCAGTTGACATAATACCATTTTAAAATCTTAATTATACAAAACATTTATATTAATTGTTATTAAATTAAATTATCAAAATGAAAACAAATGTTCTTATAAAATGTAGAATGAGTTATTAATTATATAAAACTATTTTTAATAAATAATATTAAAAATAATTAATTGAACTATGAAAATTAAATACTAAATATTTTATACAATGTAGAATTATTTATTAATTACATGAGATCATTGTTATTACATTTTTTTATTAGATGTAATTATCCAAATTAAAATGATATGAAATTAAATGTATCAATTAAATAAAAACTTTAAAATTGAATGGAATTTTAATCTTACTTAGAAATATTTATGTATAAAATCGTTAATACATCTTAGAACCCCCCCCCCCCACCCATACTATACTAATTCAACTGCAAAATATAGATATTTTAACAAACGCATATGTAACATTAATAGTTTATTTATAAATGTACACGAAGTACAACTAATTAAACTTGGCTTTATTCAAATAAAATGAGTTATAATGACATAAAACCTAATTTATTATATGAAACGGATTTTATTAAATGGTTTGTGAATTTAAATGATCAAACTAAAATGTATCAAATGTTTAATTACATTCATAATGTTTTAATTAAAAAAACGTATTTATGTAAAAAATTATTTCACAATTGCAAAATATCAATATTTAGTGAATAACTAAGAAGATTTATATTTTTTGTATAACACAATCATGATTTATTAAACGGATTAATTTGATAAATCCACTATGTTGTGCACAGATCTATTTAATAAGGTTAAAATAATAGAAATAAACAGAGTTTGAAACAGCATCATAATGAAATGAAAGCATGCTTGTACAAGCACAGGTCTGATGACGTGTTCTCACCGAAGCAGCGGCGGCCGTTGTCAGACAGCACAAACCCGGGCTGACAGAGACACTGGAAGCTGCCCGGCGTGTTCGTACACTTGCCGAACAGACAGATGTCGGGCTCCACGTCGCACTCGTTGATATCTATATGGGACGGGACGGGTCAGCGCGGGTCACATGTGTGTGTGTGTGTGTGTGTGTGTGGTGTGTGTGGTGTGTGTGTGGTGTGTGTGTGTGGTGTGAATGAGAAGCTCTTACCCACACACTTGTCGTTCTGCACCTCGTATCCGAGCGGACAGATGCAGCGGAACGAGCCGTCCAGATTCTGACAGGTTCCCGGCTGACAGGCGCCTGGCTGCGTCACACACTCGTTAATATCTGACACACACATGCACACGCACACGCACGCACACATACACACACACACACACACGCACGCACATGCACACGCACGCGCACGCACACACATGCACACGCACGCACACACACACACACACACACACACGCGCACCACACACACGCACGCACGCGCAACACGCACACACACGCACATACGCACGCACGCGCACACACACGCACGCACATGCACACACATACATGCACGCACACACACACACGCGCACGCACATGCACACACACACACACACACACACACACACATTAATACATAAGAGTCCAGCACAACACAATACATGATGATCAGAGCAATTAAACTACAGCAAAGAGAACAGTCTAAAAAATGAAAATTATTAATATATATAATAATTATTAATAGTAAATTTCAATTACTAAAACAGCAGATTTGATAACACAGTAATGATTCAAAAACTAAGCACAGTTTGTCACAAATTTATCTAAAAATACTGG
>QVTF01008858.1:0-23518 GCA_003573665.1 Oxygymnocypris stewartii | reverse complement strand
TGGTATCTTATTAACCGAAGCCTAATGAGATGCAAATATTATAGACAGGGTGTTTGTCTAAATAAATATGCTTCAGATAACTGAGAGATTTACAGTAGTATGATTGTGAAGCGCTTGGGTGTGCAGCAATACACATTAAAGCACTATATACATGCATCATTCATTCAGTAGTGCATGAGGTGAATCTATACTGTATGTGCTCAGAACATCACTCTTGATTTATTCGTTTTTAAATTAGCCTGTACATTTTCTAACAGCAATCTGAATGTCAATTACAGCGAGCTCTTTTGTTCCCAGCTGGTTGTGCATTGGTTTGCAGTTGCACATGTAATGGGCTCTTTGGGGATGAAGTCTCAGCGTGAAATATTAATTCAGTAATTCAGTGTTTGACAGGCCTCTGTTCATCAGCATCACTCCTGGAGAAGAGACTCAGAAACTCTCTCTCATCTCAAACACTGAGTGGACAGATATACGAGCAGTCAAACCGCTTCTGTTTGATATTGCATCAGGTTCAGGGAATATTTCAGGAGTTCAGAGATAAAGAGAATATAGTCAGAGCTACAGTATTGCACATTATTCTGCTTAAACTCGTTTTGTATGGGTAAAGCAGGGGTCACCAAACTCGGTCTTGGAGGGCCAGTGTCCTGTAGAGTTTAGCTCCAACCGTAACCAAACACACCTGAACCAGCTAATCAAGCTCTAACTAAGTATACGTGCGGAGGCAAATCAGAGCTGTAGTCTGCGGGACAGCGGCCCTCCAGGACCGAGTTTGGTGACCCCTGCTTTAAAGTTTCGCAAGCCTTTCGAATCAGTTTGGCGATCACAGATATTATATTATATCTCATCTTTAGTCTGAGATCTCTAGATTACATCAGACGAGTCTTTCTGTCAATCTAAACCTGTTTTCTGCTGTATAAAACAACGCATTTGTGTTTTACTAATGCGGGAGTACAGTGAATTCATGACAATGTTATACATTAAGCTACCTATAAACATTATAGTGAAAAGCATGTAATAAAAAATGCCTTAAAGGTCTTTTTATAAACATTTGCTGCATGGATATGAAAATACAGTTAAATATCTGCTACACACGATCCTAGACTTCTGGGGGCCCTCTTGAATCGCGCTCGAGAAACAGTGTCTCTTCCGCGGCTCGCTATGCTTTCAACTCGTTGTATTAGTCTCGAGACTTTACGACAGTCACGTTACACGATTTGACTGATTCTTACCTAGAAAGGGCGACAGCACCCCATTACCATGAAATTACCATTCATGTTTTCATAGCCGCTGGCCAAATTCAAAACGAAACTAAAATTAAATCCTCTTTGAGAGCAAGGGGGGCCCCTGGTGTTTCTGGGCCCCCTGGTGTTTCGGGGCTCCTGGTGTTTCGGGGCCCCTGGTGTTTCGGGGTCCCTGATGTTTCTGGGCTCCTGGTGTTTCTGGGCCCCTGGTGTTTCGGGGCTCCTGGTGTTTCTGGGCCCCCTGGTGTTTCGGGGCTCCTGGTGTTTTCGGGGCCCCTGGTGTTTCGGGGTCCCTGATGTTTCTGGGCTCCTGGTGTTTCTGGGCCCCTGGTGTTTCGGGGTCCCTGATGTTTCTGGGCTCCTGGTGTTTCTGGGCTCCTGGTGTTTCTGGGCCCCTGGTGTTTCGGGGCTCCTGGTGTTTCTGGGCCCCCTGGTGTTTCGGGGCTCCTGGTGTTTCGGGGCCCCTGGTGTTTCGGGGTCCCTGATGTTTCTGGGCTCCTGGTTTTCTGGGCCCCTGGTGTTTCGGGGCTCCTGGTGTTTCTGGGCCCCCTGGTGTTTCGGGGGCCCTGCCGTATGCTTGCTTGCGTATTCTGCGTATAGGGAGGATCGGCTCTGCACATATCAGTCAAAATTGCGTTGAGAGAAAAAAAAATATTGTCATGCAAATAAATTCAAACAACCATTCAATATTTATTATTTCCTGAATATTACTGATGAACTGATAAAAAAGTAGGCTACTGTTCACATGCGTTTTACTACTATATAGCATAGTAATAATTGTGTACTTTCTTATGTGTTATTATTAGTTTCCTCTTTTCTGATCATTTGTAATGAGGATAAAAAAAGAATAAATATAAAAAAACTTGCAAATAAGTTCAAACATTCAATTCAATATCTTCTACTTCCTGAATATTATGAAAGTCAAAAGGGCCGCCCCCTGATGATGTCATATGCAAATGAGATTAGTATATTTACACCCCACATAAACTTTCGATCATGTCCAACATTTTTCTGATTTTACAGTAGATCTCTATCGTTAACCCCTTTCGAGCCACAAGCTTTTGAAACCTTGATGTCAAAATCCAACATTTTTGTCCAAAAAACACCTGGCGCCTAAAGGGTTAAATGTCATGGTATTCAGAAATGAGCAAAATAAAAATCTGAAAAAATAAACTTTTTGTTATAGACAACGTCTAGAAAAAAAACTAATTTAAAGAGAAACATACATCTATCATTCTGCACAAACACAACAGAGGAAACGACTTAAAATACGCCGTCATACAGAAAAGATTAAGACGTTAATAGAAACTATAAAGGGTTCACTTTTAATAAGTCACAAAAACTTATACACTCAAATTAAATTAAAATCTAATTTGAAATTCTAATTTTGTCGGTTAGCGGTCAATGACTGGTTAACGAGTGTTGGGAGTCGGTCAGGATAATGAACCGAAATGTTTTTGTGCCCCCCCCCCAACGCAGTCTCAGTTGATTGTGTGACTGTGACGTCTCTGTAGCGGCTCCTTATTCACCATCAGCTGATCCTGACGAAACCGGACTGACGGAGAAATACTGAGAGTCCTACAATAAAACACACAGACAGTCAGATATGAGTCTGAGACATTACTGCTGTCACATCACATCAGCAGATCCAGCTCAGAAATACACAGTATATTCATATTACAGCCAGAGATATGAATGAACAACTGATCATAGATTGATAACAGTACATGATCAACAACTACTATCACTTAGAGACTATTCATATACTCAAATGTCACATGACAGAATTAAACACAGTTTGAAGTATAGTACAGAGACTAAGAGTTGTTGTACAATCACACACACATGAGGTCTGTTACTAAAATGTAGAAACTTTAAATAAACACTCACAATAGTATAATGTCTCCAGTTTGTAATGTGGATCGTCCTTCAGATCAGAGAGTAACTTCCTACTAGAATTTCCTAGTTTATTAAATGACAGATCCAGTTCTCTCAGGTGTGATGGGTTTGATTTTAGAGCTGAAGCCAGAGCAGCACAACCTTCTTCTGTGATGCCACAATAACTCAACCTGTAGAGAACAATGACACAATGTGAGTTGTAGTTGAAGTGTGTGTAGTTTGTTATTGACTCTGGTCTCAGAGCAGGAGCCTGTACCATGAAGCCGGATTAGCTGGCTAGCCAGGTAAGTTTCAGTTTAGTTTGCACCAATCCTGGGTTTTAGGTACCATGTAAGTGGCTTGGCTTTTAGCTGCATTCGTTGCCATGGTATCTTACACTCCATGGCTAACCTGCTCCGGGGCAGCTTATGTTCATCACCAAACACCAATGACATATGGGTACATCCGCTTCCGGCGCTGCGTTGTACAGTCGACGTTAGGGATGGCTCCGCTCAATTTGTGCTTTAATATACATTTTTACGTAATTTTACTTTCTCTTTTTACACGCATAACGTCTGCACTATTTATATACGACAGAAGAACACTTTTGGACATTGGACACCACTGCACTAACCTGCTTCAGGACACTTTATCCACGGATCCAGCGTGGCCATTGGAGATACTTCGGACCACCGAAGTAACAAAGGCCGCCTCAATAATCCCAGGAGGCGAAGGAAACATCGCGGGAGACGTGCTGGAATACGCAACAGACTGAGGAAAAGGGCTCACAGTCCTCCTCTACCGAGTATTCTGCTCGCTAATGTCCGATCCTTGGAGAATAAGATGGACGATCTTAGAGCCAGGATTAGTTTCCAACGGGACATTAGGACTGTAACATCCTTTGTTTGACCGAAACATGGCTCACGCCGACGGTCCCGGACACCTGTAACGCCGTCTGATAACTTTTCTGTTTTACGGATGGACAGAACAGCCGAGGCTGGAAAAACCAAAGGCGGTGGAGTGTGTTTCATGATCAACAAGAAATGGTGTGACCCCAGGAATATCTCCATTCTGTCGCGTTCCTGCTCGGCTCATCTGGAACATCTCTCCATTATCTGCCGCCCATTCTACCTGCCCCGGGAGTTTACATCGATCATCATCACTGCCATTTATACCACCACAAGCAGATACTAGCGTGGCTTTATCCAAACTCCACGACGAGCTCAGCGGCTACATCAACAAGCACCCTGACGCTGCCTCCATCATCGCTGGGGACTTTAACAAAGCCAACCTCAGAAAAGTCATGCCAAACTTTCACCAACATATATCCTGTCCAACTAGAGGACAGAATACACTGGATCATTGCTACACCCAGTTTAAGAATGCCTACAAAGCTCGTTCCCTGCCGGCTTTTGGAAAATCAGACCACGTCGCCATCTTCCTCACACCGGAATATAAACAACGGATCGTTCAGAGACCCCCGGTGGAGAGGGAAGTGACGCGCTGGTCTTCCCACTCTGAAGCTATGCTACAGCGTCTCTTGATGACGTCGACTGGGACATGTTCCGGGCGAGTTCAGCTGACATCAGCGAATTCACGGATGTAGCAGTAAGCTTTATCAACACGCTAACCGAGCAAGCCACCGAAACAGTAACAATAAGGACATTTACTAATCAGAAACCGTGGGTGGACAGATCAATCCGTGATGCGGTTAACCATCGCACTGCCGCATACAACGCTGGTCTTTTGTCGGGAAACATGAGCGAATACAAAACATCGTGTTATGCTTCCGTCATGCAATAAGAGCCGCTAAGCGCCGGTACAGGGAGAGAATTGAGTCACATTTCCAGCTCAATGACTCTCGACGCATGTGGCAGGGACTGAAGACCATCTGTTCCTCTGGAAATAACTCTTCCGCAGAGGTGAGAGCAGATCCGCTGCTGGCCGAGGAGCTAAACACTTTCTATGGCCGCTTTGAATGTAATGGCGGCGCGATTCTGCCGATCAGCACGTCAGGAAGCAGCAGACAGAGCAGCGATGATTATGCTATCACTTTTTCAGAGGACGACGTTCGGAGGGAACTAAAGAGAGTGAATGTCAGGAAAGCAGCAGGACCCGATGGGATTACTGGCCGCGTTCTGAGGTCCTGTGCTGATCAGCTTGCTGGTTTGTTTACTTCAATCTTTAATGAGTCCCTCGCTACCTCTGTGGTTCCCACCCCTTTAAAAAATCTGTCATAATCCCTGTGCCTAAGAACAGTAAACCCTCTTGCCTGAATGACTATCGTCCAGTTGCCCTCACATCGACAGTCATGAAGGTTTTTGAGAGACTTTTAAAGAACCACATGCTCCTCCATCCCTGCTACCTTGGACCCTCTTCAGTTTGCCTATCGGCCAAATAGGTCTACTGATGATGCCATCTCCCAGGTCCTGCACTCCTCCCTCACATCGACAGCAAAAATGGCAACTATGTCAGGCTGCTATTCATCGACTATAGCTCAGCTTTCAACACTATAGTCCCCACCAAGCTAGCTGTCAAACTATCAGACCTCGGCCTAAATACTTCACTCTGTGACTGGATTCAAGATTTCCTCACCGCCAGACCACAAGTGGTGAAAGTCGGCCAGTTCACCTCCAACTCCATCACCCTGAATGTAGGAGCCCCACAGGGCTGTGTCCTGAGCCCCCTGCTCTACTCTCATACACCCACGACTGCGTGTCCTCACACAGCTCCACTTCCATTGTTAAATTTGCTGACGATACTGTGGTTCTGGGCCTCGTTTCCAACAACGATGAGGCCGCATACTTGGATGAGGTGGAGAGACTCACATCATGGTGCCAGGACAACTGTCTCTCTCTGAACGTGAGCAAAACCAAAGAGCTGATTGTAGACTTCAGGAAGAGACAGCAGCGGCCCTACACTCCTCTTATGATCAGCGGGACCCCTGTGGAGAGGGTGAGCAGCTTCAAGTACCTCGGTGTAAACATCTCCGAGGACCTGACATGGACTGCACACATTCAGACTCAGGTTAAGAAAGCCAGGCAAAGACTGTACCATCTGCGACAGCTGAGGAAATTCAGGGTCTCACCAGCTATCCTGAAAACTTTCTATTCAGGGGCCATAGAAAGTGTTCTGACTCCGTGCATCTCAGTGTGGTACAATAATCCCACAAACCAGGACTGCAAAGCTCTGCAGAGAGTTGTGCGCTTAGCTGAGCGCATCTCAGGGTCTGCTCTCCCTTCTCTACAGGACATCTACCTCAAACGCTGTAAAAGCAGAGCTGCCAAAATCATCAAGGACTCGAATCACCCCGGTAACCACCTTTTCATTTTACTGCCATCTGGCAAGCGCTTCAGGAGCATGATGGCTAAAACTGAAAGACTGCGGAGGAGTTTCTTCCCCCAGGCCATCAGGCTCCTAAACTCAGTCTCATAACATCATAACATCCACAGGACTCAACTTAATAAACTGTAACATCCATTATTCCCCATCATCCACACTGCTGCTATGTGTACATTCCCGGTACAACCTATTTGCACATTCTCTTGCACTGCACACTTTATCTCATTGCACATCTTACTCCTTATTTTATTTCATTATTTGTTTCTTATTTTCATTCTCACCATATTTATATATATACTCTCTCGTGTTATGTTTCATAGTTTTTATTGCTTTTATGTTATCTTTATTTTATTATTATTTTATATTTTTTTGCACTTTCCATTGAGCGGACCTGTCCTGACTAACATTTCACTACTTATTATACCCTGTATGATTGTGTATGTGACAAATAATAAAGAACCTTGAACCTTGAGTCATGTGCTTCAGGATTGAAGCACAGAGCTGAATGTGAGATATTGTTTCATAGTGATATAAGGATGGATCTGTCTGGAGAAACAGTCACATGCTCCTCTAATAAATACCTATAGAGGACATTTGCTTCACAGGAGCCGCGTGTTTCGCATTACATCTCATTTATTAACTCTTGTGATCAAACACTTGATCATCGTGTCATGTTTGGTCTCACCAGGCAGCTTCAAACTGAATAGAAATGTGTTGAACTCAAAAGAGCTTAAATGTACAAAGAATGAACTCTTGCCAACACATGCACTGAGATCATGTTAATGAACTTTTCTTCTCATCACCTATTTACCTCCAGCTTTATTGTCTTTGGTGTTTCTATTCCACTTTGGTTAACTAAAAATAATGTTTTCTCGGGATATAAGTCAAGGATGAGGTCAGTCCTTGATGATTACTTTCCAGCAGAGTTTAGCTCCAGCCTTGATTAAACTCACCTGCTGTAACTTTCTAGTGATCCTGGAGACACTGTTTACTGTGTTCAGAAAGGCTGGATTAACACACAGGTGTACAGGACACTAGAGAAGAGGGGGGCCCAGCCGAAGTAATGCTCTCCTCGGAACACGATTTCAACCGGAGAGCCTTTAAATCGGTCCACGTCATCATCCAGTCCTGTGGTTCAGGTGTGTTTAATTGGGGTTAGATCTAAACTCTGCAGGACTGTGGCCCTCCAGGACCGAGTTGAACTATGCCTGATATAAGAGGAACATCAAACTGCTGGTAGAGCAGCAAATAAATAAATGAATTAATTAAATAAAAAATAATGCTTGTTTGTTTTACAGGCTTTGAGGGTGTTTCCTTTTATCAATGTTAAAGCTGAATGCTGACGTGATTGTAACTTTCATTCACTCTTTGATCACTGACTTTAATGCCGAGGTAAACACATTCAGACTCTTGTCTGTTCAACTCTTAACCCCTGGGATATTCATCCTGCAGTAAATCACTGGCTCTGGATTACTATTTTACATGATTTTATCTGAAAGTTCATTATTAAATCAAACTATCATAAGCAAAGCATGCGATGTAATGGAAATGAATTAAATTAATTTGATGAATTTAAATTTAGTGTGTTTACTGAACATTGCTGATTTTATTCTTAGAATTGATATTAAATGATGCTTTACTGAAGACAAAAGACATGTGTATCTATCAGAGAGATCTTACCACAGTTTCTCCAGTTTACAGAAAGGATTCTGTAGTACATCAGAAAGAGGCTTCACAGAGGCTCCTAGTTTATTCCCAGACAGATCCAATTCTCTCAGGTGTGAGGGGTTTAATCTCAGAGCTGAAGCCAGAGCAGCAAAACCTTTATATGTGACGACACAATCACTCAACCTGTAGAGAACAAAAACACTCTTTACTCTCTCAGATCAGATCAGTTTAGCTGTGAATCCATTATTAAAGAGAAAGTACAAACTTAAAGCACAAATCGATAAGTTTGATGGATCGTTGGAGATCTAAAATGTCCCAAAACACAAAACATACGTCACGGTTTATGGGTTCACTGACTCATTCTCGCTCTGTGTGTGTGTGTGTGTGTGTGTGTGTGTGTCTGTGATTGCTGCTGACGGGTTGATCAGCACCAGCTGTAGCTCATCAGCTCCGCTATTTCAGACCTGTGCTATCTGTCCTGTGTTGTCAGATCTTTTGGTGTTCCCGCTGTGTTCTTGGTTGTTGTTCGAGTTTCCCTGTTCCTGTTCTACATGTCCTTTGGATTCCGTTCAAGTTCTCTACAAATTTTCCGAATGTTCCCGGGAGATACACGGCTGCCCATTCACGTCCCTGCGCTGCCAAGAGTGACTGTGATTCTGCACATGCTTCATTTAACTCTTGCCATCTGTATTACTTGGACTTACTGTAATAATTTTAATATTATTTCACATTCGCTACTGAATCCTCTTTTGTGATCATGACAGAACGATCTGAGCACACAATAGATTCAGCGAGTGCATCAGATCTACGGGACTTTTTCTCCAACAACAACGCAATGCGGTGGATTGTCATTAGGAACAGATGTTAGCATCTGGTCAAGCCATGCAAGCCTTGGCAGCCGAGGTGTCCGAGCTCACTCCTCAATTTCAACAACTGAGATTGCCCACTCCGCCACCTTCGCTGCTAGTTCAATGAACAACCGGACATCAACACGAGCCGCGTCTACCCACACCAGAAGCATATGGTGATCAGCCCAATCTCTGTAGAGTATTTTTAACTAAAAGGCTCATTGTTCTTTTCTCTGCAAACCCTTAACTTTCTACTGACGAGTCTAAGGTAGCTTTAGTGTTGACATTGCTGTCGGGATGGGCAGCTCTATGGGGAACGTCAGTATGGGAAAACAAACACCCTTGCTGCACTTCGTTCTACAACACTCTCTGAGGAGAGGGAAGACAGGTCTTTGAGTTCCATCAAATCCGGACATTGGCAGATGAGTGTAATGGAACGAGAAAGCACAGTGGGACATGTTCCTGCATGGATTTTGCTGAACCGGATTCAGAAGGAGATTTTTAAAGTGGAATTACCCACTGATCTTGATGGACTCATCGAATTAGCCCTTCGTGTTGATGCACGTCTACAGCAACGTGATCAGCAAGGCCGCTGTAGCTTCCACTTGGTGTCGGAATTTCCTAGATAGTCCACGCCAATTCCTGTAATATGGTCAGTCACCCATCTGATTGTGAATCCATGCAAGTGGGAAGAGCTCGGCTTTCCAGGAGGAGAGGGGACCGTCGGAGAGCAAAGGGACTTTGCTTGTATTGCGGCGCTTCGGGTCACTTCCAGGCTGACTGTCCAGTAAAAGGCCAAGCCCGACAGTAGAGCTGAGGTTACTGTCGGATGGCCTATCCCTGTAGAAATCCTGGTCCACAACTCTCATCCCAGTAAGAATGCAATGGGCAGCCAGAGTCCACAACTGCCAGACCCTGCTGGATTCCGGAACGGAAGGTCATTTTATGGATATTAACTTGGCTCAACACCTTCAAATTCCCATTGTTCCTCTCATCCATAAACTCTGTCAACGCACTCAATGGGCAGAATCTTCCTAGCATCACACACACGACTGGCCCCTGTCACTCTTATTACGTCAGGAAATCATACTGAGAAACTTGCACTTATGCTCACAAAATCTCCGCTGGCTCTTGTCGTTCTGGGCCATCTCTGGCTCATTCGTCACAATCCTAGGGTGGATTGGGGCCATAATTCTATTTTGGCATGAAGTGACCTGTGTTATGCTTCTTGTTTTATGTCTGCTTATTCGTCTGTGTCTTTTTCTCTGTTGCAGAATGAGACTGTGAACCTGTCTAACGTGCCCAAGGAGTACCTCGACTTGAAGGATGTGTTCAGTAAGTCTTGGGCTGCTTCTCTTCCTCCGCATCATCCCTATGACTGTGCTATGGATCTAGTACCAGGTACGTCTCTGCCTAAGGGTAGTTTATACTCTTTCTTTTTGCTCCAGAAAGGGAGGCCATGGAATAAATATATTTCTGATTCTCTAGCAGCTGGGCTCATTCGTCCTTCCTCTTCTCCTGCTGGGGGCAGGATTGTTTTTTTGTGAAGAAGAAGGATGGTTCCCTGCGTCCTTGCATTGATTACTGAGGGTTGAACAACATCACAGTGAAGAAAACTTACCCTTTGCCGTTGATGTCATCAGCGTTCGGGCATTTGCAGGCAGCATACATCTTCACCAAACTAGATTTACGTAACGCTAATCACTTTGTCCGCATAAGGGAGGGGTATAAATGTGGAAAACCGCATTTAATATCCCCAGGGGGCACTTTGAATATCTGGTTATGCCCTTCAGGCTGTCCAACTCCCCCACGGTTTTCCAAGCACTCAATGATGTGCTGAGAGACATGGTCGATCAGTTCATATATGTCTACCTGGATGACATTTTATTCCTCTCTCTCCAGGAACATGTTTCAGCACATCAGGCGAGTGCTCCAGAGGCTGCTCGAGAATGGAATTTTTGACAAGGCGGAGAAATGCACAGTCCATGCACAGTCAGTCCCGTTTTTGGGATACATCATCTCATACGAGGGAATGCGTATGGATCCTGACAAGGGAAAGGCTGTGGTGGATTGGCCAACCCCCAGATTATCGTAAGGCCCTGCAGAGGTTTCTGGGGTTCGCCAATTTCTACCGGTGTTTTATTAGCAATTTCAGCCAACTAGGCGCTCCTCTGACTGCCTTGACCTCCACCAGAACAACGTTCAGGTGGTCCCAGTGCAGCTGAAGCTGCATTTGCCAAACTCAAGAGCTGCTTTGTTTTAGCTCCTATTCTCATAGCCCCTGATCCCACAAGTCAGTTTGTGGTGGAGGTCGATGCGTCAAAGGTGGGGTAGGCAGGGTTCTTTCCCAGCGTTCTTCCTCGGATGACAAGATGGCACCCTTGCACATTTTCTCATCGTTTGTCGTCCGCTGAACATAATGACGACATTGGTAACAGAGAAACTGCTGGCCGTCAAGTTTAGCTTTGGAGGAGTAGCGTCATTGGTTAGAGGGGTTCGGCGGGAGTACCCTTTATTGTCTGGAACGATCATAGAACCTCAAGTAATTAGATACGCTAACGGTCTTAACTCCAGGCAGACTCGGTGAAACTTTTTTTCCGTCCATTTTGACTTTTCCCCTTTCCTACCGTCCGTGTTCCAAGAACATCAAACCCGGTGCTTTATCTCTATTTTTGATCATTCCAAGCGCTCGTCCACTCTCGGGTGTTATAATACCCGAGAGGCTCGTTGTCTCTACACTCACATGGGAGGTAGAGTTGAAGGTTCGCACAGCCTTAGAAGGGGTAACGCCTCTGCCCAGGGTGCCACCGGGTCGAGTATTTGTGCCAGGGAGAATACGGTCCGATGTTATTCCGCGGGGTCATTGTTACAATGTGGCTAGTCATCCAGGAGTGAATCGTACCAGCTTCTTGTTAAACAGCAATTCTGATGGCGTTCCATGGCTCGTGACATCCGAGATTTTGTTTTGGCCTGCTCCAGTTTGTGCTCGTAGTAAAACTTCCATTCGACCGCTGGAAAAGTTACTTCAACCGCTGTCTGTCCCTTCGAGACCCTGGGCCCACATCGTGCTCGATTTTGTTACTGCCCTCCCAGGGCAATATGGTAATTTTGACTGTAGTGGACTGATTCTCGAAGGCGGCCCATTTAATTCGCTTGCCCAAATAACCTTATGCCAAGGAGAACAGCAGTTACTTTCGTTGATCACGTATTTTGCATTTATGTAGTTCAGGTTACCAGCCAAAACTACACTACAGTGAACATCAGAACCAATGACTTTTGCAAAGCTGTTTATTTTAATACTAAAAAGCTGAGGTTGAACACTTCATATTTACTTTCAATTTGCTTCATGTGAGTCATATATGATCTTACTTCAGTGTCTCCAGTTTCCAGTGAGGATTCTGTAGTACATCAGAAAGAGGCTTCACCGAGGCTCCTAGTTTATTCCCAGACAGATCCAGTTCTCTCAGGTGTGAGGGGTTTGATCTCAGAGCTGAAGCCAGAGCAGCACAACCTTCATCTGTGACGCCACAATCACTCACCTGTAGAGAACAATGACACACTCTTCACTCTCAGATCAGATCAGTTTAACTGTGAATCCATTATTAAAGACAAATTAAGATATTTGATGGATCATTGGACTGAGGTCTAAAATGTCACAGAACACAAAACATCATAAACTTATCATAGTAGTAGTAGTCATTTTTTCTGATGGGTCATGTGCACTGTAAATAAATCAAATCAAATCACTTTTTATTGTCACAGCACATGAGAGCGTGCTCCAGACTGCAGAAACAATTTACATATAGAGTACATACATACAGACTTATACAAATGACAATGGGAAAAAATACACATACATATACTCAGGACACACAGTGTACTATTAGACATACTTTCAGTTAATCAATACACATTACATATGTACACATTCCACATTATATACACATACAGGTGCAACTCAATCAATTAGAATGTTGTGGAAAAGTTCATTTATTTCAGTAATTCAACTCAAATTGTGAAACTCGTGTATTAAATAAATTCTTTGGTTATTTTAATTGTGATGATTTAGGCTCACATTTAACAAAAACCCACCAATTCACTATCTCAACAAATTAGAATATGGTGACATGCCATTCAGCTAATCAACTCAAACACCTGCTAAGGTTTCCCTGAGTGTAAACGGATGTAAGGCCAGTACGGGCTGTTGTGTGTAAACCTCACTCCCCTGATCTCAAAAAAGAGCATTCTAGCAACTACGCTAGAGGCTGTAGCCTTTAGCGTACTTGGTAGAGCACCCGCCTCCCACCCAGTTCGAGACCTGCTCGGTGTGATGGTGCGGACCTGGGGGGGTTACATGAGCCTTCAAAATGGTCTCTCAGTTTGGTTCACTAGGCTACACAATCATGGGGAAGACTGCTGATCTGACAGTTGTCCAGAAGACAATCATTGGACACCCTTCACAAGGAGGGTAGACACAAACATTCATTGCCAAAGAAAGCTGGCTGTTCACAGAGTGCTGTATCCAAGCATGTTAAACAGAGAGTTGAGTGGAAGGAAAAAGTGTGGAAGAAAAATATGCACAACCAACCGAGAGAAACCGCAGCCTTATGAGGATGGTCAAGCAAAATCAATTCAAGAATTTGGGTGAACTTCACAAGGAATGGACTGAGGCTGGGGTCAAGGCATCAGAGCCACCACACAGACGTGTTAAGGGAATTGGCTACAGTTGTCGTCAGAGGCGTCTTACCTGGGCTAAGGAGAATAAGAAACTGGACTGTTCTGTTCTCTCAGATGAGAGCAAGTTTTTGTATTTCATTTGGAAACCAAGGTCCTAGAGTCTGGAGGAAGGGTGGATAAGCTCATAGCACAAGTTGCTTGAAGTCCAGTGTTAAGTTTCCACAGTCTGTGATGATTTGGGGTGCAATGTCATCTGCTGGTGTTGGTCCACTGTGTTTTTGAAAACCAACATCACTGCACCAAGAAATTTTGGAGCTCTTCATGCTTCCTTCTGCTGACCAGCTTTTTAAAGATGCTGATTTCATTTTCCAGCAGGATTTGGCACCTGCCCACACTACCAAAAGCACCAAAAGTCGGTTAAATGACCTTGGTGTTGGTGTGCTTTACTATCCAGCAAACTTACCAGACCTGAAGCCCATAGAGAATCTATGGGGTATTGTTAAGAGGAAAATGAGAAACAAGAGACCATAAAATGCAGATGAGCTGAAGGCCACTGTCAAAGAAACCTGGCTTCCATACCATCTCAACAGTGCCACAAACTGATCAACTTCATGCCACGTCGAATTGAGGCAGTAATTAAAGCAAAAGGAGCCCATACCAAGTATTGAGTACATATACAGTAAATTAACATACTTTCCAGAAGGCCGACAATTCACTAAAACATTTTTTTTATTTGTCTTATGGGAGTATTCTAATTGTTGAGATAGTGATTTGGTGGGTTTTTGTTAAAAGTGAGCCTAAATCATCACATTAACAAGAACCAAAGACTTAAACTACGTCAGTCTGTGTGCATTGAATTTATTTAATAAACGAGTTTCACAATTCGAGTTGAATTTCTGAAATAAATGAACTTTTCCACAACATTCTAATTTATTGAGATGCACCTGTATATACACACAATAATATGCGAAGGTGGCAACAGATTATACATAAGCTGGATACGCAATGTCATGGATGTGCATTGGATGGTATGCAGTGGTAGCAGATAGATTGTTGTGTTAGTGTAGTGTGTGGGTGTAGTCCAGTTGAACTGTGTTACAGTTAAAGTGCAGTGCATGGCATACCGTAAAGTGAGAGTATGCTGTTGGGTGGTATTAGTTCTGACTGTTCATTAGCCTGATAGCCTGAGGGAAAAAGCTATCCCTCAGTCGGCTAGTGCGAGATCGGATGCTGCGGAAACGTCGCCCTGAGGGCAACAGAGAGAGCAGTCTGTGGGACGGGTGGCTGGAGTCTTTGATAATCCTCCGGGCTTTCCATGTACACCGCCTGGTGTAGATTTCCTGGAGGGAGGGAAACTCACCTCCAACAATGTGGGTGGGCAGTTAGCACGACCCTTTGCAGAGTTTTTGCGATTGCCAGCGGTGCTGTTTCCAAACCAGGCGTGATGCAGCCGTCAGGATGCTCTCCACAGTGCAGGTGTAGAAGGATCTGAGGATGCTGGGGCTCGTTCCAAACTTCCTCACCGTCTCAGGAAGAGAGACGCTGATTGCCTCTTCAGCACTGCATCTGTGTGAGCAGACCATGTGAGATCCTCGGTGATGTGAACGCCGAGGAACTTAAAACCTGTTTACCTGCTCCACAGGTGTCTTGTCGATGGTGATGGGTGTGTGTTCTCTGCTCTGTCTCCTGTAATCCACCACCAGCTCCTTGGTCTTGTCAATGTTGAGTGAGCAGGTGGTTCTTCTGACAACCATTTAGTCAGTGTACTCACTTCCTCTCTGTAAGCCGTCTCATCGTTGTCGGTGATCAGGCATATCACCGTTGTGTCATCAGCAAATTTGACGATGACGTTGGAGCTGTGTGTTGCTGTACAGTCGTGTGTGTACAGGAGTACAGGAGTAGGGGCTGAGGACACAGCCCTGAGGGAGCACCAGTGTTGAGGACCATGGGAGATGATGTATTGTTGCCTATTCTGACCACCCGAATTCCTGCCTGTCGGAAGACCAGCATCCAGCTGCACAGAGATCAGTTTAGTCCCAGATTCTGGAGCATCACAACCAGTGTGGAGTCTGGAGCTTCGCAAGCACTAATGGTGTTAATGTTGAGCTGTAGTCCACAACCAGCATCCTCACATAGGGGTTCTTGTTTTCCAGGTGGAGAGAGCAGTGTGCAGGTGAAGGCAATAGCATTGTCTGTTTTTTTTTTTACATTCTGTGCATCTTGATTGACAGATATCTCGTCCAATCAGTGAAAAGTATTCCATACCAACAATAACCTAACTTTTCCATTTTGTCTGGCTTGCCATTGTGTTTTCCTGCCTAGTTTTGTTTAGATTTACCATTGTGTTTAAAATTTGTTGTTTTGTTTTTGAATTTGTAATTTTGTTTTCAAAATTGTAATTTATTTTGCACTTCAACATACAGTATACTTTACAGTGAGTCATATATGGTCTTACTTCAGTTTCTTCCAGTTTACAGCGAGGATCCTGTAGTAACTTCAGAAAGCAGCTTCACTGAATCTCCTAGTTTATTAAATGACAGATTCAGTTTCTCTCAGGTGGCGAGGGGGTTTGATCTCAGAGCTGAAGCCAGAGCAGCACAACACCTTCATCTGTGACGCCACAATCACTCAAACTGTGGAGAGATGAAAATCATACACGTGAAACACTATCAAATAGGTATAAAAAAAACTTGCTGCAAAGAACTACAACAGGCTATTTTTAAGTATTATCTAAGTATATATTTAAATTTACGTCAAATTATCCAAGTTTTATGGGCAAAATAACACGCACGCATGCGCACACACAAATGTTAAGACTGGATTAAATCAACATTTATCTATTAATTGTGTATAATTGTAACTGAATGTAACTATTGTAATGGAGGCGAAATTAAATTAATGTAATTCATCTTCTATCTGGTTTAACATGTTTACAATAATGTATTGCCATACAAGATGCCCTTCTGTAAAATGTCAAAAACTCAAAATATAAATAATGAACAATTATAATTAATAACCATCTTTAGACTTTAATAGTTGTCTTCAAAAGTGTGATTTCAAGTATTCTGCTGTTTTGTGTTTAGGTTTTAGGAGATATGTATATTCAAAAAAACTGGAAAATTGAATTATAGGAAATTCAACTGCCCTTTTTCTCCCCCCTTAAGAAATTTCATAACACCCCCCGGATTCACTTCCTCTTCATCTGTTCTCCTCTGACTTCTGTAATGCTATAGGCATCATTTTTCTCCTCTCAACAATCTACATTCAACATCAACGTATGTCCACTTCTGTTTCTGAATTCACCTGTCCCAGTTGTATTTACCCCCCTATCATTCACTCTCAAGCATTTACCTTACCCTCAGCAAATGAAATTTTGTAACTCATTCAAAGATCCAAATCCTCAACCTGTAGACTGGACCCCCTTCCTACTATTCTTGTTAAAGCTAACCTTCTCCTCTCTGTCCCCTTTCATCACAGATATCATTCACTCATCCCTTATCACTGGAATTGGTTCCTTTTTTTAACAGCTGCTGTAACTCCAATTCTCAAGAAACCTGGTTCAGATTCCAACAATCTTGATTATATGTTGTCCCATTTCAAATCTTCCATTCATCTCCAAAATTATTACAAAAATAGTTGCTGCTGAATTCTATAACCCATCTTTCCTGCAATAATTTATATGAACAATTCCAGTCTGGTTTCCGTCCCCTCCACAGCACAGAAACAACACTCCTTAAAATCACTAATGACCTCCTTCTAAGCGGCTGACTCTGGTTTACTATCCATTTTTCTTCTGCTTGATTTGAGTGCGGCCTTTGATACAATTTCACATATTATTCTTCTTGACAGACTTTCTTATACTGGTATCACTAACACAACCCCTTAAATGGTTCCATTCATACCTCTCTGGCCGCACTCAGTTCATTCAATTAAAATCATTTACCTCTCAACCAGTCACTGTCACCACAGGTGGGCCCAGGGCTTTGTCCTAGGGCCCCTGCAGTTTATCATCTGCCTTCTTCCTCACGGTTATATCTTTCACTAACATCAGGTTCAATTCCATTGCTACGCGGATGTCACCCAGCTCTACCTTTCTATCAAACCAAACTCCCTCACCAATTGTCTCCTTGACATAAAATCCTGGTTCACTTCAAACAAATTAAACGGCAATAAAATAGAACTGCTTCTTATAGGCACAAGATCTAGATTAAATAAACCTCAGAAATGTTTCTATTTCCATTGATAATTCCTTAATTTCCCCCTCCCTTCGGGTTAAAGAGTCTGGGTGTCATCTACGATAGCAACCCTCTCTTTCACCACCCATGTTAATAATGTTACCCCGGTTCTGCTTACTTTCACCTTTGAAACATCTACCGTTTACGTCCTTCTCTCACACTTCACTGACATTCTCGTTCATAGTCTTGTTACCTCTCGTTTAGACTATTGCAATTCCCTCCTGATTGGCTTCCCACATAAAACCCTCCATAACTTACAACTGTTAAAAACTCAGCTGCCCGTATGATCACTTGCACCTCATCTATATGTAACGGATGTATGCCAGTAAGGGCTGTGTGTAAACAACTGATGCTAGAGGCTGTAGCCTTAGGCGTTCCTTGTTAGAGGCGCCCGCCTCCTGCGCCGGAGTCCCGGGTTCGCGACCCGCTCGGTGAGTGGGTGTGGATCTGTGTTGGGGGTGTTACATTGGTGCCGTGACCCCGGACGGAGTGAGGTTTAGGGGGTGAGTGTAACGGATGTATGCCAGTAAGGGCTGTGTGTAAACCTCACTCCCCTTGCCTCAAAAGAGGCGCTCTAGCGACTGACTGCTGGAGGATGTAGCCTTTGGCGTTCCTTGTTAGAGCGCTGCCCTCCCGCGCCGGAGTCCCGGGTTCGCGACCCCGCTCGGTGAGTTGGTGTGGGACCCGTGTTGGGGGGGTTACATATACATCACATCAGACCCATTTACAAACAGCTCATGGGTCTATATTACTTACCGTATTAACTATAAAGCAATGCTCACTTTTAAAACCATTCATAACCTTGCACCTCCGTAATCTTCTTGACTTCTCCATATTGCTACACAACGAAACCCGTTCGTACTCTCAGATCCCTCTTCCATTCATCTCACTGTTCCCCTTTCTCCGCCTTGTTACTAAGGGGAGCAAGAGCTTTCAGCCGCTCTGCTCCCCAGCTTTGGAACTCACTCACTTCTGACCTTCATAACATTGACTCTCTCCCACATTTTAAATCCAAACATCAAAACCTGTCTGTTCACCATTGCTTACTACTCCCTTTGATCATAATTGCATTGTGTTTTAATTGTATTGTGTCTTATTATCTTTATTGTTTTGTTTTTGTTAATGATGTACGGTGGCTTTGAGTGTCAAGAAAGGCACCTATAAATAAAATATATTATTATATGAGTTTTTAACTTTGATGTTAATGTTAGAAGTAAAGAGTTTGAATGTTTAACAGTGAAGTGATTGTTCTCAGTGATACTTACTGAACTGATCTGGATTCTTTAATCACAGGCAGCAACTTCTGAAGAACTTCAATTTTGTCAGGAATATTCTTTCCTTCAACAAATTTATCAAGACGAAACTCATTCAGGTCCTCTTCTGATGTCAACAACACAATACTAAAGCTGACCACTGAGATGAAGAGAGTTTCCGCTTTACTTAAATTTCCAGATTTCAGATATCGCTGTATTTCCTCCACTAGTGAACGATCACCCAGTTCATTCAGACAGTGGGAACAGATTGATGAATTTCTCTGGAGAGGTCAATGGTCCCGATCTTCTTTCTTGATGTACTCAACTGTTTTCTCATTGCTGTCAGAGCTGCTTCTTTTCAGCGTCATCATTCGTTGTAGGAGAATCTGTTGAGACTCCACTGACAAACCCAGAAGGAACCGCAGGAAAAGATCCAGATGTCCATTTTACTCTCGTAGAGCCTCATCCACAGCTCTCTGATGCAGCTCAGATAATGAAACATGTTGAACCAAGTCCTTCACTTTAGACCATAAACTGTGTTTTGGGTGATTTGGTCAATCATATTTCTGTTGTGGTTTGTACAGGAGAGATGCACATATAGAGCTGCTAGATGTTCCTGAATGCTCAGATGAACAAAGCAGAAGACTTTCCCCTGATACAAACCAAACTCCTCTCTGAGATCTGAGAGCACAATCCTGAGTACAAACCGATGCTATCTGTCACATCAATGCCACACCTCTCTCAGGTCTTCCTCGTAGAAGATCAGGTTTCCTTTCACAAGCTGCTGAAAAGCCAGTTTCCCCAGTTTGAGGATCATGTCTTCATATGACACCTTTACATAGTCCTTCTCGCATTTGATGTCGGTCTGAAGGATCAAGAAGTGTGGTGTACATTTGAGTGAGAGTCTTGGGAATCTCTCCACTCTCTGCTCGACTCAACATCTTCTCCAGAACAGCGGCTGAGATCCAGCAGAAAACTGGGATGTGGCACATGATGTAGAGGCTCCCTTGATGACTTCAGGTGTGAGATGATTGTATCGGCCAGACTCTGATCACTGATTCTCTTCCTGAAGTATTCCTCCTTCTGTGGCTCATTGAAGCATCGTACCTCTGTCACTCGATGGACACACTCAGAGGGGACGAGATCAGCTGCTGCTGGGTCTGGAGGTGATCCAGATGAGAGCAGAGGGAAGCAGATGCCCCACAATGAGGTTCATCAGCAGCACGTCACTGAGGCCGCTTCAGATTTATTACACAGTTTAACTTTACTCTTAAAGTCAGAGTCAGACGACACTCATCCAGACCATCAAAGATGAACAACACTTTATATCCATCCACTGGATATTTCCATTTCTTTAGTTTCAGGGAAAAAGACATGAAGAAGATCTGTAATACTGAGTGTTTTGTCCTTCATCAGGTTGATTTCTCTGAAAGGCAGTGGAAATATGAGCTGGACGTCCTGATTCTCTTTCCCTTCAGCCCAGTCCAGGATGAACTTCTGCACAGAGACTGTTTTTCCAATGCCAGCGACTCCCTTTGTCAGCACAGTTCTGATGTCTTGGTCTTGTCCGGGTAAAGGTGTAAAGATGTCATTGCATTTGATGGCTGTGTCCTCTGTTGCTGCTCTCCTGGATTGTGTCTCAATCTGTCTCACCTCATGTTCATTACTGATCTCTCCACTCTCACTCTCTGTGATGTAGAGCTCTGTGTATTTCATTCAGGAGTGTTGGGTTTCCCTGCGTCGCTGTTCCCTCATACAGACGACCAAACTTCTTCATCAGATTTGATCTGAACGTGTTGAGGACTTCATGGCTGGAAAATTAAAATACCACATTATTACATATTACACAGAGGTAAATGTACAGAGATTTTTTTTTTCGTTGTTATGAGACACTAACCAGATCATAGGGTTTAGGAAATGTGTCAGTTATTGATATATTTGAGTAAGTAAGGAATAATTGAGACGGGCCGTTGAATTATTGGTTTAAGAACAAGTAGCGATTTAATTACAAAAACTGGACGAATCCCTTGAAGTACATCATCTGATGTATTATCAACTCTGGTGTGCATTATTTTTCTAATAATTCAATGGTCCGGAGTCATTATTCCACTTATACTGCGGTTGCCACACCTCAACACATCGATCAGATGATATATTTCAAGGGATTCGTCCAGTTTTTGTACTTAAAACGCTATTGTGAGTAGGATCATTTCTTCCGCATCTCATCCATCGCCTCCGTTACTAATGCCAAAACCTCATTTTAAACCTAGTAACTGAGGCTTGAGCCAATAATAGCAGACCAATGCAGCTAATAACCAAGTTATGAGAGAGAGAGAGAGAGAGAGAGAGAGAGAGAGCGAGAGAGAGAGAGCGAGAGAGAGAGAGAGAGAGCGAGAGAGAGAGAGAGAGAGAGAGAGAGAGAGGAGAGAGGAGAGAGAGAGAGAGGAGAGAGAGAGGACGAGAGAGAGGAGAGAGAGAAGAGGAGAGAGAGAGAGAGAGGAGAGAAGAGGAGAGAGAGAGAGATTGAGCGTGCGTGCGTGAATTAGCCTAACTCTATGAGTCGGTCTCTCATCAGTGATCGGCTACTAGTGAAACTTTAACTTAAGTTTCCTCACGAACAGTGCCGTTGTTACCTCGCTTCACTTGTGAGAAATGTCATGTACTTTTAAGTTGCTAAGCTATTTACTGACAAAGTCATCAGAGCAGCGCTAACAACATTAGCACATGTTTTCATGCGTGTAAACTGTGTGTCTGTAAGGGAGAAAGAGCGGGAGAAATAGAGTAGGCTATGTGTTTTACGTACATAAAACATAATTTTGTGGCAAAACGATGGAAATGATCTGTCGTTTGTATCCCATTGCTTACTATATTTATGTATTTAGCCAGTGTCGTTGTTGGTTTTGGTTGTTTTGCAGTTGTAAGACCTTTTGAAATAACTGAAATCATTTGGCGAAGTGACACGGTCGAGAGCCGTCTGGAAATACATTCGCCGTGCTTTTTTACTGAAAATAATTGCACACCTCAGAACGTTCTTCAGCCAATCAGATTCAAGCATTCAACGGCCCCGTAGTATAATGTGTGATGCACTGCATAAAAAATCCCCCAGTTTACCTTAACCAGGATACGTGCTGTCTTCTGGGTGATTCATAGACTGGTCATATTTCTTACAGGTGAGTTTTTTTACTGATCTGTGTTGCAGGACTGACCTTGAATCAAGAATCAAAAACACTGACATTGGTGAAACGTTTATCAGTACCTTAATAACAGTTGTGACTTTATTATAAATGCTCCCGCTCAAGGTCACAACTGTAAAAATTAAATGCTTTTAAATAAATGTAAATACATAATTATGCTCTGTGCTCTATATCTGCTCATTGTCATTACATTTACTGCATTTCCTATTCAGAATTCTGGTCATATTTATTTATTATAGTACTGTATAATTATGACAGTTTAATTTAAAATATCTTACAATAATCATATATTTTACAAAACAATGTAATACTTGAGTCATAACCTTGAGTCATCACTCTTAAAATCAATTGGAATACGAAAAGAAGCATCACTCCTCTTAAACACACAGCTGGTCTCTGCTTCTGATCTCTTCTGATCAACTGAACTATAACAAAGAATCATTTCAATTACTGTATTAATATTAACTTTAGATTTTAAACAAATATATGATATTTTCATTTTCACTATGTTGATAGAGAATACATCAACTAAAGCTCTTTTATAGACTATCTGCCATTTAACATATACATACCATAATAACATGTAAACATAATCTAAAACAAAAACACAATATAAATATGACACGCAGCTCTGGCTCTGATCTTTCTGCTGAACAGATTTAATGATGACATTCATTTTAATAAAGGAAAAATATATATATATATTAAAAAAAAAAATCTCTTCATAAGGAGGTTCTATGGACATATTGTTTTAAATAAAATTAAAATTTTTAACTTTACAAAAAACATCGAAAAGGTGTTTTTTTTGGTGAATATTTAGATCTGTTGACTTTGTTCATTCTTTGTTTCGCTCACAGGCAGCATTTAAAACATCACGGCCACCTGTTGTGGGAAAATACTACCTCATATAAAATGTGATGTATTTCACATATTTCCTTTAGCTTATTATGTTTATATGAATTAAATGTTTGCATTTTTAATAATCTGCCTGTACATGTTTGTATCTCAGGAGATTCGTCACACTTTTAGGGCTATAAACCAAGATATTTTTGACATATAGTCGTATATAGTCCAGGGGCGTAACACATACCATCTGGTTTCAGATAAACCTGAAGGACCTGTTTAGCTGGATCAGGTGTGTTACTTATGCTTGGAGGCTATAACACCCTGCTTTAGACTTTG
>QVTF01008857.1:0-23467 GCA_003573665.1 Oxygymnocypris stewartii | reverse complement strand
ACATGCTAGCAACATGCTATCGCAACATGCTAGCACATGCTAATCATGCTAGCAACATGCTAAAAACATGCTCTCACGCTAAATCATGCTAGCAACATGCTAGCAACATGCTAATCATGCTAGCAACATGCTACAACATGCTAATCACGCTAACAACATGCTAGCAACATGCTAATATGCTAAATCACATCATGCTAGCACATGCTAGCAACATGCTAGCAACATGGTAACAAGATGCTAATCATGCTAGCAACCACCCGAACACCTAGCAACCACCTAGCAACACCCTAGCAACCACCCGAACCCCTAGCAACCCCTAGCAACCACCCAGAACACCCTAGCAACCACCTAGCAACACCCTAGCAACCACCCAGAACACCCTAGCAACCGCCTAGCAACCACCCAGAACACCCTAGCAACCACCCAACACCCTAGCAACCACCCCACCCTAGCAACCGCCTAGCAACACCTAGCACCACCCAGAACACCCTAGCAACGCCCTAGCAACCACCCAGAACACCTAGCAACCACCTAGCAACCACCCAGAACACCCTAGCAAACACCTAGCAACACCCTAGAAACCACCCAGAAACACCCTAGCAACCGCCTAGCAACCACCCAGAACACCCTAGCAACCACCTAGCAACACCCTAGCAACCACCCAGAACACCCTAGCAACCGCCTAGCAACCACCCAGAACACCTAGCAACCACCTAGCAACCACGCCAGAACACCCTAGAACCACCTAGCAACACCCTAGCAACCACCCAGAACACCCTAGCAACGCCTAGCCAACCACCCCCGGAATAACCTAGCAACCACCTAGCAACACCCTAGCAACCAACCAGAACAACCTAGCAACCGCCTATGGCAACACCCTAGCAACCACCCAGAACACCTAGCAACTCCCTAGCAACCACCCAGAAAACACCCTAGCAACCACCCTAGAACAAGCCCTAGAACCTACCAGAACCCTAGCAACCCACCTAGCAACGCCTACAACCAAACCCCTAGCAACCACCTAGCAACGCCCTAGCAACACCACCCAGAACACCCTAGCAACCCCTAGCAACCACCCAGAACACCCTAGCAACCACCTAGCAACGCCCTAGCAACCACCCAACACCCTAGCAACCTAGCAACCCCTAGCAACCACCCAGAACACCCTAGCAACCGCCTAGCAACACCCTAGCAACCACCCAGAACAACCTAGCAACCGCCTAGCAACACCCTAGCAACCACCCAGAACACCCTAGCAACCGCCTAGCAACCACCCAGAACACTAGCAACCACCTAGCAACGCCCTAGCAACCACCTAGCAACCACCCAGAACACCCTAACAAGCGCCTAGCAACCACCCAGAACCCCCTAGCAACCGCATAGCAACGCCCTAGCAACCACCTATAACACCCTAGCAACCGTCCATAACACCCTAGCAACTGCCTAGCAACGCCCTAGCAACCACCCAGAATACCCTAGCAACCGCATAGCAACCATTCAGAACAGCATAGCAACCTCCCAGAACACCCTAACAACTGACCGGAACACCCTAGCAACCCCTCAGATATTCCCTAGCAACCACCCAAAATACCCTAGCAACTGTCTAACAATGCCCTAGCAAATACCCAGAATATCTTAGCAACCGCCTAAACACAAACACAAAAACATGCTAACAAGATTCTAATCACAGCGTATGTAATCACAGCCGTAGGTAATGACAGCCATAGGTAATCACAGCCATAGGTAATCACAGCCATAGGTGATCACAGCCGTAGGTAATCACAAAGCAATAAATCACTCTATTTTTTTTAAATAATCATAACTTGAATAAAACATTACAATATAGAGACAATATCATATAGATGTATTTTAAAATTAAATGGAATTATATTAATAAGGCAAATTATATAAGCATGTTATTGTTTATTATTAAAGTATATAATTTAGGCATTGCCACAATGTAATGTGTCTTACTAACAGCCAGGTGTTTTAATAATTTGTGATGAATTTCAATGCAATCATAACGTCTCAACGACCACGTCATCTGTGACAGACTGTGAGCATGAGTTTCTAAAAAAAAAAAAAAAAAAAAAAAACACTTTACTAAAAAGTATAAATACATTCAATAATTCACCCTTGTTATTGTGTGTATATTTTTGGGTTTGCAGTTGTTTGTAGTATTTAATGATTATACACATATTACGGATGATAAACCAATTCAATCGATAAAAGTACAAAGCTGGTATGGAGGTATATATAATTACAAAATAAAGTAATTATGATTGTTATTAATATTATTTTATAAAGTAAGTAACAGGTAAGATAAAAGGAGTTTTATCACTACGTTTTTGTGACGAAACAGAATTAATTCACTTTTTCCAGATATAGGCTAAGTGCACTCAAATGCCATACACTGTATGGGGATTAGTGAATGAGTGAACGAGTGAGCGGTTTCGGACATCTTGGAGACAACTCGGTAAGAGTCATATTAAAGATTTGTTCATAATGAACGAACCGCTCTTGACCGACTCTTCACTAGAAGGTGTGATTCTATTGGTTGTACAATAAAAGCTCGCTGCTGATTGGCTGCGAGATCGACTTCACGGAGCACAACTGATGAACCGCACCCAGTTTTCTCTTGAGGTGAGTGGAGGCGGTTGGTTTCAAATATGCTGTTTTATAATGTATTGTATTGTCAAATGCAGCTCTTTATTTGAAGTAAAAGTCGGTAATTTTGTGTGTGTGTCTTATGGCTATTACGTCCTTTGTTTTGTGCGGTTTGTGTAGCTTACAATTGCTTAACACTGTGTGAGGACTATTCATTTTGGCGCATACTTTAAGCTACAGCATCCTTAATATGGTAGGTTATGTGATGACGTAAAAGTTAATAGTATACTTATGATACTCGCAGTTTGTTGTATTTTACTTCCATGCATATGGATGCATATATATATATATATATATTAGAATGAAAATTGTCGATTGATGCAGATCGCTTCGTCGAAGTTTCCTCATCTAACGTTAGCCTAATCAAAGATGGCTAACGTTACATTAGTCACCGGTGAAGAAATCCGGTGAGAACTGATTCCAGTGCTCGCTCGCTGACAGAATGATCTGATCGTATACATCAAAGTGTAAATATAATGTATAATAAAGTCATTTTGCTCTGTAGATGGCTTTATTTCATATAACGGAAGTTTAATGAGTGTATTAGCTGGTATTACTCAAGATTGAGCTGAGGTAACTTTGCTTTCGCGCCTTGCCGTCACGTGGTTGAATTAACACAAATCCGCGTTGACAATCTGTTTGAATGGGTTCAAGTAGGATAGATACGGCAGCTTCACTATATTTGCAGAAATTTATGGTAAATATTAACGCATGATGTGACGCATAACGCATGATTGAGGAGTGATTGAGAGACAAAATCAAATTGCACGATGGTAAAAGGACGGAAGAACAAGGTTTCACGTGCAGCGTTCTGAGATATTTTTTTTTCTCCTGAATTACCGCTGGGTGTGAATTGTGCAGTGTTATCATTATTTGCAATGAATTTCAAGTTACATGGGTTGTGAGTGTGGTGGAGTTTTATGACACTGTTGTTTCTCTGTTTCAGAATACTGTTTTCACAAGCATTCCTTGCTGCATTTTAAAGGTAAAGCTTTAATTAGGGACATGGTCAGAAATGCAAAATGCTTCAGATTTGGATTCTTGATAATAAAATAGTTATAGTTAAAAAATTATCAGGGTCATAGAAGCTATTAAAATAAAACGTGTTGTTTATGCTACAAATAATTAAGATCACATTTACCCATCCATTCTCCAAACCACTTATAGTAAACCTTGCTGGATGGCCAGTCCATCACAGGTTTTAGGCCGCATATTTGACATAACTCCACTTTTTGAAAATAGAAATAAAGAAAAGAAAAATACATTATATAAAAGTTATATTCTAAATAGAGATAAAAATATATAATTAATATCGAACATGCCAAGAAGTTATGCATAGTTGACTCGAGTTTACTAATTATTCATTATGTTGTCATTGTTATTTTTTCAGACTGACTGATTAGAGCACAACCGGCATCTTCTGCTGCACTTCTCCTTGGTTAGTAGTTGTATTATGACATTTTCATCACATCACCATAATTGTAGTCTCTGTGCCCTAATATGTCCGTTTCTGTTCTGTTTCTTTTCAGGTTTTGGCGTCTTCTGCAGAAAGCAGTTCATATCATTTCTCACACCCATCTCCTCCTCCTCCTCCTCGTCCTCCCCCCCCCCCCCCCAAAAAAAAAAAAAAAAAAAAACTTTTGCATTTTACAAATTTACAGTGTCTCTTTCATTGTTGTTTAACTGTTTTTTCCCTTCCTGAGAGTCCAACAGGGTTTTTTTTTTATAGCCTCAACAGCTGTTACATCGGGAGAACTTTCAAAGTATGTGCCTATCAAAGTGAGAATGTCCTGTTAAAATGATTATGACAAACAAATAATTAAGCAATAAGGTATGAGAGGCTGTGCTGTATCGTGAATAAGTCACAGCTGAAGGGCGTTGTTAGGCACGATGCGAAGAGGAGTAATCCTTTCAGCCGTGACTTATTCCCGATACAGCACTAGCCTCCAGTACCTTATTGCTTTTATAAAACAGTTACCACACAATACAAATATTTAACCTGAAAATTATGTATCTATGCAACTTTCATTAATACTCTACTATAGCTCAGCATACAATATCAATTAGATCAAACATGTTTAAGTTGCTAAGACTGGTTGCTTGAGGCGTTGGGTCGTGATACATAGAATCTGAAGCGGTCATAGCTGTGTTTTATCGTGAATAAAACACAGCTATTGAAAAATCAGAATAAAGGATGGGAACTAACCATTTTATAAGTGTATTTTAATATGTATTACTTTAAAAAAGTAAAGTCTCTACTTTTAAAAATTACTTCATTCACTCAAATTAGTCAGTTACTCAGATATATTTGTCAAGAATCATTTTGTCTCATTTCTTTTTATATATTCATATTTTAAAGGATGCCGCGGAAAGGGAAGAGATCTCAGGCTCAAAAAATTCGATGGATAAAGTTGGATCTGGAGGATGAACAGACCAGACCCTCCAGGATTAACCAGGTACCATTAATATCTGTGTCTTGCATACATGCTAATTTCAGGGCACCTTAATGTTTGGGACTAGGCCTGTCACGATTCCGCTTTATTAATCCCTTATATAAACAAAGACATCCAGATATCAGCTGTAGCTGAATAAAATGCAGATACAGATAAAGGTTATTTCACTGATGAAACGTGAAGACCATAAATATACAATTGTGACAATATTTTGCTTATCTGTGTTCATCTATGTATTTTCAAAAGAACATTTATAATGCAATACAGGACTCCAGACTAACGCTGGTTTCTCACCACATGCGTTAGCAGAGTGTAAACAACGTGTAATTTTTCCACACCCATGTTAACAGGTTAGAGCATTCAGACTGTAGCCAGAGGCGTCGCAGAGCATACGCAGCAGTCCCGCGATCATTTCAGCACCAAGTCTATTTTTCCTGCGCCACTCCCGCTGAATTAAAGCCACAGTGCATTGTTCTTGATCATAATTAATCTGATTAACATGAAAAATAACATATTTCCACATAAATTCATGGAAGTGAGGTGTTTTGTGTTTAACAATCACCATATAATATTCAGTGCTATCAATTTTTTTTTTTTTTTATACTCAAACACATTGCACAGATTTTTTTGGCCAAACTTACTATAAGTACTATTTAGTATTGCTATAAAGACATTATCTTGCTAATTTTCTCTTGTCAGTCATTTATATAATAGTATTAAAAAAAATGTTGTGATGCATTTTTGCTATTCGCAGTCCAGAGAGAGAGAGAGAGAGAGAGATCTCTCATGCGGAACCACAGCGCGCACAACACGACAAGCCCCTGCTTAATGATTAACAAGGATAGAACTAAACATTCAAACATATGGTTACACTTTAGACCTTTGATATTAATCACATGTTATTCTAGATTTAGATTTTCTCTTCCAATGATTATTATTGCAGGGCTCTAGAGTGCGACCAATTTGGTCGCACGTGCGACTAACAAAAATCCCAGGGCGCACTGGTGCGTCCAGCCATTCGAGAAAAGAAAAAAAAGTATCCGCGACTCAGAAACTCAACAAAAGACACTCCCGTTAGGCTTATATCGTGGTCTAAACCAATCAGAGATAGTGAAGGGCGGACCCCCCCTCTGATTGGCCGTGGTCCAGATATTCCTGTATGTGTGTGTGCGCGCGTTGACAAATGCGTCACGTGTGCTGCTGCAGTCAGACAGAGAGAAAGAGGTGAGTAGTAAAGATGCGTGCAGTGTTGCCAACTTAGCGACATTTAGCACCTTTGTAGACCCCCATAGCAACTTTTTGTTTTCCAAAAAAAGCAACTAGTGACAAATCGAGTCTCTAAGAGTGTCTCTGTGATCGCCGCGAGATCAGCGCGCTTTCTCTGCATCTGCTCTGTTCAGCGAGCGTCTGAGAGGAGCCCGTTCAGTTAAAACAGATATTATTGCTTCTCTAAATGTACATGCAAATATAGAAGAAATCACAGCACTGGAATTGTCTTGTCTTATATTGTGTCTTATTTGATTTCATCAGACAACGGCTCAATACAATTATAAATTAGTATTTTTGTGTAGACTAGCTTCTTGGAAGGGAGAGCTGGTTATGAATTCTTAAAGGGACGTGTTTCAGTATTATTTCATATTTATCCTGTTGACTGACAACATAAACAGTCAAATATATAAAGTAAAACAGTTTTATTGAGAATTTGGCTGCATTAAAATACAGTATGAGTACAGAGAGACGATTAGACAGAACAGTTATTTTTTTCTTTACTTTACTTTGTCATTTAGCAGACGCTTTTATCCAAAGCGGCTTACAAATAAGAAGTAACTACAATTAAAAGTTAAAACTATACATATTATATACACACATTTAAGAAGATAAAGACATGAAATAAACATGACAAATGCATACAACATTTCAAAACTAAACATTTAAATGAAAATAAAGCAAAAAAAAAATCTAAATATTAAATCAAGAAAAGGTATGAGTATAAAAATGCTTCTAACATAACACTAAAGGCCTAAGTATACTTCTTTTTTGCATAGTAAGAATTGGTTATAAAAACTGTAAATACTTTTTTTTTTCATTATGTTTAGTGCAATTATTTGGTAGTCTGTGGTGGGATGGGGCGCAGGATTGTTTTATAGGTTTAAGGGGGGGGGGGGTTGAGAAGCACTGCACTAGAGCATCCCTTCGTTCAGACACAGTGGAAGATCTGATAAGACTCAGTGTAGAGGGGCAAGTCTGGAAGATGTTGATGCTAGAGAGAGTGTGGTCAGCTGGTTTAGCCAAAGACAAAGATCAAGAAAGCTGAACTACAGGAGTTGGCCATCTGAGGGGCATGTGACTGCAATGGAGGATAGTCCATAATACATTGAGCCATGAGATGTTCAGTTTGACGCCCTTAAAACACTTAATTTAGATTTTATTTATCTTGATGTTTTAAGTTTAAATCTCTGCTCAGTGAAGCACTTTAAGCACCAACACTTTTTCAGTAAGTTACCTTTCTTGTAGAATTGTGCTTCAAATAAAGAACTTTATGTTGACCAGATTGTTAGTTAGTTGTTTTACTAGTCAATATTGCCTATATAAAAATTTGGGTGCACCTAACTTTTGTGCTGGTGCACCTAAGAAAAAAAGTTAGGCGCACCCAGTGCAAAAAGTTAGTCTAGAGCCCTGTATTGTCTTTTGTGCACACTAAATGTGTGCAAATGCCTGTTTAGCACAAATGTCTTTGTCCCAAACATTATGAAGTGCAATTTAAAATTGAACACTGATTCTATAACACTAATTTTGACCAGCAGGCTAATTTCAGGTTGATTATTTACAGGTTGAACAGGCAAGCACCAGTGCAGCTGTAGCTCAGTTTTCGGATAGAATGTATGCTGAAGGTGGTGATATTGCACCCCGGGTTTTGTCTGTGCAGGCATCTCATTGTCAGGGTGATGTTAGGTATGACAGTTTCTCAAGAAATCATCAGTGCACATGTGTAGCGTTGACATTTTTGGTCAACCACAGTGAAGGGATTACGTTCAAGAGGCCTGACCTTGATAGAGTTTTAAAGGAGGGAGATGCTTGGTATGTCGGTATTAAAATGCAGCTTATTGCTGAAGGAAGGTTTAATCGCAACCTTCTGACTATGGAGGAAGTACCTCTAAGTGTTTCCTCATTTAATCGGATACACAATGTGCGGAAGTCAGGAGTGATGATTGGATACCTCAGAGCCACAGGGAACCCTGGCACGGAAGAGTGGTGGATTCCTCTCACCGAAAGACTGCAGTGTCTCTCAACAGATGTCAGTCATGCTCTGCTCCTTGTTTCTCCAGAGTGTATTGCTGTGTTCAGAGACAGATCTGGAAGGTACGGATTTTTTGATTCACATTCAAGGACTGCCGAAGGCTTGCCCCATCCTACTGGTCATGGAACTGCTGTCATGTTGACTTTCACCCACCTGAGTGACATGGCAGACATAATTCTCCAGATCTTCTGGGATCGTGGTGATGAGACCAGCTATGAATTCATGCCTGTTTCTTTTGAAACCGCGCAACAGTCTGTCCAACTGCCTTCACCATCTGTTTGTGAACAGGTATCACAACTGATTTCAGCTCTACCAGAACCAGCAACAAATGTTGGAGCCAAAGAAAATCTTGTTGGCTCAGTAGCTAAAAATCAGGATATGGTAGATAAAATAAACAAGCACAGGAGAAGAAAGGAAATGCGTAGAACAATTGATATTTTAAAACAACACGGAGGACCGAAGGACACAAGTCCATCTAATGCGACGAGAAAACAGGGTTATGATAGAAATAGGTATTTGCAATTCCAGACAAATAAAAAAAAAGCCGTTAAGGAAAAGTACAAACAAGATCATCACTTCAGAAACAAAAAGAAAGACTACATGGCTAGACGGTACAAAATAGATAAAGTTGTCCAGTCAAAGAAGAAAGAGTACATGGTTACGAGGTACAACACCGATGCTCTTGTCCAGTCAAAGAAGAAAGCGTACATGGTTAGGAGGTACAACACCGATACTCTATTCCAGAGGAGAATGAAAGAGTACATGGTTAGGAGGTACAACACCGATACTCTATTCCAGAGGAGAATGAAAGAGTACATGGTTAGGAGGTACAACACCGATACTCCATTCCAGAGGAGAATGAAAGAGTACATGGTTAGGAGGTACAACACCGATACTCTATTCCAGAGGAGAATGAAAGAGTATATGGTGAAGAGATATGCAGGTGACCCAGAGTTTAGAGCACATCACATACTGCGATGTACCCTGCGCAAGACCCAAAAATGTGTTGGTGATGCTGCATATCACATTCTTCATCGGCTGCAATGCGCACTCAGGATAAAAAGGAAATATAAACCGTACATCCGTTCCAGCCAGCAAACACCCCAGCCTTTGGTAAACAATTTAATGGAAAGTGCCATACATGCATTCCGGTGTAAGATTCAGCATGGCCCTACACATGTCTGCACAGTCTGTCACAGAGCCCTGTTTCCTAACCAAGTCAGGGTCTGTGATAGAACGAGATACGCCAAAAACGTTCACGTTGCAGCGACTTGCCTAACGGGGAAGTATGTTCACGCTTGTGACAGTGCCTGCTCGGGTTCCTGCGTAGTTCCGGAAGAGAGAAGACAGGAGTGGATTTGCCACACTTGTGACAGCCACCTTAAGAGAGGACAGATGTCTTCAATTGCAGCAGCCAACAAACTGGAGTTGCCGCCAATCCCTGCGGAATTGGATGAATTAAATGTCCTTGAGCGTCAACTAATTGCAAAAATTTTACCGTTTGCAAAAATAGTTTCATTGCCCAAAGGACAGCAGAGAGCAGTACGTGGTGCCGTTGTGTGCGTGCCCTCCGAGATGGAGAACACTGTCAACTCTCTGCCAAGACCAAGAAGTGAGGCCCAGCTGCTGCAGGTGAAGCTGAAGAGACACGTAAAGTTTAAAGGATACCAGCAGTTCCAGACTGTCAACATGCGCAACGTGCTTGCAGCTTTATCGAAGCTGAAAGCGACGCATTCAGAATACAGGGATATCTCCATAAGAGAAGACGCTGTATTTGAAAGTGCCCTGGACGAGGAAGCTGCTGTCTCTGAAAGTCACCTGGACGAGTTAGCTGATGCCTCTGAGAAGCAACAAGAAGTTGATGTTGCTGAGCAGAATGAGCAACAAGTTAGCGTTGAGGAAAAGGATGAGCTTCGACCCGGCCTCACATTAGACACGTGCATGCAGCCGCCTGACATCGCACAGGAGATCTTGTCGTACGGTGAGGGAATATTTAGTGTCGCACCTGCACAAGGACAAAAGCCTGTTGGTTTTTTCAAAATCCCAAAGCTGGAAGCCATGGCGTTCCCTGTTCAATTCCCCACTGGACAAAATTCCATTGATGAGGAAAGGCAAATTTCAATATCTCCCAGTATGTATTTCAACGCGAGATTGTTCAGCGTGGACACGCGTTTCGCAAAGGATCAGAGTTATCTTTTCTTTGCACAGTTTGTAACGGAAACGCAACTGGCTAGAAACAGCATGTCTATCCAGTTGCGAAAAGGCAAACCCATCACAAGAGATGGCCGGAAAATTTCCAACAGACTGCTTCAAGACAAACGGGAGGTTGAAAGATTGGTACACAACAGAGACGCCACACGGTTCATGCAACCACTGAGAGGCACTCCATCTTATTGGGAGAAAACTTTGCGAGATCTACAGGCTATGATAAGACAGTTAGGAACCCCTACGTTTTTTTGCACGTTCAGTGCAGCCGAAATGAGATGGCCTGAAGTCATAACCGCGATCAAGGCCCAGCAAGGTGAACACGTCGACTTTTCCCAGCTTGACTGGACGACGAAGTGTGAAATCCTCCGAAGCAACCCGGTCACTGTCATGCGCATGTTCGAGAAACGGGTGGATGCGCTAATGACTCATCTGCTTTTGTCGCCCGCCCAACCCATCGGTGAAGTTCAGGACTACTTTTACAGAGTGGAGTTTCAAGCTAGAGGAAGCCCACACATCCATCTTCTTGTTTGGATAAAGGACGCACCCGAGTTTGAACGGGACTCTGATGGGGATGTTTGTGACTTTATCGACCGCAACATAACCTGCCAGTTGCCCGATTCCTCGGCTGATCCTGAGCTTCACCGGATCGTCACAGAGGTTCAGCTTCACAGCAGGAACCACTCAAAGTCCTGCAAGAAGGGAAATGTAATGTGTCGATTTGGGTTCCCCAAACTACCGGTGTCTAGCACCACGATCACTCGTCCGCGACCACAGCGTCCTGAAGAAGAGGATGACACGGACACTTCTCCATCTGGAAGCTGCATGTTTGCGTCTAAAAGCACACAACCACAGCGTCCTGAAGACGAGCATGACAAAGCACAGAAGGAAGCGGACAGAAGAAAGTTGAGACGGGAAGCTGCTCGAAAGGCAATGAGCGAAGCCAGGGCCAAACTCAAGCCGGTGTGGGATCTGTTGAATGACCCCCAAGCCTCCTTTGACAGCTTGTCAGAGCTACTGACAGAGTGCAAGATGTCCATCGAGGATTACAACGAGAACGTTGAAGCATTGTCCAATGCCAACGTGATTCTGCTGAAGCGTGATCCGAAGGAGTCTTGGGTGAATGGATACAATCCCGATTTATTAAGGGCATGGAACGCCAATATGGACATTCAATTCGTTATTGACGCGTTTAGCTGCGTTATGTACATGCTTTCGTATATTTCCAAGCCGGAGCATGAAATGGGCGATTTACTTAAAAATGTGATCGAGAGTGTGCGCGAGACGAACGTTAGCGAGGAGGATGAGATGAAGCAGATCATGCAAGTCTACTCCAAACACAGGCAAGTTAGCGCTCAGGAGTCTGTGGCACGAACATGCAGCTTACCGTTGAAGAAGTGTTCACGAAGTGTTGTGTTTCTACCGACGGATGATGACGCGCTAAAGATGAGTCTTCCCCTTAGCGTCCTGCAAAATAAAAATCCTGATTCAGAGGATGTCTGGATGTCGGGGATGATCGATAAATACAGAGCAAGGCCTCTAACGCGTGATTTTGAAAAGATGTGCCTGGCAGATTTTGCTTCGGAGTGCCGCATCGTGTATGGTCAGCAAACGGAAGGCAAAAATGTTCACCGGCTGCTCAACGGCATGGGTTTTTTTCAGAAAAGAACGTCTGGGAAGGCTGCAGTCATTAGGTTTGCACGTTATTCGGAGAAGAAGCAACCCGAAAAGTTTTACGGTAGACTACTCAAGCTTTATATGCCACATCGGACCAGCGAACAGCTAAAACCTCCTGGGTTTCCAACGTACGAGACGTTCTACAAAGGTGCAAAGGTGGAACTACCCACTCACCCTGGTTTGCTGATGCCTGTCTGTGCCGTAGTTCAAGCCCACAAGGAGAAGTTTGAAAAACACAGCGACGAGTTGGACAAGGCATTCGATCAGCTGGAACAGCAAGGACCGTCTGAGAACGCATGGAACTCTTTTGCACCTGAAGTAGAAGTGGATCGCTTGGAGTGCATCGCTGAACGACAAGACATAATTTCGGATGATGAGGACGTACAAGACGATGTCCCAGAATTCCAGGTTCTTGAACATGGAGACGGGGTCGTGCCACAAATAGAGGCACCGCAGATGAGTGTTGAATTTGTCAGGAGGTTGTTCCGAAGTCTCAATGAGACGCAGGCAGCCATATTCTACACGGTGTGCCAGTGGTGTCAGAAGCGCGTGTGGGGTCATAATCCAGAACAGTTTTTCTACTTTGTGTCAGGTGGTGCTGGTTGTGGCAAATCACACGTCATCAAGTGCATATACACGGAAGCGACCAAGATTCTGCGACAACTGCCTCGACTACGGGAGGAAGGGGATCTGTCCGTGCCCACGGTGCTCTTGAGTGCGTTTACTGGAACGGCAGCGTTCAACATTTCCGGCAAAACGCTGCATTCCATTTTGAAACTGCCAAGGAATCTGAAGCCACCCTATCAAGGACTTGGAAATGCCCTAGATGAGCTTCGAGCAACACTACGCGACGTGGAGATTCTTATCATCGATGAAGTGTCCATGATTTCAAAGGATCTTTTTGCCTACATAAACTGGAGATTTCAGCAAATCAAAGGCAGCAAGAAACCGTTCGGGGGAATCTCTGTCCTCGCTGTGGGCGACTTCTATCAACTGCCACCTCTGGGTAAAGCCAAACCACTCTGCGTGTACGAAGACGATGTTTTGGACTTCTGGAAAGCACATTTCCAAATGATTACTCTCTCCGAGATCATGCGTCAGAAAGAAGACCTGACTTTTGCCCAGCTTTTAAACCGCATACGGGTGAAGCAGAAGACCGACGATCTTGTCGAACAAGATCGAGATTTGTTACTCCAGGCCGTGAAGGACCCCAAAGACTGCCCGTGTGATGCACTGCACGTATTTGCCACCAACAAGGAAGTTCACAGACACAACACTGAAACAATCCACGCTCTTCACGCTGACATCATTACCATCGATGCCGAGGACTACAGGAAAGACCCAAGAACGGGAGGGATGAAGAGACAAAACAAGCCCGTCACCGGAAAAAAGGACGACTTGCCTGACACCATAGAAATTGCGTTGGGAGTACGCATAATGGTGACAAGGAATTTGGATGTCGAGGACGGTCTATGCAATGGGTGCTTTGGGAAGATTTCTCATATTGTCAGTAAGACAAAAGACGGGGTCGACACCGTACACATGCTAGGGCTTCAGCTGGACAATCCGAATGCAGGCAAGAAACACCGCAAAAGGGTGCAGGGTGAAGAAGACGACTGTGTGTATATCGAGAGATCCGAAGAAAGTCTAAGGAAAGGAGCGGTTCGTCGACAATTCCCCATCAAATTAGCCTACGCCTGCACAGCTCACAAAGTCCAAGGCATGACAATGGAGAATGCCGTGGTGTCACTGAAGAAGATTTTCGAGCCGGGAATGGCCTACGTTGCCCTCAGCAGAACGACCTCGCTTCGTGGACTACACATTACGGACTTCAACGAAAAGAAGATCTATGCCGACGCTACAGTCACAGCCTCGTTGGAAAGCATGACGAGAGCATCATTCGACGGAATCATGCCGCTTTTACAGCACGTGAGGGAAAACGACTTGGATCAAACGCTCAAAATAATTCATCACAACACGGAAGGACTGTCATCCCACATCGAAGATATCCGATGCCATCATGAACTGCTTCTGTCGGATATTCTTTGCATGACGGAAACTCACCTGACCGGGTCACTCGTAACACCCCACGTACAATTAGAAGGCTACAACGCATTTATGCGAAACAGACATGTCTCCTACTCGACACACCAAGAAATTGCTAAGAAAGCTGGTGGTGGAGTCGCAATATATTGCAAAGAGCACATTTCAGCTCAGCCTAGGCAGTACGTGCAAAATGTGACCGATCTGGAGTACGTCGTCATCAAAGTAGACAGCCCGATCAAAGCAACAATCGCTGCTGTGTACAGGCCGCCGCACTACAAATTTGAAGAGTTCTCCAAAAACTTGAAGAGTCTGCTGGATTATTTGGACATGGTGGACGAACATCCCACACTAATCTGTGGAGATTTTAACGAAGATCTCCTCTGCGCAGGTAAAAAAACTGTTCTGGAATTATTTCAGTCTAAAGGATACACGCAACTGATCACCACAGCAACAACCAAAAAGAACACTCTACTGGATCACATGTACGTCTCTCGTCCGGATTTGTGCCTTCAGTCGGGTGTGTTGCATAGTTATCATAGTTATCACAATCCCGTGTACTGTGTGTTGCGTTAATTCGGTTTTTTTTGGTGGACAGATATTGTTGTGTTTTGTGGTAGGTTAGTGTGCCATACGGAACCGTTTGCCACTGAACCTGCTTTAACGACGACAGTGGGGCTTCAGCCTTATTCAAACGGTTGGGCTCATTTCTTTCCGTAAGTTTTATTTCTGAATTTTTTTTTTTTTTTTGGTTTATTAGTACGCGTGTATTAGTGATCCCATTGTTCATTTATTAATTTCATGCCCAGAGAACAGGTCCAAATATCTATGGCATTGAGGACAACGCTGAAGAATGAAGAAGCAGAGGAAGAAGCACACTGAGGTAAAGTTTGTCAAAAACTACTGATAAGGTCTAGTGTTTCAGTGCATTTTATTATACAATGGTTTCAGGGTTTTTCCCAGGTCAAAAATTGTCTTCGTTGGTGGCCAACAGACACTGTTGTCCTATCTTGCTCTCTTAAAAAAGAGCAGATTTTACCACTATCATTTCAAATTAAAAAGCTATGAAATCCAATTTTGTTGTATAATCATATTGCTATTAAAAAGTTAAACTAAAAAAAATTGCATCAACACGTTTATTTTAACTAATAGTCTTCATTTTCTAATACGTAGCTAACAATTGAATAAAATTAACAGCTAGCTAGGTCGTGTTGCGGTTAGATTGTGGTTTGGACATTTTGGTTAGGTCATGTTTAGGGTTTATGCCACTGAGCTACTAGGAAGGACCAACCTCAGCAGCAGCAGGAAGGACGGAGGACTAGTGTGACCGCTCCAGGGAGGACACAGACAGTCAGAGCAACAGTGGCAGTAAGTTATAAAAGACAAAGGAAAGAGAGAAGTAGCAAGACACCATTGTAATGTTTGATTTTGACCTTATAACATACATTTTAACTTTAATTGATGTTCAATCTACACAATTTGTGACAATCTGTGCGGGATATGCAGTCCCCTGCTATTCTATGATTGATATGTGCCCTTCTGTAAGGCTGCAGGAAGAATTGGGAGACCATAGCAGTCCTGTCTGGATATGAGTGTGCAATATACCTTCTAAAGCTAAGTGTTAAAAGATTTTGCTTTAGTCGGTGTACTACTGCTTTACATAACCGTATTTGAATGGAAATGTTATATTTGAATCTAATTTTGATTTGTATGTTTTTCAGGAACCAGCCAAATGAAGTGAGATTGTCTGAGAAGATCACGTGTGCTACATCAATGACGATGACGAGCTGGATACCAGCTTATGTGCTCATTTCTTTCCGTAAGTTTTATTTCTGAATTTTTTGGGTTTTTTTTGGTTTATTAGTACAATTTGTACAAATTAGTTTGGTTTATTAGTGATCCCATTGTTCATTTATTAATTTCATGCCCAGAGAACAGGTCCAAATATCTATGGCATTGAGGACAACGCTGAAGAATGAAGAAGCACACTGAGGTAAAGTTTGTCAAAAACTACTGATAAGGTCTAGTGTTTCAGTGCATTTTATTATACAATGGTTTCAGGGTTTTTCCCAGGTCAAAAATTGTCTTCGTTGGTGGCCAACAGACACTGTTGTCCTATCTTGCTCTCTTAAAAAAAAGAGCAGATTTTACCACTATCATTTCAAATTAAAAAGCTATGAAATCCAATTTTGTTGTATAATCATATTGCTATTAAAAAGTTAAACTAAAAAAAATTGCATCAACACGTTTATTTTAACTAATAGTCTTCATTTTCTAATACGTAGCTAACAATTGAATAAAATTAACAGCTAGCTAACAACTTGCTTTGCGCTTTATGATTTTAATAACTCCAGTATGAACTTTGAACTTTATTTATTTTTGACAATGTTATTTATTTAAAAAACTGCTGTTCAATGTTTATTCATGTTAGTTCACTGCATTTACTAATGTTAGCACTTACATCTTTTGATTTAAAAAATGTACCGTATTAGTAAATGTTAAAAATCACTGTCCGATCTCTACCACTTTGTTTATTTAAACGGGGAGTCATCTCAATTATCACCAGTAAAGTATGGAGTACCACAAGGATCTGTCCTAGGTCCTCTATTATTTTCATTATATATGCTGCCCCTTGGTAATATTATTAGAAAATACGGGATTAGTTTCCATTGTTATGCTGATGACACTCAACTATATATCTCAACAAAACCAGATGAAACTTCTAAACTATCTAAGCTAACAGAGTGTGTTAAAAATATAAAAGATTGGATGACCAGTAATTTTCTCCTATTAAATTCAGATAAGACCGAGATATTACTTATTGGACCTAAAAACAGTACACAGAATCTCTTGGATTACAATTTGCAACTAGACGGATGTAATGTTACTTCCTCTACAGTTAAAAATCTGGGTGTTATATTAGACAGCAACCTATCTTTTGAAAATCATATTTCCAATGTTACAAAAACAGCATTCTTCCATCTTAGAAACATTGCCAAGCTACGGAACATGTTAAGTGTTTCTGATGCAGAAAAGTTAGTTCATGCATTCATGACCTCTAGACTGGACTATTGTAATGCACTGCTAGGTGGTTGTCCTGCATCTTCAATAAACAAGCTACAGATAGTACAAAATGCTGCGGCTAGAGTCCTTACCAGGTCAAGAAAATATGATCATATTACTCCAATTTTACAGTCTCTGCACTGGCTACCTATTAAGTTTCGTATCAGTTACAAAATATTATTACTTGCCTATAAGGCCCTAAATGATTTAGCTCCTGCGTACCTAACTAATCTTCTATCACGCTACAATCCAACCCGCTCCCTTAGGTCGCAAAACTCTGGACTCTTGGTAGTACCTAGGATAGCAAAGTCCACTAAAGGAGGTAGAACTTTTTCATATCTGGCTCCTAAACTATGGAATAGCCTTCCTGAAAACGTTCGGGGTTCAGACACACTCTCTCTGTTTAAATCTAGATTAAAGACGCATCTCTTTAGCCAAGCATTCATATAATGCATCTCACAATCTTGTACTGCCAGTCTATCTGAACAAATGCACATTATTATGCTTTAGCTTGGGTTATACTGATAATTTCATCCAGGGTTATTCCTGGATGGAGCAGCTGCTACGCTAATTGTCTTACTGTTTCTATGTTACTGCGTTAGGAATTACACAAGCTTCATTCTGGACCCTACCCTTAAACGATAGAGATGACCGAACACCTGAGAAGAGACGATGACAACCCCTCCGAGGACCTCCGAGATGAGCCCCAGAGACAGATCTCCAGTGAGGACCTCGTCACCTAGACATCCATCGGGGAAAGACCCCTGGAACCAGTGGACCACTTACACTCTGACTTTGCTGCAGTTGGAACAAACTACTGATTCGTCTGGCCGGAGGGGAACTGGCCCCCCGACTGAGCCTGGTTTCTCCCAAGGTTTTTTCTCCATTCTGTCACCGATGGAGTTTTCGTTCCTTGCCGCTGTCGCCTCTGGCTTGCTCAGTTGGGGACACTTCACTTGCAGCACAATCATCGACTTGATTGCACAGATATTATTTAAACTGAACTAAGCTGGACAATGCCATTACTAAATTCAATAATGAAAGAGTGTTAAATCCTGTCATTTTACATTATTGACAAAATTTGCCTATTTTGATATTGTGCAGTGCTTTGTTACAATTTGTATTGTTAAAGGCGCTATATAAATAAAGGTGACTTGACTTGACTTGACTAACAAAGATTAATAAATGCTAAAAAAGTTAAATGCACGAAAACCATGGGTTTTGTTCAAAGATGTATGATTTCAAGTAAAAACTAAAGGCTTACATCTGACCCATCAACTATGCTGCACAAGAACTCTTGGAGAATCAGAACAATTCAAATAAATTCACTAACATTATCATATATGTTTTAACTCCTCTGCCTTCAGGATATCCAGGGAGACAGATGCGCGCCATTCAGCATAGAAACATCAGAGACAGAGTTCACCTGAGCATAGAGGGAAACCAGCTTCTCCTGAGCAAACCTGAGAGACTGGAGCGGGTGGAACTCCAAAGTTGAAACCAAAAGTCCTTTTAAAGCCAACAACGGCTCTTTTCAGAGTTACCCACCTCTCTGCACTATAGGCTAAACTAGTACATAATTAAAAACAATGATTTTTATAATCTTAGGGGTAATGCTGTAAAGATAATTTTAATACAAAGTATATCTAATAACTAGTACAACACTAGAATCTAATCCATTTGCTGGGTGGAATTTGACACAACAGGCGTTTAAAAAAAATATTTTAAATAAACATTTGGTTAATTGCCGCATACTGTATTTTTGTCTTTATTGAATGTTATTGAAAGTTAGTCATTGTCACATTATGAATATTTTCTTGTGAACTTCAGAGAAGATCCAGGTATATTCACAGATGGTTCTTTAAGGTGGTAAGTGGCCGGGTCATTTAAAAGCTTACGTTTCAATGACCTTTATATACTCAACATTTATAAAATCAAGACCGCTACATGTACAGGATATCAACGGTCTATTAATTTTTGATGCTTTGAAAAGAATAACATGTATTCATATTCAGACACACCTGTTGACCTGTCTTCACACAGCTTCACTGAACAGCATCCAAATGGCATTTTAATCCAGAAGTGTGCATAATTGGAGGAATATTGATATATTTAGACAATCATCAATTCGTATTCCAATACATTTTGCGACCTGATGATGACCATTAGTGGCGTCCAGCGATCGCTGAACAAGTTCATGAAAATTATGACCAGATGCTGTAGTATGGTATTGTAACATTTTCTCATTTCTTAATTCTAAACTTTACACTTTATTTATTTCAACTACAAATGAAATTGAAAACCAATGAAAATTAAATATAATTTAACAGTTAAGTATTAATGTGCACCACGATCAATCAGATCTCGTGTGTCAGAGTTAAGTGCCTGAGTGTAAAGTAACTGCTCATGTATACTCTGCTGGGTCCTTCACAGAAACGAGTGAGATGTGCCATTTTAAACAATAAAAATAATATAATATGCACTGTTGCTCAGTATTAAATTATAGCTTGAGATGCATGATATTTTAATTAGCTACCAGTAGGATACATACAAGAAGCACGTTCAGGGACGCGCAGACGGTTGTCGTGGTAACGTTATTTAAAAGCTTAAAATCAGTCTAAACCATATTACCATATAAACGCTGCAACCATTGTCACAAATCATAAACATTAGTTCATAACCAGTTGGCATAAATGTGCGATATAATTAATTGATTGCGAAGTGCTGTTGGGTGGGGCCACCTGTAAAATGCGCAACAGCCAATCAAATGTGGCTCACTCAATCATAAATACTGGCGGGTAAATCGCTGTTCTCTCACTCTTCTTTGAGATGGCACCGCCACGCGTTTGGGTTGTCGGCAGCTCTATAGTTCGCAGGTTGCACGCTCACGTCTGTGAGCAGGGCCTGGAGGAAAACTTGGATCTACGCTGTGAGATAACCTGGGACGGGAGAGGAGGCAGACTCTGGGAGCAGCTGCTTCCAACTCTGCGTTCTCTACGGGCCAGAGCTCCACCGCCAGACATCCTCGTTATCCACTTGGGCGGGAACAGTATGTGCTGGGAGGGCCGCGACCGCATGGGTTTCCTTCGGGAAATAAAGCGCGACCTGGGTAAATGTTTCCTAATGTTTCCCAGTACCAAGCTGGTCTTTTCCCACATTCTGCCCCGTCTGAGTTGGAGAGGTCAGACTGGCAGGACTGGTTACGGTTTGGAACGGAGCCGGCGGTGGATCAACGGGAAGGTGTCTGCCTTCTTGGCAGAGAGACAGATGCGCTGCATTCACCACAGAAATATCTGCCTCTCCCATCTGTCTAGCGATGGAGTCCACCTGAGCCCAGAGGGAAACCAGCTTCTGCTGGTCAACCTCAGGGAAGCTCTGCAGGTGGAACTCCGAAGTTGAACTCACCAAAAGTCCTTTTAAAGGCAACAACGGCTCTTTTAAGAGTCACCCACTCATTCAAATAAAGAGCATTTTTACAAGTGTGTGAAATTATTTATTTATATATATATATATAGGATACTTGTTATAAAATTAAAATGCCACACACATACATCTAAAAACGCGCTCACAGAAAACATGATTTAAACCATTTAAAGCGTGAAACAACTCTCGCACTGTTTTATGAGCTATACGCACACCCAAACCGTGCCAACAGAAAAAAGTGACTTTAATGTGATTTTAAACCATTCAAGAATTGTGCGCTGTTTTCTGTGGCACATCCAAAACATGCATACAGAAAAAAGTGATTGTAGTGTGATTTTAAACTCGCGTGCTGTTTTCAGTGCTGCGGTCATTTTGGATGCGTGCAACTCTTAAAGTGGCAGACACGTTATTCTTACAAATGATTTGCGTTGTCAAAATATCACAGACAATGATAGGAAATGTTGTTATGCTTAGTATACAACCACTGATAAGCATATTCGTTTTCGATATGTAAAAAAAAAAAAATAACTTTAGTGGATTAGAACCCAAAAGTTGAACCTCTGACACGCTTGGCAAAAATTCAACCACTGGGCCATTAAGGAACACAAATTGAAAAATTGGATTTATGTATTTATTCATGTGAAAATTCTCAACACTAATGATGTATGACTATACTAGTGCATCTAATTTAAAACAATGATAGGAAATCTTGTTATAACTTTATAATAAATAAATAAAATTGGAACTTAGTTAAACATATATCAATATAGTGTTCACTCAGAACACCCTAGCGACCGTTTAGAGCAACCTAGAAGCAACATATAGAAGCCATATTTCAGCTTCCAGAAAATTGTATGGATACTAGGGTACTAGGTTATATGGTTGCTATGGTGTGCTTAGACTGTCAACTAGTCTTTAAATATCATCCCATAAACTGTATGAGTCAAAAAAGCCGAACTCCATGTTTCTACTAAAACCATGAATAAGCCATATCTCAGCACCAGAACATCGTACAGACATGGTTGTTGGCTCGTATTCAATCATGTACATTACCCTAGCAACCGGGTGGTGTTTTTTGCCACTGCAAGCACCATTTCACATTTTCTTCTGGAAATGTACATTCTAGTATTGTTATTACTATTCGCCCTGACCAAACTTCGGCGCGCTACTCCTCCCGCAGTTTTTGCCACAGAGCCATGAATGAGGTGTCAAAACGTGCGGCCTAATCGGGAATGGTGTGCTATGACTTTTATAAGCGATCGGGGGTACGATGTTCGCCCCAGGGGCGAAATAGCGGCCAAAAAAAACGCATAGACTTAACATTGCGAAAAACTTTGACGCCTCATAGCTCAGAGAGTGGATTTCACAGAAATGTGAAATTTGCCACATTTGAAGAGGCTGGCAGGCTCTGTAGGACCATACCTCAAAATGGGGTAAAAGTTGCACCCCTGGGGGGCAGGAGCGTCCCAAAGTTGCCCCATTGACTTTCTATGGTGTAGGACCTAGCAACCACCCAGAACATCCTAGCAACCGCCTAGCAACGCCCTAGCAACCACCCAGAACACCCTAGCAACCGCCTAGCAACAACCCTAGCAACCGCCTAGCAACCGGGTGGTGTTTTTTGCCACTGCAAGCACCATTCACATTTTCTTCTGGAAATGTACATTCTAGTTAATGGTGCTTGCCATTCTAAATGGCAAATGCACAGTATTGTTAATTGCTCAACTTATTATTCTTCTTTCTTTTTCCTTCTTCCACTGTTATTTCGGCGCGCTACTCCTCCCCCAGTTTTTTTCACCAGAGCAATGAATGAGGTGTCAAAACGTGAGGCCCTAATCGGGAATCGCTGTTACTATGACTTTTATAAGCGATCGGGGTACGATGTTTGTTTGCCCCAGGGGCAAAATCGGGCAAAATAGGGGAAAAAAAAACGCATTAGGACTTAACATTGGAAAAACTTTGACGCCTCGTAGCTCAGAGAGTGGATTCACAGAAAATGTGGCCATTTGCCACATTTCAAGAGGCTGGCAGGCTCGTAAGACCATACCTCAAAAATGGGGTAAAAGTTGCAACCCTGGGGGGCAGGCCGTCCCCAACGTGCCCCCATGACTTAACATGCGAAAAAAATTTGACGCCTCGTACTCAGAGAGTGGATTTCACAGAATGTGAAATTGGCCACATTTGAAGAGGCTGGCAGGCTCTGTAAGACCATACCTCAAAATGGGGTAAAAGTTGCGCCCCTGGGGGGCAGGAGGGTACTAAATTTGCCCCATTGACTTTCAATGGTGTAGGACGGCCCATGAAATGGGCCGTCCTTTCAATTGAACCGCTTTCAATTGAACATAACTCTGGATCACAGTGTCATAGAGACAAGGGGGCGGGCTCATTTGACTCAGACGACCAATCAGCATCTCAGGATCATTGTGAAGCTATCAAGCCACGCCCCTAGCAACCATTTAGAGCACCTTAGCAACACGTCCCATAGACTTCCATTGAAAGAGATCAAAGGGATATCTCAGGATAGAAGTGTCATAGAAACATGAGGGTGGCTCGTTTGACTCGGGGCAGCAAGCAGCCAATCCTGAATCACCTCAACACACACTGGCCACGCCCTAGCAACCATTGTCGACCACCTTAG
>QVTF01008856.1:0-23491 GCA_003573665.1 Oxygymnocypris stewartii | reverse complement strand
GTTAGGAAGACATACGTTAACTCATTTAATGAGTCATTCCTTCTGTTGGTGTGTCTGGTTGGTAAATTATTTAGAAATGTCTCATATCGTGGGTTCGTGAGGGTCATGGTGTCAGGTGTGTCAGGTGAGTCTCCAGTGATGTGTGAGGAGGATACAGGATTTGGTGACATGGATCTTCTTGGATGTCATGTTGTGTTTGATGGAGTTAAAGAGTTGGCTGAAGTAGAGAAGAATACAAGTTTGGAGCTCACAGCAATTAACAGCACACAGTACAAACTATATACAGTGAGACAGAGATGCGAGATTCTGTTTTGACACCCTGTCTGTGATGTTGACATTATTATAATTGACAATTACATGATTATCTCATTATTCTCTATTGTAAAATAGGCTAAACATAAAATTGTATTATTCCCAAGCTGCTGTTATGAGCATATCACAACAACAATAATTTGTGTCAGACCTAAAAACTTCAATACAATAGGTCAGAAATATTTTACATATGTTAGGCCAAAGATTGAGAGATGGGACATATTGAGTAAGAATTGTTGCATTTCAAGCCTGGCCGTCTAACATTTCCAATTGTATCAAATTGTATTTATTTACTCTTACACTTTATTAAGATGATTTACATTAGTCATATTTCTTTAGCTTTTTTATATTATTGAGGAACAATAATAGATTTAGCTAAACATGTGTCATGAGCCTTCAGGACTTGTCACGTGATCCTTCAGAAATCATTGTTTATACGCTGATTTGGTGTGCAGGAAATATTTCTTACTACTGTCAATGTTTTTGTTACCTAATATTTTTGGTGAAACACTACTATTAAAAATACCAAGTGCACATTAAAATGACAAAAAATGACAGTGAAGATTTCTAACTATTTCAAATAACTATTTCATTGAACTTTCTATTCATCAAAGAATCCTGAGAAAGATGTATCCCATTTCCTCAAAAATAATAAGTAGCAAAAACGGTTAAACATTGATAATAATAACCATTCTTAATAATTGTGGACCAATACAAACTGAGGTCCCTTTATATTAGGTGGCATTCACTACGATCGATGTGCTTACATTTAAATTAATAATTTGATACAATGCACTTATTGTGTAGTACATGTTTTTACAAATACTTACATGTAATTCATTTCTGTAATTACATTTATAATTACACTGTTGACCCATCCCTTACACTTTAACCTACCCCTAAACCACCCATACCACCAAACCTGTCCCTAACATCACCCGTATCCCACCTCAATAGCAGCAAACGTGTTTTGCAATGCAATATGAACACAATATGTACATTGTACTTCATTTTGATGTAAGTACATAGCAGTTAAGGCCACCTAATATAAAGTTGGACCCAAATTGATAATAATTTAGCAAAAAAGATTTCTGAAGGATCGTGTGACCGTGAAGACTGGAGTAATGGATGCAAAAAATTCAGGTGGTCCTCTGCAGTACCGGCATGGAGCCCCTAGAGGTCGTGGACCCCTGTTGTGTACAGAAATGTACACAGGGGTGGTTTATGTCAAAATGTTGATGCTAAAGATGGTCAGTTTAATCACAATGTTAAAAATGCGCTCCAGCTGGGACCCTTCATGATTGCTGATTGTCATAAATTTACTTCTGCATCTATAAAGCTACTGCTGATTTATTTGTTATGTGCATTTAATTACTCAAATCAGATGAATACGTTGCCATGGGGATGATGCTATGAAATAAGTGCGATGTTGGATAGGCGAGAGAACGCTTCGAGGGTCTAAAAATAACCTTATTTGAAAATAACATCAAGCCTGTGTTTATAAAGGATTAGCTTTCCAGTCATAACAGTGTCTCAGAAGCCCATAAGAAATATGTTTCGTGATCTTAGGGTCTGGTCTGTCTGATATTATTTGGCCAAATGATAAGACAATAGAAGAGGTTTGTATGAATTGATAACAAAATAAAGCAGAAAATAAAACATCTGAAATCAAGAATAGAATGAAATATATCCATGTGTAATATTTATTCCTTTTATATATTTTTCACAGCAGATGAACTATACCCAACACTATTGTTCAAAAGTTTGGGGTTGGTAAGACTTTTCTAAAAGTGGGTAACACTTTTAGGGATCAGTTCACACTATTAGTTACACAATAGTTACTTATTAGTGAGCTTATTACTATAGCATATTTTGGCTGTTTATTAGTAGCATATATTACTGCCTTATTCTGCATAACCATATTTTATATCCCTTCCTAACCTACCCCATACCTAAACTTAACAACTACTAAATATTAATACGCAGCAAATTAGGAGTTGTGGCTAATAGTGAGAATTGGTTCCCAAACTAGAGATGTCTGATACAACCTTATGGCTGAGTTTGCTTGAGTTAATAGTTTTCAGTGTTTGTATGATTGTTTGGCCTTTTTGAACTGTTCAGGGAAGCAAAATAGATCTGGTTTATCCTCCGGAAATTCTCCTCAGGATGCTTTTGAAGTTGTTTTGCTCACGCTGTGAACTTAATAAATGCAGTTCAGTTTCAGTTCAAAATTCAATACATAAAATTAATTCAAGATCTTTTTCTGACTTTGCAGGATTGAAACTAAAAGTCAGTGAAAGGTGACTTTTAATGTAAATGATTGCTTTCAGTCAGTATTAAACCTTAGAGGTCTGGTCTCATAATAACCTGATGTACTCGCTCTGTGCTTCTATTGTACGTCAACAAAAGGTGAGAAGGATTAATCACTTATTCAAAATCGTACAGCAGCATGTGCTCAGTTCGGTGAGCGCTGTCAAACAATTGCAACGCGATTGGCTTTTCTTTGCATTATTTAAGCATATTGAAAAGAATGGGAATGTGTAATGTGGTGAATTGTTGAAGCTTAAATTGCTTCTTCAGAGCTTGGCAGAAACAAACAGTGTGTCATCAGACCGGCCCACCACCAGCTGCTAAATGTATTTAAATAAGTCCACTGAATATGAACAAAGCCATAAGCAAAGCATGCTCATTAGTGATGGCCAAACCTTCCTCAGTGTTGCCAGAGGAGTTCGGCTCTTGAATTCAAATCTCAATTATGCCCATAAAAAACGCATTTTCTCTTTCCTAGGTACACAAATTTGTTTGCGACCAACAATGGCTTCAACAAAGCGGCTTATGCTGTTGTTCTCATGGCATTGTATAGTGTCACATGTGTAGAAACATTGATAAAGACCAGTGGATAGATGTAATGCCCTCTGCCATTTTTTTTCCCGCTCAACAAACCGCATTCATTCACTTGAGAATCTCCAAGATGTTTTGTTTTGTTGAACAGCGCAAAACTTGTAGTTGCGAAACATGAATTTGAAAATAATGCAAGGCCCTGCTCTATTAAACATAAATGTGAATTTTTTTTAGGTAGATTTGCACAAAGAGAAAGAGCTGTCAGTCACACACAATGAAAAATTGAGCAGTGATACAAATATGCGTCTACAAGTCGAACTTTTCTCAGTGCAACGCTTTGCCCAAAGAGCACCTGACCTTGTGGTACTGCCCCATGCACCTGCAATAGTGAGATATATATTTCAACACCTGCCCTATGCCAGGGGTGAATAGAGAGGCCCCAGTGTTTGCTTACCTTGTAGAGAATTGCCCCTGGCTGTTTACACTGTGTGGGCTGTGAGGTTGCACACGGATTTTAAAAATGGATTGATGACCACCAAAAGACATTGAAAAGCCAAAGGGCAAAACAGAAGTTCACTTTAGTTTCCAGCTTATTGACAGCTTCCCGTTTGATATCGCTTGATGTTTATTTTTTTTCATGATTAGTGCTATCGCTTGACGTGGTTTCATGTGCTTCACTGGTCTTTTTTGATCAGTAGATGTATTGATATTCTTCCACAGGGTTATTTATTTATAGCGTGCTTCTCTCAGGGTTCTCAAGTTTTGAACTGAGTTCAGAGTCAGATTTTGGCGGCGGGGGTTTGGGTGGGGACCAAATCCATTTGATCTGAAAAATGACACAAATTCGTACAAATAATAAAAATAATATGTTTGATTCAGCATTTATTAGTGCAGATTTGTGTGTGTGTGTGTGTGAGAGAGAGAGATAATTGTTAGTTTTGTTTAATGTAGGTGTTGGTAGCAGGTTTTGAGGCCTTCAGCACCAATTTGAAACAGTGGTTCCAGCCCAGCCATTTTCACTGTCATGATGGATAACAGAGTTCCATCTAGTGCCACTCTGTTCCTGGTTTTGGTTTTGTTTAGTCCAACCATGGAGAAAACCGTCTCAGCATCTGCATTTGAATGAGGGAGCACTAACGCTAATACAGCTATTTTAGAAATGCCTCCCAAACTGGCTCAAAACAGTCACCTTTGAAAAAAGGAACCAAGAGCCCCTATTACTCAAATGCTTTGCTTTTATGATTTCAATTAAGTATGTGTATGTCATCTGGTGCCAAATATTTCTTACCTTGCTCTTGATTGAGGACATGCTCCCCCAAACTCCTTAACGTTAAAGGTGGTGTGATCTTGGGGCATGGGGATATCCATGAGCTGATACTCCAGGAACTCCTCACTTACCTTGTCCTGTTCCTCTGGCCCATGGAAAGGAAGAAGTTCCTGAAATCTAAAAAGAGCACCATGTGTAAAGAACTGATTAAGGATTTGTTTTGTGACCATGATCAAAATTGAACTTAAAGTATTCAATATGTTGAAATCCTAGAAAATGTGAAACCCTTGCCTGTCTGCAAAGTATAGAGCATCTTCCACCCCACACTCAGTCCTCTGCTGCACGTCAACGAATTTAGCATGCTTCAGAAGGACCTCCTTCAGGGGGAGTTTGTTGATTCCGTACTCCACAGCCCCTGATTCAGTGCTGCCTGCTGGAATAGCTGCACCTCCTGAGGTGTGATGTCTCCAGCCTCAAGGAGACTGTTGATGGTAGCTCTGGTGGTGAAGCCAACATTTAGTTTTTCTCCTACCAGACAGAGAACAGAAAAAGATAAAGCAAATTAAGTCCATGTAGTTTATTACAATATCTCAGAATCAAAATCACTTTTTATTCACCAAATGCATCAGGTAGACACACAGGAATTTTACTTGGCAATCAGCACTTTAACTCAAAACTAGACAGACAAACAGTAAGCGCACATAGATTCAGCAATATATGAACAATAAGTGCAAGTGGTTGAAGGTATTCCTCTATGTAAGCATGCTATTTTACCCATAGACTACATATACATTGTATGCCTAAACACATTTTATGCCTTTTCCATAACATCAGAGATATTGCTTCAACTCGCCCAATAACAATCTTCCCAAAAAGTATATTTTTAGGTCAATGAGAATACACGGCCTCCTCCACAGTGTCTTCCACTGCCTCATCTACTGCCTCCACTACTGTCACTTTTGATCAGTTTAATGCATCCTTGTTGTGTAAATTAATTAATTTATTTCAAAAAATCAAACATATCAAAACTAATTATTTTTTATTTAATTTTATTACTTTAATTATTTTCAGTAAAATACTATAATGCACTGATGCATAAAATAGCTTGTAGCATAAAAGTGGTATATATAAGTGTGTATTTATTATTATAATTTGTATAATTTATTTATTTTTTAACAAAGTAGTATATATTTATAATATTGTTGTCATTCATTTGTAGCATTTTATGTGGTAGCATTTACCCCCCCCCCCCCCCCCAATCAAGATTACAATCTCTCTTATTTTTTTAAAAAGCTTCATGAACATGCTTGGGGAGTTGGATACAATGTACAGCATGTATTTCATCTTCCAAATAAACATTAGTGAGGTGATGTAGATGCAAATTAGGAAAGTGAAATTTGGTCATGCTCTATACTTTGGCCTGGCTTGTACCAGTGGATAAAAACCAATACAACCTCATTGTAGTCATTCCGAGTGGGTGGCAGAACAGCAGAGTTTGGCGGAGCTGACATCTCTCTCCTCTTTTGAGTTGCCAAGAGGCGTCTCTGCACTCCTTCACAAACTAACAAAGGCGTTTACACGTGGAAAAATAAGACACATCAAATATGGATCTTTGTGCGTTGAGAATGTGTAAATATATCTTCAAATGCAGGCTTGTTTTTATTTGCTCCCTTGTTGTTGCGGGGGAGTCGGGCTGTTGTCATGAAGCACAGCTCCTCCATCCACTGATCAATATGTTTTCCTCTTTTTCTCTTTCAGAGGAGAAGACACAGCTGGTTCTAAATGTCGACAAACAGCTTGAAGAAGTCAGAGAGTTGGTGGGTCTTTGATCAGTAATTTCCACTCACTCTTTTTCTAAATAATGAATTTGGAAAAATTTCCCCCCTGCATAAACAACACCTGCAATGTCGCCGGTGACATGAGACACTCTTCATCTGGCTGAAGGCTGCTCGGTGCTAACGGTGTGATCACATCCACATAATGCGCTTTTAAGTGACACCGCGCGACACATTTTACGCCATTATTGGAAAAAGGCGCCATGGCAGGTGCCGAAAGGAGGGGATGTGTGTCGCATGTAAATTGTCCCATCATGTCATGTTGATTGGACAGTGTAAATCAGCGGGGCCCTTTTGTGCACGCCGGTTTGCTCACATGTGACACGGACACATGTCGTAGTTGTCAGAGCTCAACCGCGCCAGAGGTTTTAATGAAGCTGCACCTCCTAACATGACTTGATTTGCCGGGTGCCTGAATCGATGCCTCTGTGCTGCCTCCGGTTGACCGTAAACTAGCTAGACAGTTTAATTGTTTTATATCAAAATGGTATTGTGAAGTAGTTTGATTGTTTACACTAAATTTAATTGATGTTTCTAGCTTGAGCAGATGGACCTGGAGGTTCGAGAGATACCTATTCAGAGCCGAGGCATGTACAACAGCCGTCTGAAGAGCTACAAGCAAGAGATGGAGAAACTTGAGAAAGATTTTGTGAGTATTAAAATGTCCTTATACCAAACAAAGCAAACATGTATTGCATGAATTACTTTCATTGGCCGCTTTCTTCATCACATAAACACTCGCACGTTCACACGTGGTCTGAAGCTTGGTTCTTCAACTCTAAACCCACACAAGGTCGTTGACATTTCCACAGTGGTTAATTCAGAGTGAATTTTTTGCAACTACCACTTGGGCCAAGGAGAGCAGGCCTGTATTTTTTGCCAGATGTCCTTGTTTAGTTATTCATAACGCTACCTGCCCATGAAGAATCCACCCCACACACATCAAACCTTAATGAGACTCTTTTCCTCCGAAGCCAAATTTTTCCTTTGCGTGTTTTACATCACCATGTTTGTCTTTCTTACTCTCAGTCCTATTCAAATACACATCTTTTTATTTTCTCTGAGGTGGGCACATTTACGTTTTACTGGATAAGGAGAGGATAAACTACACAATGAAAAAACTTTGATTCTTTAATATTTGCCTTGCCCTTGTGAGTTTCTGAGACCAGGATAATATACTGTATTCCCTGTTTTTAGTAAACCCTCTTGTGTTTCAGTAATAATATGTAAAATATATTTTATATATATATAAAATATAAATTCATATTACATATTTTTTGTGTATTGTGTTACATTTTTATTTTTTTAAATCACAATCATCTTTTGTTGTCCTACCACTTTATTCAATTGCATACATATATATATATATGTAGTTTTTTTTATATAAAACTAAGTGTGTGTGTGTGTGTACAGATTTATAAATCCCGGTGGGGACTTAAACCTAAATACACACAGGCTCATGGGGACTCGTGCCACGGTGGGGACCTAAATTGAGGTCCCATGGGTACAAAAGCTTATAAATCAAACAGAATTCGTTTTTTTGAGAAAATAAAAATGCACAAAGTTTCCTGTAAGGGGTTTAGGTGTAGGGTGATCGAAAATACGGTTTGTACAGTATAAAAACCATTACGCCTATGGAGAAGTCCATACAAGGATATATATATTACACACACAAACACACATACAGTATATGTATTATCCTTCCACATAGTGTATAACTAAATTTAGTTATTTATATGTTAAATTCTGACCCTACCATCTGTATGTCACAGCAGAAATAGAGACTCATCTGACCAGGCAAGGTTTTTACAATCTTCTATTGTCCAATTTTGGTGAGCCTGTGCGAATTGTAGCCTCCGTTTCCTGTTCTTAGCTGATAGGAGCAGCACCCGGTGTGGTCTTCTGCTGCTGTAGCCCATCTGTTTCAGGGTTCGACGTGTTGTGCGTTCAGAGATGGTATTCTGCATACCTTGGTTGTAACGAGTGGTTATTTGAGTTACTGTTGCCTTTTTATCATTTCTAACCAGTCTGCCCATTCTCCTCTGACATCAACAAGGCATTTTCATCCACACAACTACCGGACACTGGATATTTTCTCTTTTTCTGACCATTCTCTGTAAACCATAGAGATGGTTGTACATGAAAATCCCAGTAGATCAGCGTTCAACATTCAAAGTCTCTTAAATCCTCTTTCTTCCCCATTCTGATGCTCGGTTTGAACTCCAGCAAGTCGTCTTCACCACATCTAGATGCCTAAATGCATTGAGTTGCTACCATGTGATTGGCTGATTAGTAATTTGTGTTACCAAGCAATTGAACAGGTGTACCTAATAAAGTGGCCGGTGAGTGTATATATATATACAGCGGGTAAAATAATAATTGAACATGTCACAATTTTTCGCATTATGCTTTTACCCGTTGTCTGTGTATATATATATATATATTATATATATGTATGTGTTCTTTTTAAAAAGATAATAACACATTTCACATACAATATATATCACATTGGAATTAAATAGTTTGAAGGCATTTCAGTCCCTCTACAGCCTTGTTCTCTTTGCAATTCACTCCATTCACTGATGCCACCATATGAAGTCTCAGCACGCAGCAAATTCTCTTCATCTGAAGTCGTTGCTTTCAAACCCAGCACCTGCACCTAACTCAAGGTGCTCTTGATATCAATTACCAGATGGCTACGGCATCCACAATTCCAAAAAGGCTGACATAAATGAGGAGATTTTTGAAAAGGATCTTTTGCCAGTGATCTGATGTTGTGCCGCTGTGCTGATAGCTCAGATCACAGTGGAGATCTCTCGTCTCCGAGGGGCCTCACGTTCCTCACCGTGGGCATTTAATTGGCCGATGATTAATCTTTAGCTTCTTCTGCTTGACTGTTGCCGTGCTTAATTATCATGCAATTAACACCCGCTGTGAAAGGGTTTAGTGCACCGTTCATGGTTACATTCCTTTGCCTTTCACCTTCTTTTTTTAATATATTTGCAAACTAATCATGGATATGCAAGATGTTAGGTGCTGTTAACATTTTAAGCAGTCGTTTATTTAAAACATGTATTGTGCTTTCCAAACTCAGTTTAATAGATCAAATGATTTAACTTTTTGTTGATAATTTAAGAACTTTAAATTCATTTGGCTTGATAATAGTAACAATAAAATTGAGAAATTGTTAATGAAAATTAACAATAGCTAGGTAGTAATTTATAATACACATCCAAAATTTCTGATTTAGTCTCTACAAAAAAAGGTATTGTTTTATTTAAATTTTTGTTTTTGTGTTATTAGACTGAGATAGTAATTGTTCTGATTGAAAGCACTTTTTTTCTGCTTGGTGCTTTGAGTTTATGTGCATTTAAAGAACAGATCCCCTTGAAGCCACCAGTGATAGCAAACCCCAGAAACTTGTCCTAAAGCCGGGAGATTCAGCTGGCTCCTCAGAAGTGCCAAATGCTTTAGCGTGGATGGCTTATCCTCTCTGCCACGCAACATGAGCACACACGCATACTTCTAAGAGGTGTCAGGGAGAGGGCCATCGCTGCTTTCTCTAAAAAAGCAGAGGCTTTGTTGTGCTTCCACAGGAAATCAAGGCCTTGTCCTGCCCTTCCCCTCCTCTGGCCTCCCTGGAGCTTCTCTCTCTTTACCCTCACTCACACTCACCCGTTCACCCGCGGTTTGAAGTCTTCGCTCCATCCCACTCGCCAGACTAAGCCTCCTGTTCGGCGGCAGACGGGGACCGGCCGACCTCTTAACCCTGCCGTCTTTCAAGAGAAAGTAGGCAGATATCAGAAGGACATCCTGAAGGTATGCTCCCTTCATGATGGCTTCATTTTGATAATGGGAGCGCCGGGTCTTAAAGCCGAGAACCCCCGCGGAGGCCTTATATTAGCAAAAAATCAAGAGTGCTAAATATATAAAAATGAGCACATGCTTGCAAAACAAAACGAATTGAAACAAAAAGTAAAAGCTTATTTGTGTTTGACTGGCAGTCAGTCAGGGGCTGTTAAAGCCAAACATAAAAGTTAGCCCCTCTTAGCGGGGCTTTTGATTGGTCTCAAAAAATAATGAAACAATGGATCTGTTTAAAGCAAGAGGAAAATGTGTCTTCTATGCCTTAGTATATCTGTCTAATAGACCTAAAAGGATCCACATTTGTTTTTGTTTTTTTGTATCCAACTATGCATGTACACACACACACACACACACACACACACACACACACACCCCTACATGTATATATATTTATATATATACACAAACACACACACACACACACACACACACATATGTATATGTATAATGTGTGTGTGTATGTATATGTGTGTATATATATATGTATGTTTGTGTGTGTATGTGTGTGTGTATGTGTATGTATATATATATATATATATGTATATATGTGTGTGTGTGTTCCTGTGGCTCAGTGGTTAGAGCATTGCGTTAGCAGCGCAAAAGGTTGTGGGTTCGATTCCCAGGGAACACATGTACTGACTAAAAAATTGTATTGCCTGAATGTACTGTAAGTTACTTTGGATAAAAGTGTCTGCTAAATGCATAAATGTAAATGTAAGTGTGTGTGTGTGTATATAAGATCTCTAAATTCATTCCCCTCATACTGAATAAAGTAATTATGGAAGATTACACAAAGTGCTAGATATATTTTGATATTGAACATTTTTTAGTTTTCTCTTTGATTTTGGCACATAAATACAGAGATAAACCTAGAGATAAACTCCATTCCTGGTCCTGGCACATTTCCTTCTGTGCACGACAGATGGCGACATTGTTCAAGGTATCGGGAAGAAATCACTTGCTCATCACTGCTTTTAGGCGATTGCTAATCAAAGCCGCTTTCTTAGATATTAGGTAGATCATCAGTCTCTTTTTGACTCATTTCCTTTGAGGAATCTCAGATTAAACACTGTGAATATCCCGCGTGATGGGGTACTTGTTTTCTCATTTGGAGGGCAAGTGGAGCTTGTAGGCAGAGCGGCTTGGGTCTGGGTGAATGTTTGAGGACAGGTCTGGTCTCTCCCACCTTTCTACACTCAAAGACTTCTCCTCAACAGTTCAGCTTTGCTTTTAATCTTTAGGAACTGTGTTCTTTTAATGGACTGACTTCTGAGACTAATAGTCTTTTAAAAACTGGCATCACATTTGCATAATCATTTATGAATGTGCAGTTATTTTTATTTTATTTATTTATTTGATTTTTTTTACAAAATGATATGACAGAAAAATAAATGCTAATTATAATTATTAGTTTTCCTATTTATATCCTGCTAGGACCTAATTTTGATGTTTGAATAAATGGTGAATATTTTGGTTCTATTAATTCAGAGTTTGTGTTTGTGTTTTGTTTGCATGACATGGCAGTGCTTTTCACTGTAGGGTGCAGATATATCATTCTTTAACAGATATATCATTAAACATTTTTTGTTAGGGTTTTTTTTTATACCATGCTTTTTACAAGAGTGTTTAAGAGATATAGAGAACATGTGCATCTGAAATCATGTCATTCGATGAAGCATGATCCTAAGCCAGAAATGTGCAAAGAAAATATGTTGTTTAGCTTAATTGTTCTATAGATTATAAATTATACATGTGCTTTATAATTGTTGTATAGTCACAAGACAATTATAAGAATTTTTTTTTTTTAAATTCCACTTCCCTATTAAAAATTGCGACAATTGCTTGAATAATTCCTGCAAGCAATAAGTAAAATGCACTCCTGGTTCTAGCTGTTAGTATTCGATATTCAAGAGCCCTATAAAGCGTTTATCGGGTCACTTTTGCAGTGCTAAACATATTTTATCCTCATTGTTTGACACTGAATCAATTCAAAGATTGCTTATCAGAGAAGATTATTTGAATAGGTGTTGTGGTTGTGAAGAAAGCAAAAATAACCTTGAAATAAATTAATATTAAGGTTAATATATTAGAAAATACTGAATTATATAAAACATCTTCAAGTGAAATATAAGATATGTTCTCGTGGCCGGATAGTTTTGCTTTATATCTTTTTAGTAATTCTTGAAGAATACATTTTCAGGGTTTTCTCAGAGTTGGCTGACCTCAGTGGTTTGCTGAGGCATTTTGTTAGGTCTAAGAATTGTATATTTTGACCAATAACATAAGCAGTGAACATGGCTATGGGTTAAATAAGATTTATCAAAGGCTACTGTAGTAATATGTCTAATATTAAGTGTGGTCTGGTAGTTTACAGTGAAATTATACAATGTGACCTAGTTTTCCGATGGTTCATTTGCTTTGGTTGTTAAAAATGTCAGATTGTGGGCAGCTTTGTTATTTTGTTAACATTGTATGGTAAATGGACTACTTTGAGTGATTTGTGCCATCTATCAAAACGTCTTTGTTAATGGACAGTTTAACGTGATGAAATTACTGGTCACAGATTCAGCAAAACTTTGTTGGAGTTTGTTAAATCCCTTCAGGGGTTTGTCGGATAAGTGAACTGAACACAGGTTTGTCAATCATCTTGATGAAATCCAATAACTTCAATAAAACTTTGTTTTACTTCCCCAAGTTAACTTTTAATCGTCAAGCTCTTCTCATCTGCAGACTTCTTGCCGCCTTTAGTGCGCTGTATCAAGTTTTACACACACAACATGCTTTCCAAATAAGCGCTTTGAATCTTTCAGAATCAAAACTCAAAACTTGTTTCTTAGAGTTCTTGTTATACCAACCAAGTCATCTATTACAGCAGCTTCCACAAAAGAGAAGCATGACAGACATACTTGACCTGGATGTTCGACACTTTTAATCGCCTTAAATTAGAGCCGAATGTGCTCTCGGAAAAACTCTCGATTGTTGTCTGATTGTTTCATGCTGCTAAGAAGGTAATGCAGATTAGGATAGTTGTGTCGTTTGAGTTTAGCGAGCCTCCTATGATGCCCGAGTCCAATCGAGCTCCCTGATTACAAACCCTCTGTGTTTATTATGGAAATCTCACGGATTGATGGGATTCTTTTTTTGAGATGGTACCGATTTAAGAAGGGACTTAATCGATCTTTTGAACATGTCTTTTATTATGGCGTTGTTTTTCGCGGGGCGTCTTGCGGATTGGTTGGTACTCTGAGATGGGATTGTGTGGCTTTGCAGAGATCAGCACTGTGGCGCGTGCTCTAATCGCAGTGATGGGGCGATGATGAGGTGAAGGACTGTGTCACTCGAAGGAGAAAATCAAGCCTCCATAGCTGGGAATGAAGAGCCCATGCACTTAATAAGAAGTGGAGTTTTTCTCCCTCAAACTAGAAAACTAAACCAGTCTGAGTATATTTTTAAATCCTAATTTTATAGCATAGAGTTTGGACGTATTACATGATTTACTAAATAAAAAACCCTAAAATAAATAGTACCTTCATAATTATAAAACAATCATAAAAATCTAATTCAATTGGAAAATAAATACATTTGAATAAATTTGAAATATAAAATAATATTTATAATTTATAGAAAAATTCTATAGTAATAAGTAAATGTAATGATACAATTTATCTATAAATCTTCATAAAAATATCAAGATTTTAGTTACAGAATTTGTTTATAATTGTGCTGTGTTTTTGGTGAATTGGTTATTTTAATGTATAATCTAATATTTGTCTTCATAGTTACCCGTGACACAGATCAGGTAGAGCTTTTCAGTTCAGGACAAACACTTCCATGTTTCTCTCTCTCTGTGTGTGTGTGTGTGTGTGTGTGTGTGTGTGTGTGTGTCTGTTTGAGAGTGGCTGGATAATCAGACACAGCAGAGCTGTCTCCTCTCTCACCCTGTTCCTATCGCTCCTGTAAAGTGAAAGTGACATGTGACACCCCCGGAAAATGATGAACTGACATAAGGGACGGAAAAGGGTGACAATTTTTTTGATTTGCCAGACCAGCTTAAGTATGAAAAATCATGAAGTATTTATGAAATGTATTATGAAGTATTATGAAATGTATTATGAATCATTGGCTTGGTTTTTTCCCCCTCTTTTAAAATGCACGCTCCAAAAAAAAGAGAGAGAGAAAACTTTGACGTCTCAGACTCTATATACATCAACTGGTCCTCCCCCTTAATGGAGTGATATATTTACAGTGCATATGAAATCGGTAAATTATTGCTGAGTTTTTCTCCGTAATGAGAACGAGAGGGTTATTTCTTTTTTTTACAGAGAGGATTTTGGCTGGAATTAAAATAATGGGGAAAGCTTGGGATGGAAATTAGCTTTTTGTTAATGATTAAAATGAGGCATATCTGAAATTTTATGTCACTTGCAGACAGAGTAGGTCTAGGTAGCAAACCATTTCTATATGCCATATTTCTTTACCATTATTACCATATTAAACTATATTTTAATTCATGTTGAAGTACTTTTTTTAATTATTTGCTTTTTTATTCTGTGTTATTTAGTAATTTTTGTCTATGTAAAGGATTCATATATATATATATATAATTAAATTAATCGATTATATAATTATAATAAATTATTTTGTTAAATTAGTCTATTAGATAATTATATTTAAATACATATTTATCAGTTACCACACACGCACAAACAAAACTAATGTGTAAATGAGTTTAGAGATCATCTCCTTTCCGACAGAGAGATATACAGAGAGGATTAGCAGAGGCCACGGATAAATATCTTGTCCTGAACTTCCGTCTTGAGCTCTATTGTGATGAATGGTTGCAGTGGATTTCACAGGACCGCACTTTGTGACCGTGGATGAGGCCTTTGTTTAAATCTCCATTTGAATTTGGTGCACATAGGGCAGTGACAAATATACATACATGTATAGAATTAATGATGTGGTTAAGCTGCTGTGTGTGTTTGGGTATTTTTATGCTAATGCCGTGAACATTCATCCGACAATAGTCGCGTTACGCGGTGGAGAGGGAGAGACAGAGCGAGGCGTTATTCAACGTGTAGCCATTCATTCCCGCATGTATTCGACACAATAATAGCATAAGCTTGGCTTTCTTTATGGCTGGTTGCATCGGAGTGTTCTTAGATGAAACTCTCAGAACAGACATCAGATACTAAATATGGCATGAACTTGGGTCAAAAAAAAAAAACAATCTTTTCTTTTTTTTCCAGAAGGAGAGAGTTAGATGGAGAGAGAAAGACGGATCGGGGGAGGTGAAGAAAGACAAGGAAAAAAAATAAGTTATTTTCTGTGCAGGGTTCAGTGAACCATATGTAGGTAGCCACAGGCTAATGGGCGATTGGTCCCTGGCTCGCCAGGTATCTTGTGCCTCAGAAATCCCTCCTCCATTTCGTCTAATCTCACCTTTTCTCTGGTGCTGACCCAGGGAGGCCCGTTTCATTCCCCACTGCACGCCAGAGGAGAGTGCTGTGATGGGAGTCGGCCCGGCCCTGCCAGCTCTGGCAGTCTCCCTCCCCACCGGCTCTTCTCTATTGATTTCTCCACTCTTGCCTAGCCGGGGTCTGCTCTACCAGAGCCCGCACCGACCCCGCTCCCAACCCAGCATTAATGTGAGAAAACGCTCGGCAGCCAGAGAAACGGGCTTTGATTTTTCATTAGAACTGCTTCCATATTTTAATATTGGGTTTAATCGGCGCTTATGCCTTAAAGAAATAACCATTCGCAGCGACTCCCCGGCCTTCAAGAAGTATATGCCGTTTCTTCAATCAAAGCTGCTTGAATTTGCTCTTTTGTTGGGAGTTCACTTGCAATCGTTTTTCCCTCGCTCTCTGTATGTGGGCAGAGTCGTTAGGTGTTTTGACTGCACTTGGTGTTTCGAACATGACATTAACAGAGATATCCGTGAACGGTTTTATTATATTATTTAGAAACTTTTCTGACCATTTTTGGCATCTTTTGTTTTTTATTTAAAAGTATTATTTTTTTCTTTTTTAAAAGAAAAAAAGACTTAAAATACTTTTTTATTTTATATAGATGTTTCTTACAAATTACAGTTGCATTTTTTATTGACAAATATCATTTATTTGGACATATTAAATTATGAAATAATATTCTTTTAATTATAAAATGACAATGGGAACTGTTCCATGACTGCTTTCAGGATAGCATAGTAGAATTATATTAATTAGAATAGATTGTAAATGTAAAATAATATTTGTAGTTATAATATTAATACAATTATTTGCTATGCTAATCTAACAATTTGATTAAAAAAATTAGCCACAATAATTTGTAATTTAAATATTTTGTCAAAAATATGATATTATAATTATTAATATAATATTATAATTGTATTTTTATCATTAGAAAATATTCAATAAATTATATATTTTTTCAAATTAAATGCAAAAAGCAATATTCTACTCAGTCCTCGTATATCACAATAGCATATTCATCTGATTTTAATCTCAATGGCCTCTGTTTGTTCCTGATTTGTTTTTCTTCATGCTTTGTTTTTTTTTCAATACACAATGCATTGTGAATTAAAGGCACACACCAGTAACCTGTGTGTTAATGAGAGACACCATGCTGATATCAGTCCATGTGTTGTGCACAGCTCCTACTATTTTTTTTATGTAAATGTCAAACCGACGCGCACTAAACAAAACACATCTGTCCATATTTTACCCATACGACCGATTTGATGTTACCAAAGACTAAAGAAGAAATCACAGATGCACCAAAACACTTCTGCGACCGTCATTACTTTGTGCCTTTATCTGATATCGTATCAAGTGCAAGACCTCCTACAATTTATTTTCTAGATGTTAAAAGAGAAAAGCAACATGAAGTGTGTGCGGGTGGATTTAAAGCTTCCTGTGCATGTGTGAATAGTATTCTTTCTGCTTGCGGATGGTGTTAGACCCCTGCTAGGATGAGATGCATTATTAAAGACTGTTGTGATACTGGAGCCTGCTTGAAAAGGTCTTTGCTTTCTTCAACCAGTACAGCACTTTGCTCTAGACCAGATGCTCTCAGAAAAACACATGACGCTTTGTCCACTGTTTCAAAACACAGCTTAACATCACAAAACACACAAGATGCATTCACACAATGCCCTAATAACAATCACATTTATTTATATTTAATGCCATTCATTGTTAGTCATAGTCTTTTTCTCATTTGCTTTCTAGATTTAATTTTTTGTTTCACTAATCAACAGTATGTGAATGTTTTTTCTTTCTTGTTTACCCCCCTGCCCCCCACTTGAATCGTCAATTCCCCTTAAAAATTTTCAGCAGATTATTAGCTGCAGAAAGAAAAGGTTAAATGGCAATTTGAGGCAGCCACATTGTGTTTGACTAAAGTCCCATTAACTCGGAATCAGAGCTGGCCAGACATTTTCCCACTGGTGAGAAATACTTAATGAAACACACTTTATAAATTAAATATCATTAATTACTCTTCACGGTTTGCCACCAGCCGTGTGGTTTCCGAGTGGAAAAGTGGAGGAAAAAGCTTTGGCAGTGTCACTTCAGGGCTTCTCATTAAACTCTGCCCCTGGGTATTTTTATGCCTTTTAATGCCTATCTAATGAACTGTTTACTTTTGCTGCAGTTCAGGTTCCATTATTATTTGCGTCCTTGTGTTGTCGTTTGCTGTCAGTGTGCAGTGTTGTGGGGTGAAAAAAGTAATATTAATGAAGCACAATAAGAGATTGATTTATAATAAGATATTTTTGTGGTAATTATTTCTAATTTTTTTTTACTTTTTTTCATTATTTTACTCTTTCTTGCCCTTAAAGGTCATTTTTTTTTCTTCTTCTTATTATTATTGCTTGAATTCTTTTAATTAACCACATAGGTTGTTTGAATGGTGTAAATAAGATTTTTGTATATGCTTTTATAATAAGAAATGTATTTGACTAATATTTGCTGCAGTTTTGTTCATATGATTCTTATTTCAGACAATATATGATCTTTTTTTTTGGAGCTCATATAAATATTTAGCATGCACGATGCATATGCAATTATGTTTTGGTTGAACAGTTTTTTTTGCATCGTGCATCATGTCAACAGACTTACAACACACATTTTTGACAGGACACAAAAACCCTCGTCTCTGGTTTGATGAGACATGTCTGTTTTAAAAGGCAGTCAGACCACTTTGCATAAAGTTAAGACGGATCTTTGTACTTTTTCCCTATGCTTCCGGGAATAGAAGCAAATTCTCACCCAAGATTAAAACAAGTGACAAGAGAAAGACCTTTCAAACAGATTTAAAAAAGATTTCACTTTTTTGCAATAAGGTATCACCATTCTTACGATTACAAAGCCTTCTCTGGGTTTTTATGTTTTAGTGTAGGTTTTATATTTGAGTGCTCTAGCTGAACTATGCCATATGTAGGAACTTTAAAATCCATTGATTATTTCCTCTTTTTTATATATTTTTTTAAAAGCGAGAGTTATCATTTTTTTAACTTTCATATCACTCCAATCGATTTTAGGTCATTTTGGGTCGTGATTAAATATGCAATACCCCAGTGAGCTAAATAAATAGCTCCACTTTATTAATGCATGGCATATCGAAGATAAGTAGGAAAATAAATAATTCTAATAACCCATAACTCGGCTCCGTTCCAATGCAAAGTACCAATCAAAGTATTTCCTAGGGTTAAGCAGTCAATATTGCCCAGCTGCTGTGCTATTGCAGCAGATGAAGGAAGAATAATCAGTGTGAGGCTTGTTTTACTGCAGGGGGAGTTGCAAAATGGTGTAAACGGGCTGGGAGAGGCGTCTCGCTTTGTTTCTATGACTAGTTTTCCCCTTCGAAGACTTAAGGCTGCATTTGCCATTCTTTTTGTGCGAGATGCACTCAAAGGTTACATCGTGAAAGTGGTTGATGCTCTCAGCTACAACAAACAGCTATTTAGAAGAAGAAGAATGAAACAAAAATAGGGTTTGAAGACGATAGTGTGTGCATTCAAATGAAGGCATCTCCAAGGCTTCCGTTTTCAATTATGAACATGCCGACATTCCCCAAAGTTCCTCTGCTGATCTTTAAGAAGGAACATGTGGGTGTGTTTTTCTTCCCATCAGATGTGCTTTGTTTGTGGTGCTCGTTTGTGAAATAATGTGCAGACAAATGCAAACGATTGCTGATCGGTTCAATCAGAAATGACACGAGATATGACACATATAGATTTTAAAACCGAATCATCTGTCAGACTCCTTTTTAGAAATCTCAATTCCTACATTTGCGCTTTATATTAACTACTTTTGTTTGTGATCTAAATAAAATGACATTTAGAATAGTGCAAATTCATGACCAATTATTCTTCCCAAAAATAAATAAACAGAGGGTTTGGGAAAACAATTTCTTAAAATAAAAGATTTTTTTAGTATTATTTCACATAGGTACAAGGTTATAAAAAGGAAGGTAGTTGTTAGAATTTATGTTTTTTCATTTATCGGCAAAACGATTATAGCTTTAAATGTTCCGTTCACATATATTTTTATTTCATGTATGTATGCTTATTTAAATATATACGTGTTATTTTAATACTTCTGAACAGAGATTTTAAAGCTATAAACTTCATAGATCTACAAATAAAGATTTCTAAACATTTAGCATGCTGCAAATTCATTAATACACATTTTCAGAACGAATCATAAATTGTTGACTGATAAAGCTCTCTGAACAAACTCCGCTTTTTCTTTGCAACATATTTTCACGTCCTGTCCTCCAGGATTTGACCGCATCCTCTGCGAGAAATTGTGACACAGCATTGCATCACAAAATGCAGTTCTTGGAAAGCAGTTATTTTGCTGTTTAGTTTTCCCGTGGCTCGCCTGCACCTTTCGCTGCTCTCGTCCTCCCGAAGACTGCCAGCCCGCAGGAAGAGCGAACAGAGGGAAGCAAAGGGCTCTTGGTAAATGCTATCTCAGTGTGTGTTTTTTCTCCTCCGCACCACCAGTGTGTGTTTAGTTTGGAGGGTATTTGAAGAGGTCGGGTGTGTTTGTAAACATGCCATACTCTGCTTCTGCGCTCGCTGAATCGGAGGTGGCACGCTCTGAAGTATTGTGTGTGTGTGTTTTCTTTTTGGACACAGCATTCTTTTTTCCAACTGCGTAGCGAAGGAGAGATGGGGGAACAAGCCCAAATCTGATGGCACGCCAATCGTGTCGACCTGGGTGATGAATTATTCTCTGTCTAGCTCCCTGGCTTGGTATTATCACAGGGTCTGCCAGAGAACAGGACTGACAGCAGTGACAGCCCCCAGAACACATTTCCGTCTGACAACTGATACTTTCCTAATATGCTCCCTGCCTCTGTCTTGTACTACGGTCCGCCATTCTACACTTTTTATTTATTAAAGTGAAAGAGGGGCTTTTGCTATTGTATCCGAGGGCTCCTATTCACCTAAGCCACACTGGAACTCGAGTAGACACACACACACACACACACACACACACACACACAAACCCTCGCACACTTCCTCTCTTTCCACAACACACACGCTCACTCTCTCGCTTTAGTATATCACCTGGTGTAAGTATTTTTGTTTCGTTTGCTGATCCAACAGGGGGCTCTCGTGCTTTAGAAATGTTGTGATTTTTCAAGTCAAGTGAACTAATGCTTGTTTTTTCTCTCTTTCTCCCCTTGCCCCCTCTTCTTTTTCCTTCTCGATCTCTTCACTTTCTCTGTTTTTCCTCTCTCTCAACCTCTTCCCATTGCAGAAAGGTCACGTATTGCCTACAGTGATGAGGTGCGGAACGAGCTCCTGGGGGATGATGGGAGCTCCTCGGAGAGTCAGGTAGGGTGTTAATCAGGGGCTGTGCTTTCTCAGTGTGGGTGGCTGCTCGGGGTGAGGACGGGTCAGGGCCACGAGGGGCAGAGAGAGGCAGGCATTGGCACCCAGTTCATGCAGAAGCAACACTGTTTAATGCAAAGCTGCCCAATGCTGAATGGGCTTTAGGCGCTAACCAGCGTCTGGGCAACACCAGATTGGGGTAAATTCACGCTTTCTCCCAGCTGTTCACCATCCGCCTCAGTCCTTATTCTTCTAAAAATGCCCCCCCAAACAAATACCCCCCTCCTGCAACTTTCAAAGTTCCCTAAACTGAGGGTGGGGGGAAACTATGTAAATAAAAAAATGAAATTTCACATTGGTATAAAGATATAAAGAAGATCTTCAGGTATCGGCAAGAAGTTGATAGCTATAAGGTTCTGTTCAAAATTATTTTATATAATAATCTCTCACACACGCACACACATATACATATATTTATATGAGTTTTTTGTTTACATATAAATAAGTGTCTATGTATGTTAAGTATTTACTTTTTTTTTTCTAAATATCCGTAAACGTAAAATATTAAAACTATTTAAATGACATATAATCTTAACTATTTAAATAAATAATAATTGTGTAAATGTAACATGTATAATTTCTTTTTTCAGTGTTTGTTTTTTGTGTGTACATATATAAATTATTATATAATATAATATAAAATATATATTATATATGAATATATTTAGATATATTAATGTATATTTTATTATTATATTCACCACTCATATACTCTAAAGTGTTTTCCATTTACTCTTTTTCATTTTACAATGTCACCTGCACAGCTGTTTTTAAAAGGCAGATCCCACAATAAGTTCCTTTGAATAATTACTGCATTTAATTATCTTGCTATATTTACCGAATATGCCACATTTCAACATACACTCTAAGTGAGTGTATCCACAGGCACCTTGTGAAAGAGCCGAGAGATCGTTCGTAACTGCTAGTTGTTTTGTGTTTTTTTTTGTCTTTTTTCCCTTATTAGCATTTCACAGATGACCTATGCACCACACATCTTACAAACATATGTAGTGTTAGCCGTGATGGATAATTGATATGCATATTCTCACCAAATTAGTGGAATGCAAAAATGAGTGTGACACTTCATATGAAGTTGAGAGTAGAAGTGTCCCTCGAGCTGTCAAACCCACAGCTAGACATTGATGGTTTTATCAAATTCTTGCCAAAGAAAAAAATATATAACTTGCTTTTTTATTTCATTGACTCCTTTCTTCCTTTTATAAAATCAGTTTATGACAAATCACATTACTTGAGTTGTTATTCAAACTGCATTCAATGACAGCTTCTTTTATCAAAATAATTATGAATTGTCGTGGATGGCACAATAGCTCATTTGATATGGATTTTTAAGATGCAGCTTCATACTTGATTCAATTTAGTGGCGTTTGAACAATATGACAATAGTTTTAAAAGGATTATATTTCAGTTCCTGATGTTTCTTATTCTTTTTCATATTAGCCATTCTCTAAACACTTCAATATAATTTGCCTAATAACAAGATATTAGAGACAATAACTAGATATGTTTTATGTTAGATTGCAGCCATTGATCTGGTAAATGGATGAAGTGCGTTGGGATGTTGTTATATTTATTGTCTTAGATGCCGTCAAGCTCCCGCTCTCTGCCACCTACAATATCAAAATCATCTTTTTACACAAATACATAAACAATAAGCACAAGAGGGTATGAGGATGAGCCATGTGTATATAACTATTTAAATCGTTTTTTTATTGTTTTATGTATTTGTATCAATTACATATTATGTTTGTAAATAGACATGAATACATACATTTTACATATATTTTATTAAATGATAACAAATATTTGAACACATTATTTATAACAGTGCACTAAATATTACGTTCATATTATATATTACTAATGCATTATTTATTTATATTTTATACATTTTCTCATAAAACTAATATTTACAAAAAAAAGTGTTATCCCAACTTCCATGAAATATGAAAAAAATGATCTCATAGACATGTTCTGACATTATGTTCTGTATCAGTTTTACACATGCATTTTAAATGTGCATAAATATTTTCTTAATGGGGAAAGAAGGACCAGTTTTCTTCCCGATCAGACTTCAGGTGTTGAATTAACTTCATTTCCATTTAAAGAAAAATAATGAATTAAACAAGGGACGCTAACACAAGACTTGCTGTGAGTGGAGTGGTCGGAACTTCAGGGTTTTTTATCGAGCGAGACAGGAGCGATAGAGTGGGGGGGGGGGATAGTTGACTGGGGTGAGTCGGTCAATTTAATTCCTGACGATCTAAAGGAGGTCAGGATCATTTCATATAGCCCTGGCTGAGCAGATCATTACCAGTCACAAATCTGTTCGTTACATGGCGAGGATTTATAGCTAAGTAAACAGGGAGTCGTCATAAGTTCTGAAAATAGCGTGTTGGCCCGGCGATAATAGCTAAAGGACGGTTTAATAGAGTTCGG
>QVTF01008855.1:0-23439 GCA_003573665.1 Oxygymnocypris stewartii | reverse complement strand
TGTTGTTTCTCTGTGTAGCCTACATAAATAAAAGCATATATATATATGAACTTGCTGTTGAATTTTGTATTTTTGAAAGTTCAATAATAATATAAAAAAACTTGCCGGACGGATTCATTACCCCGCTTTGTTCCGGGACCTCACAATTTACAGATTAAGCAGTGCTTACAATATTTGTTAATTTAAAATTTAATTACAATTTTAAATTATTTTCCAAAAAATAAATGATGTGTGTAGTTAATGATTAGGCTACAGTGAGCGCAGTTAAAGAGCTGTTGTAGGTTATACTGTATGTGATGGTCGGTGACCCTCTTGAGCGAGAAAGCTTCGGAAAATGGAAAAAAACAACAACAACAAAAATATAGCTGCAAGCAGCGATAACCAGGGTTCAAGAATTTTAAGGCCTAAGGTGGTATGCTTTTAGGGTCTAGGCCAACATTGGATGCATAGCTGACAGTGAAACTCATCGAAAATGGACAATAGGCTCACAGAAACACACACACACACACACACACACACACACACACACACACACACACACACACAAATAGAAATGAAATGGTTAAACTATCATATTAATAATCATTAAGCTTGCTTACACAGATACACACACAGACACACTCATATACGGACATACATGCACACATATTTTGTTGCAGATATAGATATTTGAAAAAATGACAGGTGACAATACTCTTTGCAAGTCTTCTCTTTTCAGGGATCTCCAACCCTGCTCTTGAGAGCTACCATCCTGCAGATTTCAGTTACAACCCTGCTCTGAAATTACACACACACACACACACACACACACACACACACACACACCACACACACTTTGTTGCAGATATAAAATAGTGATTTTCAAAGACATTCAAAACGGAGAATAGGTTAATATACACATGTAGCCTACACACAAATGAAATGGTTAAACTAACATATTAATACCCAATAAGCATGCTTATTTTATTTTTGTATTTTTTTTTGCATTAATCTGACAATAAATGTGGCACACCCAGTTTTTCTGATGCACATCCAGAGTCTCCTTTCTGGCTACGCTCCTGATCGAAATAAAGTGTAACCTGTAATTTTAAGATTTAAAATGGTAAAGTTACTCCAGTCACGTGTGAGAGGAACATGAACATACACCTGACACAGTCAGATTATCAGGTAACATGATCACCTTTATTTCGTTCGTTGAGCTTCTTTCTCCTCGTTTCTCTTGCTTCTCTTGGCCTCCTGCCTCCTCTCCCAGTTCCGCAGGACATTCTTCTGCAGAAGCAGAGAAACAAGTGACGCACAGAGAAATGAATTCATCTGTGTATTATCATGACTGCGCGTCAGCTTACAGAGCACGTGGTCTCCTCTCGGTCACGCGCGCGCGAGCTCCGCATCGATGCGCGGCATCTCCAACAAACCGTCGTTTACGACTTCTTCTGCACGGCTACAGCGCTCTTCTTCCATTTGGTGTAATGTATGAAGTGGGATGGGTGTATATTCCCCACAGAGCAACGACAATCACATAAAATATACTTCGAATATAAATATAGACCGTCACGATAAGACGAGGATGAGTAAACAAAGTGAAAGTAAGTTTGACGTTACGCTGCTGAAGGCCGAATTGAAAGAGGAAGCAAAGCATAACTGAAATACCTTAGATACATAAATATCTAAATACCTAAACCCTTTCATAATACTTGTAAACCACACACAGCAGCTTATATTTAGGTGTGTTGTCTCGCGCTACTCGGTCGCACTGTGATGACGTACCCACCACGCGGTCGCCACTTAAGCATTGCACAGCATAAAGCTAAAGCCTAAGTGGGAAAGTGTTCATTTATTCTCTCCTGTTAAACATTTTCTTAGTAAGTTTAAGAAGGATATTGACGTTAACTGCTCTTTTTGCTCTTTACACTTGGAAACTGTTCCACACATCTTCTTGGCGCTGTAGTTTTGTTAAAAGTTATGGTATGATGTCTCTTTATCTCACAAAAGGTACTCCGCATTTTGAAAATGTAGTTTTTGGATATTTTATTCAAGATAATGTGAATAACAAAAACATCTATTTGTTTTATTAGTTCAGTTTCACATTCATTGGTGTAAATGTTCGGTGTAACCCTGTTTCACTGTGTTTAATAAAGAAAGATATTTTTGTACTATTCAAAGTAGCACTAATAGAAATTATATCAAAACTTCATGTAATGTAAAGGTCATGCATGTTTCTAAGTGTAGATTTATTTTAAAGTATATAATTCATATTGTTTATTTAATTGTTTTGGCTTTATATTGTTCTGTATGTGTTGTTCAAGGCATAATAAAAAAAAAAAAACAGCATAAAGCATATTTTTCTCTCATATTGTGTCTTAAAGTTGCATAACTCCTGTTCACCATCTCTATTTGGATGTCTTGATTCATCTGTAGATTTGTTTGTTAAGCTGTTATTAATAATACTAATAAAGTAACTCTTTACTGGGCCCATAACCTGTTGGCCAAAAGAGCTGGGAATGCAGGTGTCCTGACATGTTATCATCCCGTCAGATTTTCTCCCTCGCATCGATATTGCATCCTTTTTCTCACGCTGAACAACAATATTTAATGTGTGTGCATTACTGTAAGGGTAGTTTTATGGTTGGGGTAGGTGTAGACGTTAATAAAACACAATCTAATAGGTAGAAAAATAATTACTGTTGGTTTCCGGTACTAGATGTATCCCTTCTATCCACAACCGTGAATTAACACGTAATTACTGTACGTGCATTACTGTAAGGGCAGGTTTAGGGTTGTGGTAGGTGTACACATTAATAACACAATCTAACAGGTAGCATTTTTCGTACGTCTCACTGTTTTAATGGGAGGTAGCACAAATCGACAGAACACCGGTTCTCATAACGGAGGAGAAAAACACATCAAGTTGTGTTCGGCCTGAATGCACTTCACATTGAGAATGAGCGGTGGCCGTTTATTAATGATTGTTACCGCACCCACTTCCAGAAACTAGGTCACAGGGTCAATCGAGAACATATATGACATAACTCAACATCAATAACAGAAGAAGACAAATTAAGCTGACAGTCGTGGTCAGAATTATTGGCACCCTTGGTGAATATGATCAAAGAGCAATAAATCTAATCAAATTTAGTAAATGAATCTCCCACAATACATGTGTTTTGGATAATGATTGATAACGAATGAGTCTTGTGATTAGGTAATCGCATGATTAGGCTCTTGTTTAAACTGAAATCATGCATTGTGACATTTAATATGCAAGAAAACCTGCTGGGAAATTATTTATTGAGAAAGACACCAACTTTTTATAGAAAATATTTATTAAAAAACATAATACATACATTCCACTGTTTTCAGGGAAACGACAATTACATGCAACACTAAAAACTTTGATTGTCTCCGTATAAATTAAAACAGTTAAGGGTTAGGGTTAGGTGTATGAGGTATATGTGTGTAGTTTAATCAATCAGTGTATGAGGTATATGTGTGTAGTGTAGCACTTCATAACTGTCAGGACAAACACATATTAATCATAACTGTCAGGACAAACACATATTAATCAAAACGAGAGGCTTACAATACAAGACGAGCAGAAATCTTATTCTGAAGAAACCAAACAGATGTCAGAGAGACCAGTGCTATAAACTCTGGAGTCTGGAGAGTAATGGAAATCAAAGGGTTACGATATAATCATCCTCTACTCTTTCTTTGTCACTCGCTCCTTTCTCTCAATGAACAGAATGAGCTTCTTAACCCACGGCGTCCTGGGGTTCAGACAGATCCTCTCTCCACTCGACAAACCGGCACTGAACACAGAATACAGATAGATTATATTATGAAGACTTTTCACTACAGGTGAAACGCTTGGGGTCAGTATAAAGCAATGAATAGGTTTATTAGCAAGGATGCATTTCATTGTTCAAAAGTGAAAAGCTATTTTTTTATGTTACAAAAATCAAATTAAATGTTGAGCTTCCTATTCAATATTACGCAGCACAATGGCTTTCTACATTAATAATCATAATACATGTTTTTTTGAGCCACAAATCAGCATATTAATGATTTCTGAAGGATCATGTGACACCGAAGCAATGCTGAAAACTCAGCACAAGAATAAATTACATTTCAAAATGTTTCAATAGAAAAAAGTTATTTTAAATGGAACAATATTACATTTTTAGTTTTTTTAATTTGTCAGTTTTACAGCATTTTTAATCAAATAAATACAGCCTCGGTGAGCAGAAGAGGCTAATTTCAAAAACACCTCGACAGTGATTTTGGTTAAAACAAAAATTATTGATTATAACCTCAAGGTGAGTATTCATATGCAGCCCGATGTATGAATATATGAGACCCTGGAGCACAAAAGCAGTCATAAGCAGCACGGGTATATTTATAACAATATCCAACAGTAACATTGTATGGCTCAAAATTATATATTTTTCTTTAACGGCAAAAATAATTAAGATATTTTTTTCAATAAGTGTTCAATAATTCAATGCTGCATTTAAAAATACAGTTATATTTTAATATTATATGACACCATATTATTTTACGAACAAATCTAAATGAACATATATCAAATATATTTTGTGCCAAGATTTGACGACACAATTTTGCATCGTAATTACGTAATGATGTCATCGTGCAATAACATAACACAGGTTTTAGCAGCTTCCTGGAAAGCGCTGGTTCACTCTCGTGAGAGGTGACGTGAAATGCTTCGAGACGCGTCACTGGTTGTGGAGATACGTACATGACCTCGGTGGTCTTGCAGTGTGGTCCTCTGGGCAGGATCTCCACGCGGCGCAGGTCTCTCTGAGGGATGATCCGTGACTCCAGTCTCAGACACACACGCGGCTGTTGTAACCCGCGCCCAGAGGCTGCACGGCTGGGGAGGAACGACAGCACTGTCAGTCGACTGGGCAATTACACAACTCTACACTGACATGTGATTTAACGCTCTTGTGCAGAATAGTACCCTAGTGTGCCAAAGTTTTGAGGAAATGTGAAGCAAGGTCAACACGGTTCACAGAAAGATGCTGAAGGGACTCACATGAGAGTCACCGGCCACATTTAGAGAGAAACATACATGACTAGAATATTGGGGAAAGTTACTTTTAAAAGTAATGCATTACAATATTGCGTTACTCGCTAAAAAGTAACTAATCACGTGAATTTTTTTATGGAAAGCAATGCATTACGTTACTTCTGAGTGACTTTTTTCATTTCTGGCATGTTTGTTTTAAGATAAAAAGTTGTTTTACAACGTAAACGCCGTTTCACTATAAAAGTGAATTGAATATGTTTCAGGCCTGTCCTGCTGGAGAAACTTTACATGGTTTCTGTTGCCGGTGGATCTGGTTTCGACTCGGTAGACCTTCAACAAACCGGTTAATTAGTGATTTCAGTTAAATATCCCTGCTAAACAAACACACAAAAACAATAGAAACCATCACAGAAATCCTAAAGGTTTCCACTACAAATACAAACCATCAAGTTGTATCCATTAAAACCATTAAAAAATGTTTCCTGAAGTGTGTTTTGGGACATACTCCATTAAGATGTATTGATTTTAACAAGCCACCAATAAAAGGTGACCAATTACCAGTAGATACCAACGGGGTCCATTACAGTTTCCATTAAAACCAGTACAAGTCCCATTATAACCAGCAATAAAAGGGGACCAATTACCAGTAGAGACCAACGGGGTCCATTACAGTTTCCATTAAAACCAGTACAAGTCCCATTATAACCAGCAATAAAAGGGACCAATTACCAGTAGAGACCAACAGGATCCATTACAGTTTCCATTAAAACCAGTACAAGTCCCATTATAAGCAGTAACAGCATTACTAATTCTGTGAGGGTTTCTATTGTCTTCTATAAACGAATAGTGAAGATGAAGCTTACCATCGGACAGAACGATGCTGGCTCCAATAACGGTGAACATCAGGAAGGCGTTCATGATGGATGAAGCTTCAGTCGATGTCTGTGGAGAAACTCTGAAGATAATATGCTGCTGCACAGCTTTATATGTTATGATTTTAAAGGCCTCGTGATCCACAAAGTAGTGCTTTTATTTCACTTCCCCTAATGGCTCTGTGTGTGTTTATGTCTATTGGTGTGCGTGTGAAGGCTCGTGTGTATATATGTGGTTTGAATCGGTTCACATGTTCATCAGCCGAGGGTCATCTGGACACATCTCATGTTCGGCTCGGTTACCACGTTCAAAAGCCCCTGGAGTCCCAGACGCTTTTACCCAAAAATGATGCATTAGTGCATGATCTGCATTTGACTGCTTACCACGGGTGGAACATTTCTTTAATACCCACACATATCAATTAATTGTTCATTATAAAATATACAATTAGAATATATCATTATATGAATATTGTATATTTTATTCATATATAATTAATTCATATTGATGATTAATAATATATAAATAATATGAATTAATTCATATGGATGTAAATAATAATGTTAACACAAAAAATGTTATAAATGTTAACCAATTAACCAACATTTTAATAATTTGATATTTATATTAATACTTGCTACTTGTATAGTTAATAATAATGATATTTATAAGCATTGACGTTACATTTAATATTAATAATATTATAATAATATATAATTATAATAATATATAATAACGTCCGTCTCTCTGTTTCTCTGTCTGTCTGTCTGTCTGTCTGTCTGTCTGTCTGTCTGTCTATCCATCTGTCTGTCTGTCTCTCTGTTTCTCTGTCTGTCTGTCTGTCTGTCTGTCTGTCTGTCTGTCCGTCTCTCTGTTTCTCTCTCTGTCTGTCTGTCTGTGTCTGTCTGTCTGTCTGTCTCGTCTGTCTGTCCGTCCTGTCTGTCCGTCTCTCTGTTTCTCTCTCTGTCTGTCTGTCTGTCTGTCTGTCTGTCTGTCTGTCTGTCTGTCTGTCCGTCCGTCCGTCCGTCTCGTTCTCTGTCTGTCTTCTCTTGTTTCTCTGTCTGTCCGTCCGTCCGTCCGTCTGTCTGTTCCGTCTCTCTGTTTCTCTCTCTGTCTGTCTGTTCGTCCGTCCGTCCGTCCGTCCGTCCGTCCGTCCATCCGTCCTTCCGCCCGTCTGTCTGTCTGTCGGTCTGTCTGTCTGTCTGTCTGTCCGTCCGTCCGTCCGTCCGTCTGTCCGTCTTTCTGTTTCTCTGTCTGTCTGTCTGTCTGTCTGTCTGTCTGTCTGTCTGTCTGTCAGTCCGTCCGTCCGTCTGTCCGTCCGTCTGTCTGTCTGTCTGTCTCTCTGTCTGTCTCTGTCTCTGTCTGTCCGTCCGTCTGTCCCGTCCGTCGGTCTGTCTGTCTGTCTGTCTCTCTGTCTGTCTGTCTGTCTGTCTTTTTGTAATATGTTATAGTCTTTTCATGTGACAACACTGAAGAAATGACACTTTGCTACAATGTGAAGTAGTGAGTGTACAGCTTGTATAACAGTGTAAATTTACTGTCCCTCAAAATAACTCAACACACAGCCATTAATGTCTAAACCGTTGGCCACAAAAGTGAGTATGCCCCTAAGTGAAAATGTTAAAGTCAATGTGTTATGCTCTCATATGTATATTTCTTTTTGTTGTGGGACAGGCGACCACAGAGTCTATGTCATGTGACCTAATCAGTGACTGAATGAATGTACGTGCCAGTTTTTGTTTAATAAAAGTGTGCCCGTCAGAGCGACCTGAAGATGAGAAAAAGCACTACGTAATTCATGCTGGCAAGGGAAAGCCCAGGGTTATTAGCTTGTACACAGAGCTAACTTCCCTGCAGAAGAAACATCATTCTAGAGAGATTTGACATGCAAAATTGTAAGTCAAGAGCTACTCCCTGTGAACAAAAACTGAACTACACTAATAATGCAGAGCTAATGAGAGATGTTAGAAAATACAGGGAGGCAGTAGGTAGCTTAATCTATCTGGCAACATGTACAAGACCAGACCTGAGGTTTGTAATAAGTGAACTGTCACAATATTTTACCAGGCCAACTGTAGAACAATGGAATACTGTTAAGCATGGTTTTAAGATATTTGAAAGGCACCCAAAACAAAGAACTGTGCTATAGGAAAGGTGCCAATGAGAACCTGATAAATGCATACAGTGACGCAGACTGGGCAGCTGATGTAACTGATAGACGGAGTACTACAGGTTAACTGCATTAGCCTAAACAAAAATGGTCCATTGGTCTCATGGAAGACCAAAAGGCAGCCTACTGTTGCACTGTCAACTGTCTCTCTCTCTCTCTCTCTCTCTCTCTCTCTCTCTCTATCTATCTATTATATGCTGCTACTGAGCAAAAACTCAACTCAGCTAAAAAAGAGCCTCTCACATTCAGATGCTTTTATTCACAGTAAATGTCTTAACATGCGCAAATATGTGTATTTACATAAAAGTTAAGCAGCTGTAACATATACAGAAGAAGTTTCACAAGAGAACAGAACGAGTCTCTGGAACAAGTGGAGGGTCAATATCAAACGTCACAGTGAGTTTCTTGTGTTTCCACCGGCTGCTTTAAGTATTCAATGTGTTAGTCTAGAGGCATAATGCATGAAGACAAACGAGTTAGTAAAAACTCATGACAAGTTACAGCACAGATGCATTTATTACTCATATAGTACGCTATATGACCTCCTACGCAGGAGAAAAGCATTAGACATGGAAACCTCTGGTGCAGAGCTACATCACGCGCTTCAGAGAGAAGATCAGTGGGAGTAAAAAAGCATCTTTTATCATTTATTATGTATTATGAAATCACCATTAGGACATGTTCCCAGACAGCATGTTTTTTACAAGTTTAAGTAATAGTTTACCACAGAATAATGCCACTAAACCCATATGACCTTCTTTTTTCTGTGGATTTTATTTATTTATTTATTTGTACATGTAATGCATTTTATTAGATTTATTATAACTAGAAAATAATACAAATCAGTCATGTTGCAAATGTTTACATCTAAAATAAAATAAATAAATAAATAAAATTGAATAAAATGTATAAAACAGGTTGTATCATATTTAGTGAAGTGGACAAAGAACAGAAGATTGTCGAAAAACTTTATTTTTAATAAAATTTCTGCATTACAAAATTGTCTATATTCGTGCAAAGTGCTTTCAGCCAAAATGAAAAGACATTTTCTTCAAGCAAATGTTAAATTTTCTTCGTCAGAATGTGTTTCTCTAACGAGCAAGTCACCTGCATCACATAGTTTTGCAACGAGGATCATACAAGTATATTTGCAATTAACCGATGCATTTCACAGGTCTGCAGAAATATGAGGAAGAAAATCTGTGCTACAACATACAGTAAGAAAAACCATAAATTTCTGCATGCAAACACAGATGGGACATTATCCCTCGATGATCTTTTTCACCCATTCATCTTGGGATAGAGGCACATCTGTCCATTTTTCAGAGTTGCACTGTAAGACAAAAAAAACTATTTGTTAAGCAATTTCTGGTCATCAAAGTCACATTTTTAATTTGGACTTCACTTCTGCATTGCATTAATCTCTGCTTTATGTCACACTCACACGATCTGCACGTGTTTGCACCATGCTCCAGCAGGAATCATTTCTACTTTCTGTATTAGTTTAGGGTGAATTGGTTTCCCCGAATACGTTTTAACACACTTGCAGCGTAGCTGTAGTCTGACAGCGATGACTTAATAAAAAACAAGATAGAAATAAGAGTATTATTATTATCTCTCTTACAATATTTATTCAACACATACTAGCATTCTGAAACCCTTAATAAACAATAAATACAAAAACATATCATCACAAACAATGGATATTGTCAATCACATTCACAAAATGACTCGGCTTACCTTCTGTTGTGAACAGCAGTGTCATGCACGTCAGAAAAGCAAAGGCTGCTGATTTCATCGTTGTGAAATGTGCAAGAGATCAACGCATAAGCATAGAAACAGTAAAACAGCAGACCTTTCTCATAAATGAGCTTGTCCGTCTGTTTGTGTATAGTTTGGCAGGACTTTCTCTTTAAAAGAAGCCCACTGCTTACATCACACTTATCAAAATTGTGCAACAGGTCCTCCTTCTTCAGTAAACCCCAATTCCAGTGAATGAACCCAGGTGCTTTACAGTAAAGCGTGTTTTTGCAAACAACTTCAGTTAGTAAGTAAGGCAGGCCTTCCCAAAAGTGTTTTGTTGATAAAAGTTAATAATATGTCATAATAATATGTCATAACATGTCAAATCAAAAGCCAGAAAAGCTTACAAAGAGGTCTACATAAACTTTGGATAACACATCAACTACTGATAAATACACTGAGGGGTATTTAATCATGTATTACTCTGTCTTTGGAAGGCTTTCAAACACATTAAAACACACAAATTCACGTTATTTCCTATTTACATGTAATGCAGTAATTCCCAGTCTTTTTTGTCAGCCGAACCTCTTTCATCTGATATATTTCACCTAATATATGTACCCCATAGATTTTTAAAGGGGTCTTATGATGCTAAAAAGAACTTTATTTGATGTATTTGGTGTAATAATGCAATGCGTTTACGTGGTCGAGGTAAAAACACATTATTTTCCACATACTGCACATTATTGATGCTCTTCTATGCCCCGCATTTCTGAAACGCGTCGAATGTTACAAAGCTCATCGTTCTGAGAAGCGAGGCGTGCTCTGATTGGCTGATTAGCTATCTGGTGCGTTGTGATTGGCCGAATACCTCAAGCATGAGATGGAAATATTACGCCCCTTACTGTATTGTGATGCCATGTGACGACTAAAACAATAAAACCCATTATAAACGAGGTAATTGTTGCATTCAGTGGGGACATAATTACGGATTATAATAACTTATACTGTCTTTTTACGTAAACATTACCATGTCTGCATTTGTGATCGGAGAACCGACAAACAAGCACTGCTCTACACCGCTCAAAACTAGCGTTTAATCGTCAGTAGCAGAAACGTATTAACAGGCTGAGAGTCAGAAGTGTCAGACTGTCCTTGCAAAGCTGGAATTGCTCCACTTTATAGAAACAGTCTTTGTGTGTAGACAGCATTGTAGGCTAACGTTACTCTTCCAGGTTCAGGACACAGTCCTCTGTACAATGAGCTGCACACTCTCCAATATTTGGGTTGAACTGTTCTGTAACAGTGTTGTAAATACAACCTAACCACTGATTTCTAGTTGTGTCCTCTTTTTGATGCCCAAACAAAGTAATTTCGCTTTCACAAGGAACACAGGGGGCCCCATTTTAATGATCTAAGCGCGTGTCTAAAGCGCACTGCGCATGCGCACTCAGGGCGTGTCCGAATACACTTTTGCTAGTTTAACGGCGGGAAAACGGTCTTCATGAAGACAAACAGAATTCACCCCTTTCTAAAATTCCAAGCCATCTGAGAAGAAAAACACAACTTTTGTGAACAATTTTTTATCAACACTATTTATTAATGACACACAGCGATGACACTACTTCTTTACGTGTTGTTCTATCCTGTCAAAATACTCCCTCTCACAAAAAACTAAAGCAAAAAATAAGTTGGACAGTTGTAAAGAAAATGGTTCATTTTAAATAATGTCAGGATGTCATGTTTGATCATGTTTCCTTTATATTATCCCTGCAATATAAATATGAACAGGCTGCACTAATACATTTAAATATTTTAATTACATTTCAGTTTTCTGAATAGATTAGAAATGGGGGTATTGTCAAGTTGATCTTTTCATTTACATTTTCTTAAGTAGATAAAATGCTAGAGAAACCACACACCTTTGTGAGGTGCAAGTTAAAGAGAGCATGAAGAAAGAGTATAAATTCACTTAAGTATGTTTATTATTTCCAACATTTCACAGGCAAGCAGCCTTTGTTAAGATACAGCTTACTAGAAAATGGAGAGCACCACAAATATAATCAACAATTAATCACAGAACAACATCACAATTAACATAATTACCCAGCAAACAATTACAATAATCTCTTAACTTTATATGAATGAAACAAGATACACCATAAATAATTGAGCACCAAAAATCACAAACATGAGAAAAAACATATTAAGTCCAAATAAGCTTTAATTAGATAATCTCATTTATAAGAAACAACTCAAATCAAATCAACTTTTTACATTCAAACCATATGGGACCAAAGTTTTTAATGTGGGATTTATCATGTTTGTGATCAATTATTGATAGTTAATAATTGTTTTCTTAATATAAAATTAACTGCTCCAGACTCTACCCATAGTTAAGATAAAAATTAAGAAATAGTCTTTTAGTTGTTTGCTGTATAAAAAACTTGAGTGTGCAGTTAAATTATATTTTTTACATACACACATGTATATTATAAATATGTCCTTTGTAAAAAAACAAAAAAACAAAAACAAAATTGTTTTCACTTTTTTTCAAAATCTTCATCTTTCTCTTCATCTTTCTCTCCTTCTCTTGCTAGCTTGTACTTATTTGAACAATACCTGAGACGTGGTGTTACGAGCACTTCCTCTGTCTTTGCCTCTTCAAGATTAATCGCTTTATGTACTCCCCAATTGTAAGTCGATTTGGATAAAAGCGTCTGCTAAATGACTAAATGTAAATGTAAATATCCAACATGTACCCTAATGTTGCTGCAAAATCCATGTGCAGTGTGAAAAGAGTAAACGCTTAGAAGAATATCTTACCAGAAAAGGCCATCTCACGCAAGACATAACAAAACATTTAAAACACATAGAATATGAGGCAAGCTTACACGTGATTAGGTCAAATTGAGCCAGACAAACCATCAACATGACTATCAATATTGTCTTTGCATAGAAATTATAAAGATGTCTCTTGACATATTGAAATTAATTGATTGCGACCTTTGGCTAATCGCTTATAAATTGCTTATAAATTGCTTGTGAAAGCACAATAAAGACCAACTAAAATATCCATTAAAACAGTTTTTATTATACGCGTGTCTTCATTCAAAACCAATACAAAATTATTTAAACATATAAAACTATAATCCAGTCGCACAATAAATATAATTTAACAAAATATAATGAAAGTCAAGCAAGGTTACAGTAAAGTTCATCTTCAATAAAACAGGTAGATGAAGTAATTATTCACATTAATACTTCAGTTATCACCCAGAGATGATAAAATAATTCTATAATTCAGTAAAAGTTGAATCAGTTTTCTTCGGCTGCTCTTTGAACGCGTTTGCTCTCGACTCTCGTCTCGTTGAATCTGCAAACATGAAGAGACACATGTTAGTGTCTGAAAGATGCTCCAAAGTGCCTCATTGTCTGAATTTAAAAGCATTCATTATTATTATTAATATAAGTGAATTAAAATCAAGTCAGATATTTCGTCATCAAGGCAAGAACTTACTGTTCTTTGAGAGAAATCACCCAGTCTTTTGCAGGATCGAGACACAGCTTTACTCTCTTCATTGTGGCACTGTAAGAAACAAATGTGTAATTCTTTAAACTCGATAGAAGGACTCTTTAATATCGCATAAGATGATACACACGAGTCCCATTCTGACTTCATCTGAACCGTTCGTCTAATAATAGACATCCAGTCATCATTTACATGCCTTCAAGTGTTGCTAAATTTGACTTGAGCGACATAAAATAAGCTACTTAGCAAACTTGTCTAAGCCCATCTTTTCCAAACATTAAAACTCAATGGTGACCACGACTGCCAAGGAAAATATTCAAAGCTAGACTTTTCTTTTTAAAGGAACATCTCAGCGAAACATCTCCAAATCAACCCGGCCGAAGGTGAGCGAATTATGACCAAATTTCATTCATTTATATGAACTCTCCATGAAGCATCAGATGTTTGCACGCTCTCATGATCTTAAAGATCTTCGTCTGAATCTTAATATTAAAAATGCATTGAATTTGGTGAAAGAAAAGCACGTGTTCACCACACAATTGATGTTTAAATGTATGCACAATGAGATGGGTTTTAATACTTTAGTCTGTCATTTCTTTGACATATTATTAACTATGATAACTTTTCTGAAGAAGCAATAATAACGAAGGTTTTGATTGTCAGCGCACGTTATGTGTCTGTATTTGAAGTGCCACACTCACATGATCTCCTCATGTTTGCATTTTGGTCCGGCAGGAATCACATTCAATGAAAGTATTCTTTCGATAGGGATTTGTGGCTCTGAATGTGTGTTAATGCACTCACAGCGTAGATGCATACGTTTAGGTCTACCTGCAGTGACACAGAGAGAGAGTTGCTGTGAGATTAGCTCAAAAATACATCAATAACAGTCAGAAAGCTTGATGAATGACAGGCTTACCCTCTGTTGTGGACAGCAGTGCAGCTGCGCAGATCAGAAGCACGAAGGCAGATGCGGTGAACGTCATATTTCTGAGTCAGTAGTATTGAAGAGCAATGTCAGTGAAGGTATCAAGAGACTGTCTGCTGTAGTCACTCGGTTGTGTGTCTAACAGCGGCCTGCATGCTTGCTTTTAAAGACTGACACTCCCACACAATACGAGAGAGTTTATTGTGCAACTACGATTTCTCGCTATTCTTCTCTTCCAAGGAACTCTCTCTCTTTAAAAAACTGTTCCTGAGGCTCAGTGGTAGAGCATTGTGTTAGCAGCGCAAAGGTTGTGTATTTAATTCCCAGGGTACACATACTGATGAAAGCATGTATAGCCTGAATGCACTGTAAGTCGCTTTGGATAAAAGCGTCTGCTAAATGCATAAATGTAAAAGGCTACGTTCTATTGAAATTGAACTTGATAATAAAGGAATTTAGAAACAGAAAAAGTTTCTTTACCTACACTGTAAAAAAAAATATGTAGTTTTTACAAAATAATTATGTCGGCTGTGGTTGACAGAATCATTTAGTAAAAAATACGAAAAACACATTTACAGAACAAAACTGTAAAATGTACAGTATAATACTGTAATTTTCAAACAGGGAAATTTGAGTGTAAACCACTAAATTCAACAACACACACTGCTATTAAAATCTGTTTAGTACCTTTAACATATTAACAACCATCATAATAATGCCGGAGGTCCACAAGCAGAAGTATATATTAATATAAAGAAGATGCTCCGAGTCATTCATGCAAACACTAAACACCATCATGATGCTTAAATAATACAATAAACGTTCATTAAACAACAGAAGATGTACCATAACTGATCATAAAAACATGATTATTTAAACTAAATACGTTCTGTGTCGTGCAGGGAATGCTGGGAATATCATTTTACAGTTTCTGACTGTAAATTATACATTTATTTGTTATTTTTACTTCTAAAAATGGTACAATTAACTGTAAAATTACATGAAATGTCTGGTTACATTTTTTACAGTTTTCCCTGTATATAGTACAGGACTGTTAACATAATAACAGTATTTTTACCGTAGCGTTTTTACACAATTGTACAGTTAAAATGACTCTTGTTTTTTACAGTGTGATAAAGCTTACCGTATATCAGACATATCATATTTCCAAGGCGTCTGAATGATCAGCAAAATCAAACATGTTGCACAAGTTCCTTCTGTCATCGGGTTGATAGTTCATACTTTTATAAAGTACAACAAACGTGTGCTTCACAAAGCTTTTTACTGTGAAATCTTTACTGATTTTATAAATCTATGAATAGCTTTTGTATGGTTAATAATATTTCGAGGTGAACATTTACTAAACTGAGGTTTAATTAATTATCATACACTCTCAGAAATAAAAGCTGTCTCTGGGGCGGTAGCTTTTCAAAAGGTGCATGTTTGTACCTAAAGGTCCATTTTGGTGCACATTAGTACTTAAAGTGTACATATTTGAATCCAATAGGTACAAAAGTGTCCCTTTTTAAAGATACCGCCACAGAGACAGCTTTTGTACCTTTATTTCTGAGAGTGTACATCATTTTTTATGCTCCATCATAAATTGCATAATTGCATTGCATTATATGTTTTAAAACTACAGAGCTTTGATAAAAAACAAAGCATTTAAATACCTTACCGAGACTTATTAATAGGAGATATAGATATTTTATATCATTTTATGTAAGTTTCTGCTTTACTGTTAGAAAGATCTCACTGATTTACATTACAAGCATAAGAATTATGTCCATATAAATATCAGCATCTAAACAAATTGCAAAATAAAGCTGATGTGTTTTCCCCTCCATCTTCTCACTATGCCATATTAAATGTGCCATAAAAGCCTGACGCATCGATTATGATAAAGAGCCATACAAATATTTAATCTAAGATACTTTGTCTAAAGCTTCATTAAACTGGATGAAATCACTGAATCAAGTATGAACTAACTTTAACTTCTATTGTCCTCTTGCATCAGTAAACGTTTTCCGTTTAATACGGTAAAGCAGCATTGACACAATATGGATTTTATAAAGCGCTATATAAATAAACGTCAATGTTTCATTAAAAAATATCATTCATATGTCAGGATTTATAGGGTTAATATAAATATCATTACTACAGCTCAAGCAGTATTACATGTTCCTAAGGGGTACATTTACAATTATGCATTTGCAAATGTATTCAACTTGACCGGTAACACATTAAAATATTAATCATTATAAATGATGCAATTTCATTCTGTTCCAAATCGATGAAGAAAGGCAAACACACATGCGTTCAACTTAACCCAGAAAGAAAATGTGTTTAGTGTATTCAAACGACATTTTCAGGAGATTGCAGCAGTTCAGAGAAATTCAGTTAAGCGTGTGTTTTATTGCATGTGTCATCTCGCAGTTCCTTTTAAGAGAACCATTGCAGCAACACAGAAGTAGTGAAACCTCTGATGAATCATTGAAATAGCAGAAGTATAGCTCAAAAAAGAAAATGTCAAATCTTCTTATCTCTGCTGGGTTGTTTTATGTATGTTAGATATAAGATAGCATGATTATATGTTACCAAAGACAACAGATGACATTCTCAAGCGCTCAAGCTGGACCCTGGTTCAACTCTAAACAAAGCGCTTGTGCTGCCAAAAAACAGCTGTTTTCATTTATATTATTTTAATACAGACATCAGATAACACAGCTGACAACACCACAAAAGTATTTCTGAAAGTTATTCAAGTCAACAAAGATTAATCCATTATTTCTCCCTTCAAAATAATAAAAGTGCAAACTCCAGTCATTGAAGTAGTGTTGCTGTGGCTCAGTGGTAGAGCATTGTGTTAGCAGCACAAAAGGTTGTGGGTTCGATTCCCAGGGAACACATACTGACAATAAATGTATAACCTGAATGCACTGTAAGCATCTGCTAAATGCGTAAATGTAATTTACAAATATACAATAAAGTATGTAAATGATATCAGTTACTTCTTGCATTGTACTGAGTTTGTGACTCAGATGCCTTTCTTTCTCTCCTTCTCTCTATATATATATAAATAGTGCTGCGAAGAAAAATTGTTTCAGAAATGAAAGTGTCATCTTACATAAAAGAAAGACAACCTAGGTAAACATTAAACACAGTTTTTAATAAACAAATGTATCTAATTATATGACAGTTAACAATTACGCGAATCTTTGAAACTGCTTTCATAATGGGGTTCAAGTTGGTTAAAAGGTCTTTCAGTAGCAACACACAGCGCCGAAGCTGAAAACAGTTCCAGAAAAGATGAGGATCGGTCTGGGAAGGGCTCCAAGATCAAATGCTCTCGCCTCCAAAGAACCAGAGTCAGAGACATCGTGTCCAAATTCAGCACGTTAGTGAATTTAGAGCCCAGCGACGACTCAGAAAGCCACAAACGCCCCAAAATCAGCTTAGAAGGAACCGCAGCCCTCTTTCGCATCAGTGAAGGTCACTTCATGACTCGACGATCCTAAAGATGTGAGCGTAAAACAGCATTCCTGAGAGAGTGACGAGACGAAATACAGCCCTAACTCGTCTGAAACATTCACCTTGATGATCCTCGAACCTTGTGGGAGAATGCCCTGTAGACCGACGAGTCAAACGTGCTTGGAAACCACCTGTCAACAGCTCGGTTAAAACTACATCAAAAAGCTTTGAATTGCCTGTAGTCAGAATCCAGAGGAACACAATAAAGATGCTGGGGCAGGATTTGTAAACAAGAGGTGGCCGAAATCACACCACAGCGCTGGTGGCACAACTAAACAAATAAATGAATAAAAACTGTACGTGTGGCCTTTGTATTGTTTGAAGATCTAAAACTATTTGTATGAAATAAATCTGGGTGTGTGCAAAAAACACCTTTTCCACACCATTGCTATTATTGTAAATTATTGTGTCCATACAAATTCATACAAATTCATGTATCAGTAGTTAGTAAGCTCTTATTTTCTTTAAAGGATATATGAAAATAAAACACATTCACATCAGTGACAACACAAGGACCAGTTTTGTAAACGATCGCATTATACTAGGAGGGAGAAGAAAATAATTACTAGTAATGAAAATATGAATATGTGCCATACACATATTATAAAAACAATAGGCTATTGTCTGTAAGATTAATTTTCATTCTGCAACTAAATGAATATATTTATCTAAAATAAATCCTCGGGCAGAGCACTCACACACCGCATCTAATAAGTTAATAATTACAGTAGTGTGGGTTTCATCATCTTTCCACTGAAAGATGTTTAGCATACCGGTAAGATGACTCTTTCTCAACGCCGGTTGGTTTTCACTTGCTCTGCTTTGTTGGAAGAGCCCCAGACTCAAAGAGTGGGAAGAGTTTGATGACGTATCAGGTATCAGGGCATGTTAGTGCAGATGAACTATGAGATTAAACACTGTTTTACAACGCCACTATAATTACACTGCGTGACTCATTTTAACACAGAAGAAACATTGTGTCCTTACCCACATTAATCAAAAATTCACCCAACTCTAATGCACCACATCCATCAAGCGAACTTCGAGGAATAAAAAAGTAAATTAAAGTTCTGAAGTCGTGTGGTACAAGTTCAGATGGATAAAAGTATTGACTGTTTCGTAATTTAACATGTAGCCTTGGTCAGGATCAGTGTTGGGGAAAGTTACTTAAAAGTAATGCATTAAAATATTGTGTTATTCCTTACAAAGTAACTAATTGCATTACTTAGTTTCTTTTTATGGAAAGTAATGCATCACGTTATTTTTGCGTTAAACTCACAACCCCCTGCAGTTCCTTTACGAACCCTAGTTTTGGGAAACCTTGATATAATATAACGTTTAATGCACTTAATGTTGTAAATTACAACGAATGGAACAAGTTTTCTTACTCTTTGCATTATGGAACAAGACAATGCTATTTCAAATCAATGTGATAAATGAGTTAAATCAAAAGTAATCTAAAAGTAATCTGATTACATTACCAAAAATGTGTTATGCAACGGATTACTTTACTGACTACAATTTTTGTCATGTAGTCTTACAATTAGTAAGTAATCTACCCAGCTCTGGTGCATTACAATATTACATTACTCCATAAAAAAGTAACTAATTGCATTACTTAGTGTTTTTATGGAAAGTGATGCATCAAGTTATTTGTGCGTTAAAGGGTTTTGTCACGTAGACTGGGCTTGCTTGTTTGTTTTTAATAACAAAACCCCTAAACGTTGTATTTTTGGTAACTGTAAAGGCGAAATGACTAAACCTCAGGTGAATGAAGTGTTTACTCCTGATTTCTCTCAACATGGAGAGCTGTCAGTCAATCAATGGGAAAATAAAGTAACTTGCGTTACTTATTTAAAAAATAACTCCAATATTTCACTGAAAATGCATTACTTTACTAGTTACTTGAAAAACATAATCTGATTAACTTGCATTAGCCTACTTGTAATACATTACCCCCAACACTGGTCAGGATAGCGCCATATTTAATTTTTGACAGTTTTTCTCAATTGTTTACACACATTTTCTGAAAGCATGCCTCATATTCTCAGAACTCTACACACAAATCCCAAAAAACACACACAATGGGCAAAACCCCTCAATTCTCCTGCAAAATGAAACTTTACATTCAAAACAATGTTATTTCTTCTCAAAATGGGATTTTGTTTTCAAATGACACACACAAACCATTATATGTATAGACATTTATAAGAACCAGCTGAACACTGATGTGCTCAATGTAAAACACTTCTTCTCCATTCATCATAATGACTTAGGCCTTTTTTTGGTTCAGTGTTACACTTACTACAGACAGTACAAACGTAAGTGTGTTGTAAAATATTTGAGAATATTGTTTTTATACACACAAATACACGGTAAAATTTTATTTTATTTTTCCCGCAAAAACAATGTACACAGTGTACATCCCATTCCCAACCAACACAAAGTTGCACATACACTACATACAAAACAACAGAAGAATTTACTGTATACAGTGTTGAGAGTATGCATCAATTGTGGGACTCACTTGCACATAGTTATATCGCAATTCTTTGACTCTTTCTGAATTGCGTTCAAATGGCACCCTGTAGACCTGCTTCATCCTGAGATGATTTCTGCGCAAGACACGGTCCAGTGTTGATAAGCTTCCATATCAATATTTTGAAACATGTAATTGTTTTCTATTATTTTTCTTTGTATTTGCCGTAATGTTATGGCGTTGTTTTCTAGGACCATGTTCATGATTTCAGTTTCCTGTTCAGGAGACAGAACACGTTCCCGACCACCTTGTGTTGGTAATCTTTCAGTTCTGCCAAACAAATAGTAAAATACTGTAAATACAAAGTAGGTATACATTTCCTAAATACTTGAAACATACTTTACAGTATTTTTACAGTCCTACAGAACAGTCCACAGGCAATACTGTACTACTATACTCATTGAGTACTGTATTGATATGCAGTACTCCAATTTTCTAGTGAGAGTAGATTTCTTACCTATTCTTATTTCGGAAAGTCCGGATGATGGATGCTACAGTGTACCTGCTCAAATGTGGCTGTACTCTTTGCCCAGCCTCCCTCATTGTTAGACCATGGTTGACCACATGATCAACCAAAGTGTCTCGGATCTCATCAGAGATTACGGTCTTTGGCCTTCCTCGTCCTCCTCATCCTCCTCCTCTTACTCTCACTCCTCTGGCTCTGCCTCTGTTTCCAATGTTGGCATCCATTGCTTCAAAACAGAAGAGCTCACCTGTTGCCCTTTTATGCTAAAGCTCTGATTGCTAATTGTAAAACTGTGTGACGGGTGTTTGCCCTTGTGATGAGTCAGTGTGCATATTTGAATGGCAGTGTGTTCCTTGTGAAAACAAGATATTTTCTGCATGAAAATTGTGCCAAAAGCAGAGAATTGTGTGTAGTGTTTTGAAAAAAGTTGTTTTAGAACTGCAATTTGAGTGTAAAGCAGGAACTGTGCTTGTAGTTTAGCAGAATTGGTTCAGGGGGTTGGTGAATGAGTTACATGTTGTGGTCATTGTGTCTCAAGTATACCAGAATTCGTGTGTAACAATTGAGAAAAACTGTAATAAAACTAGGCTGTGACCGTTAGATGTAGTGTCTTCAGTGGATTGTACTGTTGTAACATACCGATTGTTCAGCTCACAAATGATTTTTTTTTTTTAATATTTGAGTGGACAAAACTCCATCAACAACAGTGAATATTACATGATCTAGGACTTTAATACAGTGCGTGCTATTTTAATTATATATCCTTCTAAAACTCGGTTTCATCTGCTTGCGTAAAAAATAAAAAATGGCATCTAAGGTCTATACGCACGTCCTGATTTTAATGTGTTCCTGGTTCAACATATATTGTTGATCCTGGAACAATACTTTAATCCAAAATGTAATCTTAATAAAAAATATATACTATCATGACTTGCTATATTAGTGTTAAAGGAAAAAATATAGTGTGTGTGTTGTGTGTGTGTGTGTGAGGTGTGTGTGTGAGTGTGTCTGTCTGTGTGTGTGTGTGGTGTGTGTTGTGTGTGTGAGTGTGTGTGTACTGAGGTGTCTGTCTGGTGTGTGTGTGTGTGTGTGTGTGTGTGTGTGTGTGTGTGTGTGTGGTGTGAGTGTGTCTGTGTCTGTGTGTGTGTGTGTGTGTGAGGGATGTGTGTGTGGTGTGTGTGTGTGTGTGTGTGTGTGTGTGTGTGTGTGTGTGTGTGTGTGTTTGTGTGTTAAAGAATTGCAGCTCTTTCCCAAACAGCGCTAGGTTGATTGTGACTATGACTATAATGTCAAAAGCACTGTAAAGGTCACTCGTACTCATATTCTTCTGAAGTCATGGAAGAAACCGTGGGGAGGACCAACCATAATTTGTTCTTCTGATACTCGCCAAAATGACAGGTTTTGAACAGCAAGTCAAATTTGTTAAAGTATAGCTAATAAACATCTTAGGCCTGGTTTCACAGACAGGGCTCAGACTAAGTCAGGATTAGGCCATAGTTCAATAAAGACATTTAAGTAATTGATATTAACATGCATTAGAAAAAACATTACTGGGGTGCTTCTTGAGACAAAACAAAGGCACTGATATTTTACATTTTAGTTTAAAATTACATTTTAGTCTGGGACTAGGTTTAAGCCTTGTCTGTGAAACCAGGGGTTAATCTATAAAAACAGTGTAATGAAATTAAGCAAAACAATACAAGAAAAGAACAACTATATTCTTTTTTCTCACAATATAGACAGTTTCTCATGGATTCATACGTTTCTCAAAAGTACTTCCAGGTAATGATTGAAAGAATGTAATTTCTTTGTCTGCAGATTGCGCAAACTCCTACATTTCGTCCAAAACAACGTCAGATGGCTTCTTCATGATAGCGAGGAGCCTGAAGCAGACATGGGAACTGAGAGCTGGAATACCACCAAATCACATTTTAAAGAGTCCTGTTTGTGTCCATGGAGAGATGAATCGATTGCCCTGAAGCTAAACATCATAGCTGCATATCACTTATGTGGGTTGCACAAGAGACGGGTGAATCTTTCTACGTCAGACTATAACTGTGTGTGACTCGTAGGAGTATTTCACATGATACTGTTACATACCCTACACAGGGGTTTCAACCTGTGGGACGCGCCCCCTCAGAGGGACACCAGCACCTGTCAGGGGGGGCAGGTGAGATTAAACTAATACAGAGACATTCACTTGAGGATTATGAATATGAGCTAGTAAACCTTTATCCATCCTCTAGCAGGCAATCTGTTAGTTGACAGGTAGAGATGGCTGGAGTATCAGTCACGCTTTTTGAAAGTGTAAGATTATTTACGGTTAGTCGTGTCAGAAATCCACCCACGGATTGGCATGTCGTTATTTCAGACAAAGCCATCACAATACATCAGGTAAACTGGTTCTAATGGTATGTTTCGGTATAATTACGCACTAAACCAGCAGGGGCGGTTCGAAACCATTTTTAGATGGGTTTCAGCCCCCCCTCAAACTATACTTTAATAGATATTTGTGCTTATGTTCATGTTAATAATGTGTGTGTGTGTGTGTGTGTGTGGGGGGGGGGGGGGTTATGTCCTAAAAGGTGGAAAACCCCTGTCTAC
>QVTF01008854.1:0-170238 GCA_003573665.1 Oxygymnocypris stewartii | reverse complement strand
CTGGATGTTGCCATTAAAAAAGAAAATGCTTTAAAAAGGAATAAATAAAAGGAAATTGTGTTGAGTTAAAAATACTGGCCAGTTTTAGTTATTTTTTTATTTTAGAAAAGAATATAAATGTTATTATTATGTTTATAATATAATTGTATAATTGTGGATTTGATTAAGCATCAAATAGTTCTCACTACTGAATTCTGGATATAACTGTATTTCTAATATAGATAATTGTACCTTATTTTGTAAAAATGTGTCAAAAATATCATAATTTGGTGTAGCTGTTGTCTGCTTTCACTTCACATTATTTAATTATATTTTTACTTGTTTCTTTATTAATCAGCACCTAATGGAGGAGAAACAACATCATGTCAAAACAGGTGAAACTGATGAAACAACTCACTCACAGACTGAAAGAGTTTCTTTACTGAAAAGAAAGACAGAAAAGTTTCACCTGCACTCGTGGGACAGAGTTCACAAACAAACACAATCTCAATGTTCACATGAGGATCCACACTGGAGAGAAACCGTTCACATGTGATCAGTGCGGGAGAGTTCACACGATCACCACACCTTCAGAGACACATAAAGATCCACACTGGAGAGAAACCGTTCACATGTGATCAGTGCGGGAAGAGTTTCACAAACTCATCAAACCTCAAGAGTCACACGATCATCCACTCTGGAGAGAAACCGCATGAATGTGATCAATGTGGAAAAACATTTTTGAGGGCTTCAAACCTGAAGGAGCACCTGAAGTTCATTCAAAGGAGAGAAACCACATTCATGTTCTTTATGTGGAAATAGTTTTTCACAACTGTGCAGTTTAAAAGTTCATCAGAAGATTCACACTGGTGTGAGAGAATATATGTGCTTTGAGTGTGAGAAGACTTTTATTACAGATACAGAATTAAAACAGCACCAGAGGATCCACACTGGAGAGAAACCTTACAAGTGTTCACACTGACAAGAGATTCAATCAGTCAGGATCCCTGAAAACACACGAGAGGATCCACACTGGAGAGAAACCTTACAAGTGTTCACACTGCAACAAGAGATTCAGTCAGTCAGGAGACCTGAAATCACACGAGAGGATCCACACTGGAGAGAAACCTTACAAGTGTTCACACTGCGACAAGAGATTCATCAGTCAGGATCCTGAAATCACAGAGAGGATCCACACTGGAGAGAAACCTTACAAGTGTTCACACTGCGACAAGAGATTCAGTCTTCAGGAGACCTGAAATCACACGAGAGGATTCACACTGGAGAGAAACCGTATCACTGCTGCATGCGGGAAGAGTTTCACTCAATCATCTTCTCTACGGAGACATAAAATAAAATCACATTTAAGTAGTTTATCTTCAGGTTCAGTGCTTTCAGTGCTACACCGCATCTCTTCCATATTAATCTGTCATAAGAAACATCATCTAAATTAGTCACAGTGAATAAGTTCATCTTCAAGACCAGCGGCTTCATCTGTAAGATTCAGACCAACTCAATAATAGAGTTCCTCCCCTAAGAACAATATCTAAAGTTTTATTCTTTTATACAACTTTGCTTTATGATATTAATTATGTTATTATGCTTTATTATGAGTTTTGTTTTGTTCAAATGTTATTTTTGTTTAAAAACTGTTGTTTTTAAAACTGTTAGTTAATTATTCCGCTTAGGGTGTGTTTTACAATTAGTTAGTAGTCCGGCTTAGGGTACAAAATGCAAGGTGTAAGATATTCTGTCATGTAGGTTTGCATCTGATTCATCTTCACTTTTATCACTTGAGATGTTTTATATCTTGTTACTCAATAAGAGAGAGAGATCTGTCTTTTACTTTATATTTGATCCAAGTATTAAATGTTTGTGTCTGCTGATTTTTCTTGCGTCATGATTGAATAATTTCATAATTGTAGTTACATCTAAAGACCATGAAATATTATGATTGCTTTTGGGGCTTTCCATAATTACAGTTCTCAATAAAGCTTTTAAAAGCATAGTAAACTAAATTTCACATCACACCTGATCATCTGTCTGTCTAACATCAGTAAATATATAAACCATTTTGATACGTTTTCTATATATATATGTATTATTATTTTAAACAGCATTTGGCGCGTTTTTGATCCTCTGCCGTTGGTTTCGCCTCGTGGTGATGACGTCATCATTCGCGGCTTCTAGTGGAGTTTTCTGAGGTGAGCAATATTGCACGTAATTGGTAAAATACACATTACTTATTTTGTTTAATCAATATTTTCACGGTGTAATTTCTGAATAGTTTTTATCGGTCTCAGTGCTATTTGTGTGCCTGCTAACATTTATAGCTAAAGAAGGTTTTGTCTTTTTTCTCTTCACATACAAAACGATAAGAGGAAACTATTTTGTTGTTATAAATGTTGTATATTTAGATCCATGTGGGACAGATCACAATGTCCGATGAAGACAGTTGACAATGTCTTTATGCTAGTGGTATTTTTTTCTGTATCACTTGAGAAATTATTTTTCAATAGAGCACTTTAATAGTCTTTCAGTAAATATTGTGACTCAAACAATAGTTTCTATCAGCAAACACGCAGAATAAGTGAGATGATCTGCTGCTGATCCTGAATGTCTTGTTTAATGAGTGTTTATAGTCTGAGGCTCATCAATATTATCAGCTGCTTAAAATACTCTTTATTTCATGTCAATAGATCCTGTTTTCACCTCATTCATTATGCTGATAACTTCAGATCCGTTAATTGCCACATTAAGCTATATTATTGCTGTTAACAGACTTTTGCAAGCAATACGATCAGTTATTGCGCCATTAGAAGATGTAACTACCATGTAATGTAATTATTTAATACTGTTAATTATTTAATACATTTTAGGTAAACAAATTATGAGAATAAAAGGGTTTGTTGTGTGACAGGAGGGCCTTCATCCAGGCACGGCACCAGAATTGTTTCTCTAAACCGGGGCTAAAGGGGGGCTAGACCAATATGTGGAGTGCTAAGAAAATAATCCATAGTCATAAAACATGTTTTTTTTTTATAAAAGCTTATGATACACACCACATTTAACAGAAGCATTAACTGCGGGAAGTAGGGGTGCTGGCCCAAGAAAAAATGGGGTCTGGGGGTGCAGTGTTAAAAATTAATAGCTTAAATGAAAATTTTGGAACAGAAATAAATACAAATAATTGTATTCATTTGTATATTCAGTACATTTAATAGAAAAAAATAAGCCTAAGACAATAAGCAACAGTAAAACATGAATTCAGTCGAATCAAATTGATTGTGAAAGTCGTTTCAACTTAAACTGACTTAGGAAGTAGTTTGTTGCCATTACTTTTTTAATCATATTATTACTTGTAATACGTCTGTACTGTACCCAAATCAAGAACTAATGACAATTTATTCAGCCATTGCAAAGATACAGCAGAGAAAGACCGAGAGCATCAATTTACCTCAGTAACCAATCTCGCATTCATCTTTACATCTTTCTTATTCTGGGAACAATATTAATGCGTAGTTAAGATTGATTCAGTATTACTCGTAATGAAAAAAAATCCCACACACAATATCAGCAATACTAAAAAGAGAAAGTAGCTTATATTAAACAAAACAACTGTTATTAACAGAAGGAGTAAGACATACCCGCTTTGTATCTAATAAATAATTTCCCCCTTTCTTCAAAATAATGCTTTTGGCTCATTATCATTAATAACAATAGTAATAATAAAGACAATAAAACAGTACAATGACAAATTCACTTATATTCAACTTTTATTAACAATATGAATAAGGGAAATATGTTTTACCCGCATTGTAACACAAATACACAAACGGTCTTTGGATTTTCCCTTTCTTTAAAATGATCGTAAGTTTGTGGTTCATAAAACACATCAAAATATTATAATGGCAAATTCGCATAGGCCTATATTAAACATCTAACTTGTATTAACAATATGAATAAGACGGATATAGCCTGCTTGCCTGTAGGCTATTGTAAGTTGGATCGATCGCGAATTGTGGATTGGATGCTATATTTGTTCTATGACGAGCTTAGTTGCCTTTGATTAGGCTGTTCTCGTGGGGTCACTAAAAATAGAGCTGAAATACTGGACTGTCCCGGCAAAAACGGGACATCTTGTCATCTTATGCCGGGGCTATTCAACATTCTGACGGGGCTATAACTCTGTAGTCCATCATAACCGACGGCTAGCTGTGCATTAAACGATTTGAATGCACTTCGCAGAAGTGATAACTCTATAGTGTGTAGTCCGTCATTCCACAGCCATGAAGATAATTCACAAGTGGAAGACTATTCAAAACAGACCCCAATCCTCCCAGGAGTGGACATCCCATCAAATTCAGCCCAAGATCAGACTGTGTGATGCTCAGAGAAATGGGCAGATCACCCCAAAACATCACTGGAGACACTGGAGACTCAGTTAACATATTACATAATCAAGTTCATGACAGAACAGTTACACAAATATAGGGACAAGTATGGCATGCTTGGAAGGCTTGCCAGAAGAAAGCCTCTTCTATTAAACAACAACAACAACAAGTTTGATGGAGCAAGTTGTTGTCTCCTGAAAAATAGTATATTTGAAGATAAACTGAAGCCTGTGTCTCATGGGGCAAATGTGGGAATGTTTCTGGGATATTTAATGCAAACATCTCTCTAATTGTGATTAAACCTGCAGCTGTAGCTTTCATTTGAGTAGTTTGTTCTCAGCGAAGAAGAAAACATTTTGATGATCCAGGCTCCAGGTGTCATGGTGGTGTGTGTAAGAAGCTTTTCTTAGTTTAATAAATCAAAGAATTCAATACAAGTCATATAAAATAAAAGACGAGTGAACGGTCAAAGACTCGGAGAGAACTCAGGACTTATAAACACATAGAACATAATCAAGGAGAACTAAAACAGGAGCTAGTAATAATCATCATTAACTTAATATACAGGCACAGAAATATAGAAAACAGACAATTACAATAGGCTACTCAAAAATAAACAATGTAATAATTTAAAAAGTGAAGGAACCAATGAATTGAGTTTACCTTAATTCGTTTTATATGTTCTAGTGTTGTATATGAAACATGGCTCATCACAGATTAATTAATACATCCTGTTGTGATAGTTGTAAATGTCTCAATGATCGTGTCATTTGCTGAAGTCTGTTGATGTAAACGAATCAAAAAGAAATTAAGATTATAATAATTCACAGTGTTGAATTCCATGAAATTAGACTGCAAATGATATTAAATGGTGTTTGAGTGTCCCCTGGTGGTGTAAATATTGCAGACGTTTGGTATTTTGTCCCTGCATGCGCACCATAGTTCATCAACAATGGGTAAGGTCGTCTTTTTGCTCTCTCCTGTATATTGGTTATTAAAATGTAAATAAAGCAATTATGGTCATTTCTATGATTGTAACTCTTTGGTAATGAGTATATTAAGATACAAATATACTGTGTTTAAGATGTGTTGCACGTGTGACGACAGTTACAGCTATTACAGTAACGTTAGTGCTTTGCTAATGGAAATGATTTTTTTCATCAACCACTAAAACGCTAAAAAAAACGTTATTATTTAAATTAATGGGCGATTTTTTTAATGTTCTTACCCTGTATGTTTTCTGTATATTCGTGTATATTATTTATTTTGAAAGCTAAAGTATGAATCTGAGGGAAATTAATAGGAATCGATCTCAAGACTTGCTGAAGCGATTTTAATGTTATTTAGCTTTCTTTCTTTTTTGAAATTCTTGACATGTTTGTAGATAAATCGTTTTAGTTAATTTTATATTAGACAAGGACTGCAAACAGAAACTGTAAAGATGAGTATCAGTCATGTCCTGTGAGAAGTATGTTTAGAATAGAGCTGTATTTCTAATGGAAATAACTATAAATATTATAATAAAGTGAGATGATCTGCTGCTGATCCTGAATGTCTTGTTTAATGAGTGTTTATAGTCTGAGGCTGCTGAAAATCCTCTTTATTTCATGATAATAGATCCTGTTTTCCCCTCATTCATTATGTTGACCTGTAAATTGCCAGTTAAAGTTAATTAAATTTTTATCATTAGATTTAAACTATGCAGTCACTGTTGTGATATCTACAAGATACAGATGTCCTAACAACATTTATTAGTCTGTGTTAAACTGTTTAATATAAACCAAAACAAAGGGGAAAAAAATAAAGAAGCGGTATCTGATTAATGAACAAACTGATTATTTTAAAATAATCTTTTAAATCGGTTCGCGAATCGCACCAAATGATTCATTCACGAATTGGAATGATCCGATTGCAGCTGTTCTCGAGTCGACAATTCACTGATTCAAAGGAACCGTTTAGAGCGAGTCTCCAGTGAACTGAACTCACGAGAAAGAACCGGGAGATCTCGTGAACGCGCGAAAAGAACGTTACTAATGTCGAATTTTAGGATTAATTATTGCAACTGAAAATCATATTTAGGTCAAAACTGTCAGTTGTTGGTGAACTAAATCTGCTGAAATGCTTGAATGGGGGTGATTCTAGGGTGAGTAGGTATACGGGGCTAAGCCCAAAAACATTCAAATATGTGTCAGAATACATGGAATACACTTAAATATGTAGGCTATATATGTTTAAATTATACTTTAGCTAAGTGCCTTTATTTTTTTAAAGACATAATTAAAATGTAAAGTATAATATAAATTATATATATATACAGTGCTCAGCGTAAATGAGTACACCCCCTTTGAAAAGTAACATTTTAAACAATATCTCAATGAACACAAAAACCATTTCCAAAATGTTGACAAGACTAAGTTTAATATAACATCGGTTTAACTTATAACATGAAAGTAAGGTTAATAATATAACTTAGATTACACATTTTTCAGTTTTCCTTAAATTAGGGTGATGCAAAAATGAGTACACCCCACAACAAAAACTACTAAATCTAGTACTTTGTATGGCCTCCATGATTTTTAATGACAGCACCAAGTCTTCTAGGCATGGAATGAACAAGTTGGCGACATTTTGCCAGATCTATCTTTTTCCATTCTTCAAGAATGACCTCTTTTAGAGATTGGATGCTGGATGGAGAGTGATGCTCAACTTGTCTCTTCAGAATTCCCCATAGGTGTTCGATTGGGTTCAGATCAGGAGAAATACTTGGCCACTGAATCACTTTCACCCTGTTCTTCTTCAGAAATCCAACAGTGGCCTTAGATGTGTGTTTAGGATCATTGTCATGTTGGAAAAGTGCACGACGACCAAGGGTACGGAGTGATGGTAGCATCCTCTCTTTCAGTATAGAGCAGTACATTTGGGAGCCGGGCACTCCCTGCAGGATGAGGCGGAGGCTGGCTCGTGTGCATGTCGTGGCATGAACTGCTTAAATGCAGCTGACTGTGTTTTAGCAGTGTTTCTAGAGTGTTTCACTCGGAGAAAGTGAAATGGCCATGGCTTCGAGCTCCGCCTCCGAAATCCAGGCTGCGCCTCAGTGGTGGTCAGTAACGAAGTACAACTACTTCGTTACTGTACTTAAGTACATTTTTCAAGTATCTGTACTTTACTGGAGTAGTTTTATTTTGAGTAACTTTTACTTTTACTTCACTACATTCCAAAGCATAAGATCGTACTTTTTACTTCACTACATTTCATAAAACATGTCGTTACTCCTTATAATACATCACGTGCTCCGAGACGCAGAAGCGGTGTCTGATTCATGAACAAACTGATTCTTTTCAATGAACCTGTTCAATCGGTTCGCAAATCGCAACAAACGATTCATTGACGAATTGCAATGATCTGATTGCAGCTGTTCTCGAGTCGAAAACTCACTGATTCAAATGAACCGTTTAGAGCGAGTCTTCTTCAGTGAACTGAACTCACAAGTAAAGAACCGTGAGATCTCGTGAGCGCGCGCTACTGATGCTATGAAACGTACATGGGCGTAACCACCATATACTTTGGGGGGGACGGTCAAAAATACCGCGGCAATTTTTGAATAAATGAGAAAAAAATATCACGTTTAAATGGCTCAGTATTATAGCAAGGTTTCTAGCATGATACCCTGAAAATAGTCTGAATAATGAACTGCTGGAGTCACAGATCAAGGAGTTCCCGCACTTCCCACTCCATTGATAAGCCTCTATTCATTCGTTGATGGCCTGGCCTGTTTGTTTTTACGATCTGATCCGCGACTAACCTTAAAAAAAAAATATCTGGTGGGAGGGCACACATTTGGACCCCCCCAATATCTATACCATGGTTACGCCCTTGGAAACGTAAGTTACTAATGTCGAATTTTAGGATTCATTATTGTAACTGAAAATAATATTTAGGTCAAAACTGTCAGTTGTTTGTGAACTAAATCTGCTGTGATCTATTTAAGCCCACTGAAATGCTTAAAAGCAGACAGATCAACATCAGTGTCTCTAACGTTATGTTTTAGGTCAAAAAACAAAACATTAAAATAACACCGATTAAATAAAATAACTCATGCACGTTCATATTCCCCGTAACGTTTGCAGTTTTATTAAAATGCTATGCATTTAGACCTATGTGACGTCTGTTTTTATATTGTTTATCAACAGTTTACATTTTTATATTGTTTAGATCAACTAGCCGAGTAGACAGATATGAATGTTTATTCATAACCATACTGAAAATAAGTAAATATTGTTAGCTGATGCTAACTGTCTAGCTAACAAGCTTGCTGGTGCTAAGTTGAGGAAATTTTTTGATATAAAGTCCAAATATCTTTATTCAGCCACCTAGATAGATTCCATCTGAGGGAAAAAGAAAGGATGTGATGTTCAGAACATAGTAACTACAGTAATTATCAGAGTGGGAAGTGATGCCCTCCGGGGGCATTTGGCCAGGGGTGTTTTTACACCACAGACAAGGTTTGAGAAGAAAAAAAATCATTATGAAAATATAATGATATTTTCCTTAAAATGTTCTTCCTAATTTCAGGCCTAATTCTCATGTCATATATAACTGACGTTCTGCAAAACAACAAGTTCTAAAACACTTTTTTCTTACTGGTGTAAATTAGATGGTGAAATCTGTTTTCTCTCAGGTACATGGCAGTGTAAGCTTCACAGTGAACATTACTACATCACTCTCATCAACGTTGTCCATATCAACAAAATATATATCTTGACTCTATATAGTGGTTATTTTGGGAAAAACCCAGGTATTTTGGGCAGTATGATTATAAAAATATGTGCTAATATAAAATGAAATAAAGTAGTCTATATAAAATTGCAAAATAAATCTGTCTATCAGTACTTTTTTACTTAAGTACATAAAAAAGTGATTACTTTTGTACTTTCACTCGAGTAAAATTGAAAAAGCAGTACTTTTACTTTTACTGGAGTAATATTTTAGTATACGTATCTGTACTTTTACTCAAGTACTTGATCTGTGTACTTTGCCCACCACTGCTGCGGCTTCACGGAGGAAGGAGGCCTCCGGAGCAGCGCGGCGGGGAAGAACGGCAGATTCTCGGTCAAAAAACGCGAGTCTAGCGCGCAGGGATTTTCAGTGTAAAATTCACACAGTATTTGCAGTTCGAATTGCCAAAAATAGCGTCTCGTGCATGGGCCAGGCCCACACATCTGACGCACTTACCGTGTGCTGGTCTTCGCACGCCGGTTGGCATTGACCAAAGTCCATTTCCACTCACCGCTAGGATAAATAATATTCCACGGATGAGGTTGCTGAAGTGGAAAAGTTGCAGATTCACACACTATCGCTAATAATTGGGCCAGAAAAAATGCAGAAGCGGATGCTTCTGAAGAGGGGGAAATCTAAGGGGTAAGATGGCATGAACGCGGGTCTATGTCAAATACGTATGACGCAGGGGCAGTATCTCGCGCCATCAGCCAATTAATTGGCGTGATTCTATATGGGCTTCAGACAATCGGTCACACCTGGGTGTTCCCACTGCGGTAAGCTACGCAGCATTGAGTTACCTATGAAAGAGAACAGCATTCTTCCATCTTAGAAACATTGCCAAGCTACAGAACATGTTAACTGTTTCTGATTTCTGACCTACTAGAGGAGAAACAACATCATGTCAAAACTGGAGAAATAACTCTCGCACAGACTGAAAGTATATATTTTGTGTTCCTGTGTGGCTCAGTGGTAGAGTATTGCGTCAGCTGCGCAAAAGGTTGTGGGTTTGATTCCCAGGGAACACGTACTAATGAAAATGTTTAACTTGAATGCAATTGTAAGTCGCTTTGGATAAAAGCGTCTGCTAAATGCATAAATGTAAATGATGCAGAAAAGCTAGTTCTTGCATTCATGACCTCTAGACTGGACTACTGCAATGTACTGTTAGGTGGTTGTCCTGCATCTTCAATAAACAAGCTACAGATAGTACAAAATGCTGCGGCTAGAGTCCTTACCAGGTCAGGAAAATATGATAATTTTACTCTAATTTTACAGTCTCTGCACTGGCTACCTATTAAAGGATTAGTTCACTTTCAAATAAAAAAATCCTTATAATATACTCACCTCCATGTCATCCAAGATGTTTATGTATTTCTTCAGTCGAAAAGAAATTAAGGTTTTTGATGAAAGCGTTCCAGGATTTGCATCCATATAGTTAGCTAGACTAGTGACTCGAATCACTGCGTCAGATCAGAGTGACTCGAATCACTGAGTCAGATCAGAGTGACTCGAATCACTGAGTCAGATCAGAGTGACTCGAATCACTCTGAATCACTGAGTCATATCAGAGTGACTCGAATCACTGAGTCAGATCAGAGTGACTCGAATCACTCTGAATCACTGAGTCATATCAGAATGACTCGAATCACTGCGTCAGATCAGAGTGACTCTAATCGCTGCGTCAGATCAGAGTGACTCGAATCGCTGAGTCAGATCAGAGTGACTCGAATCGCTGAGTCAGATCAGAGTGACTCGAATCACTCTGAATCACTGAGTCAGATCAGAGTGACTCGAATCACTGAGTCAGATCAGAGTGACTCGAATCACTCTGAATCACTGAGTCATATCAGAATGACTCGAATCACTGCGTCAGATCAGAGTGACTCTAATCGCTGCGTCAGATCAGAGTGACTCGAATCGCTGAGTCAGATCAGAGTGACTCTTATCACTGAGTCAGATCAGAGTGACTCGAGTCATTGAATCAAATCAGTGCGATTAAAATCACTGAGTCAGAATAAGATACATTAGACAGCATTATCTAACACTAGCTTGCTCTATTTCTTTTTATTTATTATATAATTATAAAAAACAATTGCTATGTTTACTGTATTAAGCTAACTGAGACTTGTTATAGCACTTGCATATCATTACTCGTTTGTTTACTTTGATTGCTTCCATTGTCCTCATTTTGGATAAAATCATCTGCTAAATGACTCAAAAGTAAATGTATTTAATCAGAACACGATTCATTAGACATCAGTAAGATTCAAAAATTATTAATTAGACATCATTAGATCAAAATGATTCAAATCACTGAGTCAGAACACAATTCATAGCACAGCATTAGATCATGAGAATCGAATCACTGAATCAGAACATGATTCGAATCACTGAGTCGGGTTGATATGATTCATAAGACAGCATAAGATCATGAGAATCGAATCACTGAATCAGAACACGAGTCGAATCACTGAGTCGGGTTGATATGATTCATAAGACAGCATAAGATCATGAGAATCGAATCACTGAATCAGAACACGATTCGAATCACTGAATCGGGTTGATATGATTCGTTCAATCTCTCCTCACCTGCAGCATCCATCCCGTTAAGATCGGGCGCACGTAGCGCTGCTCGTCGGTCGTTTCGGTGCCGGGTTTGATGCTCGGTCTCTCCGAGCTCAGCAGGTTCTGACAGACGCGCGAATCTCGGGTCAGAACCGCGTCTCTGAACGCGCGAACCGGTCTAAAGCTCGAGTCCGGTTCGACCAGCTCGTGACAGAACAACTCCATCTGAGGGACTGATTAAAGCGGTCAAACTTACTGTCAGTCACGAGCGAGACGCGGGGTTTACGTTCACACAACTCCTAACAGCTCTACAAATATATATACAATACATTTAGTCACATTCACAAGTGTGGAACACATGGTTTTGTTCGGTTAAAAGAAGGTTCGTGAGCGAGCTGCAGCGCGCGGCGTGCCCGCGCTCACGGGATTGGCAACGATTGTTGTGACGTCACATCACCAGTGATTCGGCTTGCAGTTTTCATAAAAACAAAATTAATATATGTTATGTATACAAGTTCTCAGTCTAATGAAGTCAAGAAGAAAAAAAATACTGCTTTCACGATTACTTGCTAAACTATTGAAATCTGTTTCCGCGAGACTTCTCGCGAACTCTTGCGAGTTTATGACTTTATGCGCAATATACATAAACTCATATATAGATATGAATTTTCAATGCTGAGAGAAAAAAGTCAGAAGTGTTACATATAAACTCGCAAGGGCACGAAAAAAGTCTGACTTGTGAGATTTTATTTATTAACTCTTATACAAATGTTTTTGATTCATAATGCTAGCGACTTTATTCTCAAAATATTACACGTTTTGTCTCGTATTAGACTTTATTCTTATATTGCTACAACTTTTTAACTTTATTCTCAATTTCTCAGTTTAATCTCATCATTTTGACTATGACCACAACACTTTATTCTCAAAATATTGAAATATACTGTAAAACATAAATTCAATCTCAAATAGACTCTTATTATTTTGATTTATTCTCAAAATATGAAATTTAATCTCATCTAAAAAAAACGTATCGCTTCAACCTCGTTATTATGACTTTATTTGGCCAAATATTATGACTTCAATTACACAAATATCATTGACTTTATTTTCTAAACGTTACAAGTTTAATCTCGTATAAGACTTTATTGTTCTATTGCTGACCTTAAATGGCAATTTTAACTTTTCTCAATTCTTAAAATATAACTATAAATCACCCAATGCTACGACTTTCTCAAAATTGACTTTATTATCAAAATACGAGGTTTAATTTTGTACAAGACCTTATTCTCAAATTGCTACGACTTTGTTCTCATAGTTTTGAGTTTATTCTCAAAATATATTTTTTATCCCTTCGTAGGAAAAAAATAATAATTGCGAAATGTAAACTCTGCAATATCAGAAAATTATTTGAAAAAAAATAATAATTGTGAAATGTAAACTCATCAATCTCAGAAAATAATTCGGAAAATAATAATAATTGCAAAATGTAAACTCAGCAATCTCAGAAAATAATTCAGAAAAAAATAATAATTGCGAAATGTAAACTCCGCAATATCAGAAAATAATTCGGTCAAAAATTATAAATGCGATATGTAAACTCCGCAATATCAGAAAATAATTCAGAATTAAGAGACGTAATCATGGAATTGTGAAAAAAAAAAATCTACATTTTTTTCAAAATCTGAATTGTTGATAAAACAAGCAATTACCTGTGATGGAAATTTCCTTATGGGTATTAATCAAAACCGTGAAACCTATATTCAAAAGTGTGCATTATACGTTTTTCTCACTCATAGTTAGAAAAGCATTCTTTATGTGATTTACTATGGGAGAGGTAAGGAAAAGCAGATGGTTAACGGATCATCATGAGGGCAGTTACGACTTATAGCCTGGGGGTCAGGGGGGCATTTGCCTGCCCTTTCCTGTATAACCATTAAGAGGTGAATGAACTGACATCTCTCCCTGTAGGGAGGGAGAGAAGGAAAGCCTTGAAGCAGAGGGGACTATAAAACAGACTGGCAACTGCTTTCTCTTATCTCTCTCTCTGTCTTCCCTCACTGACTTAGCTCATGTGTATTGGTGACGAGGAGATCTCTCTTGCAAGGAATAATAAATACTTTATTATTATAATTTGGACTCAAGAGTTGTCTCTTACTCAGTGATGATGTTTGTATGAAAGAAATTGCCACAACAAGTTTGGTGTCAGAATAGTGGGATTCCTTGGACGTGACTTCTGGACCTGACAGCGGACGGAGGCAGGCCACCTTGGAGCTGAAAAGTTCCAACCCTACCTCGCAAAAAAGATTCAGAGACGAGGGACCGTTTCCGCTGTTGGGACCGGAGGGATCGACCACTGGAATCAAAAAGAACCCAGGTGGCACAAAACGACATCTCTGGTAAGAGTCAATTAAATTCAATTTAATTAGGGTGAAATTCAGTTTTAAAGAGTGAAATTGAACCATATTGGCTGAAATTGTTTCTGTGGTACAGTAATCTGAGCACGAACGTTCAGATTAGGTAACCTGAGATTAATTTGAGATCTGTACGGATCAAGAGGGTTTCAAACAGGTACCGAGGTTAATTGGGGTTAGGAAAAATCGAAAGATTTTGATAAATCACAATTAAGAGGGCACTACTAGTGCAACCCGATCCGATTGCGGGATAAGAGAAAATCGGATCTGCTGGAGACGTCTAGCAGATTAAAGAGACGCGCGTGAGTAAATCCACAGAAAGCAGAAAACAGCCAGTATGGGGATATCTCAGAGCAAGCTTGTGAAATATGATACACCGGTGTACTATCAAATGAAAAAACATTATGGTCAGAAATGTATGCAAGATATTGAAAAATTAATCAAGCATCATGATTTTCCCAAAGAGGGAACATTGAGCCTCACGAAAACTGAAAGTGGTGAGGGACTCAGGTTGGAACAAGTAGCGAACAATCAACCAGGTTGTTGTTGCAAATGTGTTAAGCATGTATGTAAAAAATGTGAAGCAGACAGTAGATTGTTGGCTCAAGGAAGCAGATAAGAGAGAAAGAAAGCAAATGCAGAAAGAGCTAGCAGGAAGGAAAAATGAAAAGTGTGAAAGTGCTATCTGTATGCGTGTCTGCACCACCAGAACCGACTAACCCACAGTATGCTTATGTTTCCCCACATGAAAATACGGTGAGGCCGGCACCGCCAGAATACAGAACACACATCTACCCAATAGCCCAGCTGAGTGCGTTGAAATTCGACCCCGACCTCGACTGTTCTCTCATGTCAAACAGCCGCAGCAGGACGCACAAGCACGCGCAGCGCGAGGTGCTGAACGAGAGGGGCGAGAAACAGCGCGAGCAGCGCAGGCGGCGGAAGCAGGACGAGCAACGCAAGCAGCGCAGGCGGCACGAGCAGCACAGGCAGCGCAGACGGCGCAAGAAGAGCGAGAAGCGCGAGAAGACCGCGCAGCGCGAGTGGACGCGCTGGCAGCGATTGTAGAGCAAGAAGTGCGAGAAACAGCGCGAGCAGAACAACAAGCGGAGCAGACAGGCACGAATGGCGCTGGCAATACAGCAACTGGTGAGCGCAGTAGCTCAAAAGGCGTCCAGTAAAGCGGACCAGGACGAGGAAGAAAGTAAAGATACCCCGGATGAGAAACTGGGGGCCATACCGAAGAAGATCGTAACAAGATCGCAAGCCAGAGAAAAAGTCAACTTCACGGCGCCAATGGTAGAGGTGGCGGGACCTGACGGATCGGTGATGGTCTACAGACCATGGACTGTGACAGACATGAAAGAAGCAATGGCTCATCTGCCGAGCCCGGACGACGCAGGTGACAGATTTTCAGACGAACTAACCACTTTCTGTGAGGAGTTCAGCCCCACCACACAAGAACTGAGGCGGCTGTTAGCCGTGAAACTGGGGGCCACAAACTGGCACAAAGTGAGTAGCCAGATGCCGACAACCGAGCGACGACGAGAGCATGGAACCTGGCTGCACGAAGCCAACGAACCGTATCGATCAGCGGTGACGGATCTCACACAGGCAATGAAAGCCGCTTTTCCAGCACGGGTGGACACAGCGAAAATCAACGGCTGCTGCCAGGTGAGAGAAGAATCTGTTCGAGACTTTTATGTCAGACTTTTTGAAATATTTCGGAAACACAGTGGTATGGCTGAACCAACGGACAGAGGAACGCAGCCGGGCACGTGGGAGTGTCATCTGCAAAGCTGCTTCCTGAACGGACTGAGACCGGAGATCGCACAAGCGGTGAAAGCAAGTTACATCGAATGGCAGAGCGGGCGCCTGACAACCACATTAGCGCACGCTGTGCACGCCGAGGAACAGCTGCTAACAAAGAAGGACAAAGCCGCGAAGGTGAGGGGGGAGAGAGAGATGCAGCTGGCTGTTGTACAGATTAAAGCGAGCACGAGCGCAGCACCAGCGAAGCCAAACTGGACTAACAAGAAGAAAAGAGGGTATCAAGGGAAGTGGAAATGTGGACTGTGTGCGACCAATGAACATGAATTTTCTAAGCTGCACGAAGTGTCAGGCTGTGCAAGAACGATGGACACTGGGCACAGGACTGTCCAGAGGCGCGTAAGGCGGATTGAAACGAGAGGTAACGGAGAACAGGAGAGGAGAGGGCGGGTGACAGGCACTCAGCAAGCTACGAAAAAGGGAAGTAAAAATTTATTAGCACACACACACAACACGCTCACATACACTGATTCAAATACCGCTCTTTGCAATGAAGACATGCTTGCAAACCCTTTATGTGTGAGTGTTGGAGTTTTGAATAAGGCTATATGCAATGAAGAAAAGCTTGCAAACCCTTTATGTGTTAGTGTTGGAGTTTTGAATAAGGCTATATGCAATGAAGAAAAGCTTGCAAACCCTTTATGTGTGAGTGTTGGAGTTTTGAATAAGGCTATATGCAATGAAGAAAAGCTTGCAAACCCTTTATGTGTGACGGCTGGAGTTTTGAATAATGCTGTTAGTGATGAATGTCTGAGAATGTACAAAGGTTTAGGGTTTTTGAGGCTACCGAGATATCCCATGTTAGTTGACGGGACAATGATAGATTTTATGGTTGATTCTGGCGCGGCTCGATCGACGATAAGACCATATGATTTGCCATGTGAACCAAAATTGACGGATTTAGTGTTTGAAAGCACGTCCGCGTCAGGGCATACCATTTCAGAAAATTATACTGTGCCGTTGAAATGCGAAACGGAGGGGGGCAGGGCATTGAAACATGCGTTTTTGTGCTCTGAAACCTGTCCGGTTCCGTTAATGGCCAGGGATCTGATGTGTAAATTAAATCTGAAACTCACTGCTGGGCCGTTTGGCATAGAGATTGAAGAGGAACAGCAGATGAGTTGTGCAAAATTTGAGCCACAATGGGCTTACGAGTGGCAGATAAAAGATTCTGATTGGGCACGAATGATTTTGACACTGGCAAAAGATCGAACAGTGTCAACAAACACAGAAAGTATGTTGCCTGACAGATTATTTTGTACGTCATATGTCGTAGGCGAGCGTGAACCAGAATATGAGGAAGAGTGGTTTAATGGGGCAGAAAATGAGACAATAAGGTTTAATAAGATTTTCTGGAATGAAAATGTGTGTGTGCTTTCAGCTTGCCTGTCAGAAAAACAAATGCAACTGTATTTGATAACAGAGGACTCTGCGCCTCACGTATCACTAGTGAAGGTCACTGAGCAGAAAAAAGCCGCTTTAGGCCTGCTTGTAAGAGGATTTATTTCTGCCACAGATTGGGCAGAAAAGCCAAACGGGCAGAAATACAGTGAAAATGAAGGGGTTTTTATGGAGGAATGTGAGTTTGATGTTGCCGTACAGAGAACTGTGACTGCTATTGTCAGGAATGCAATGGAGAAACATGAACACGGATCTATTTCTGCCACAGACATTCATCCTGTCCTGGCAGAAATACCTCCAAAATTGTGGGCAAAACACAAATATGATGTTGGGTTGATTAAGGGTTGTGAACCAGTTGTAATCACTCCAAAGTCTGATTACAGGCCATGTCAATCGCAATATCCCCTAAAGAAGGAGGCATTGCGAGGGATACAGCCGGTTTTTGAGTCTCTCCTGAAGGAGAGAGTAATAATTCCCTGTCATGATTCTCCAGTGCGAACTCCTATTTTCCCCGTAAAGAAAATAACATCTAACACAAGTGAACCAGTCACGTGGCGATTTGTGCAGGATCTGCAGGCTGTAAACTCAGCCGTTATTGCAAGAGCTGCCCGCGTACCTAATCCATACACAATTTTGTCACAAATTCCGCAAAATGCAATGTATTTCACTGTGGTTGATTTGGCCAACGCTTTCTTTAGCGTCCCAGTGGAAGAAAAAAGTCAGTTTTGGTTCGCGTTTGATTTTGACAACAAAGGGTACACGTTTACCAGGTTGTGTCAGGGCTATTGCGAGTCTCCGACAATTTACAATGAAGCGCTCAGACGGAGCCTTGAACCGTTAACTCTATCGAGCGGAACGGCGCTATTGCAGTATGTAGATGATTTATTGATTTGTGCACGAGATGAGGTTACGTGCGTGGCTGACACTGTAACTCTCTTGCACCACCTGGCGCGGGAGGGTCACAAGGTCAGCCTGACAAAGCTGCAGTTCGTGAGACAGCAGATAACATTTTTGGGTCACGTTATAACACCAAACAGTAAAGCTATCTCTGAGAAACGGATAAAAGCTATCAAAGATGTACCGAAACCCATAACAAAACGACAATTGTTATCCTTCTTGGGAATGTGTGCATATTGTCGAACGTTTATTCCAAATTATGCACTTCTTGAAAAGCCCTTGAGAGCCCTGACAACAGGGAAAGGGCTGAGGTCATGTGACAAGATTGATTGGCCCACAGCAGCACAGGATGCGTTCGCAGATATGAAACTGCAGCTGGCTCAGGCTCCAACGTTGGGCCTGCCTGTGCTGGATAGGCCTTTCACACAGATGGTAGATGAAAAACATGGATTTATGAGTTCAGTGCTTTTGCAAACCCATGGGGACAGATTACGACCAGTCGCATATTTTTCAACGAAGCTTGATGCAGTTGCAGCAGGCTTGCCACACTGCCTGAGAGCTGTGGCAGCTGCGGAGCTGGCTGTGCTGGCTTCAAGGGAATTTGTGGGGTATTCTGATTTGACTTTGATGGTCCCACACGCAGTCTCCATGATTTTGCAAGAGCAGAGAACATCACATTTATCAACAGCCCGATGGCTGAGGTATCACACGATTTTACTTGACATGCCAAATGTAACAGTGAAACGATGCACAACTTTGAATCCTGCCACACTCCTCCCTACAGAGGAGGATGGCGAGGAACACCACTGTTGTATATCAGTATTGGAACAGGTGTGTACACCACGTCCAGACCTGTTGGACACACCTTTAGAAAACTGTGACAATGTCCTCTTTGTGGATGGATCGGCGTCCAAAGATCCACAAACAGGCTTGAATAAGGTTGGGTTCGCGGTGACCACTGAATTTGAAGTCGTAAAATCTGGCAAATTGCCATCAAATTATTCGGCTCAGGCAGCTGAATTGGTTGCTCTGACAGAGGCGTGTAATCTTATGGCAGACAAGTGTGTGACAATTTACACAGACTCGCGTTATGCTTTTGGGGTCACTCACGATTTTGGCGCGCTGTGGAAACACCGAAATTTTTTGAAGTCGGATGGACATCCGATATTAAACGCAGCTCTTGTGGCTAAGCTTTTGGAGGCCATTCTTTTACCAGACAAGGTCGCGATCTGTAAATGCGCAGCGCACACTAACGATAAAAGTTTTATCTCCACAGGAAACACGAGAGCAGACGCGGCAGCGAAGGCCGCGGCAGCACAGGAGACAAAAGAAACAACTTGTGCTTTAGTATCTGTGACTAACCCTGATATTTCCCCTTGTTTACAGAGTATGCAGTCTTTTTCCACAGGAGCGGAAAAACAAAAATGGAGGTCGTCTGGCTGCAGTCTCCGGGGGGGTGTATGGATGAGTGTTGATGACATTCCTTGTTTGCCCAAACACTTCTTTCAGCATTATGCTAAGTTGACACATGGGTTGGATCATGTGTCAAAAGCGGGTATGATAATGCAGATGAGGGAATTATGGTTTACAAAAGGGTTTACAGTGGTTGCTGAAAATTTTTGCAAAAGATGTGTGAAAATGACATGTTGAATTACTGCAAAGAAATGTCTTGTCTGTTGTCAAATATTTCTGTGCAGGTAAAAGCTGCCCAGGGGAAGGTTGCTGAGAGATTCCTGCACGAGGTCAGACCTGGCGATTTCGTGTTGATTCGTGATCACAGGAGAAAGAGCTGGAAATCGAAAAGGTGGCTTGGGCCTTTCCAGGTGCTTCTGGTGACGCACACGGCGGTGAAGGTCGCAGAGAGGGCTACGTGGGTTCACATAAACCATTGCAGGAGGGTGCCGCCCATTGCGGAGGCGGAGCAATCGCTGGAGGAGGTTCAACGGGAGTGTCAGTAAACGTTAAGACCCAGTTTGGAAAATATCAGCAGCAAGGAGGAGACAACTTTGATTGCGCAAACGGCATCTGGGTGGACACTGTAATCAACAGAACAGATAAGACTCTTGGTGTTTCGAAAACAGTACTTTCTCACATTCTTTGGTCATAACAGCACCTTTTTATACAGAGTACCTGAGTTAGGAATGGAGCGTCCAAGACCGTGGCACCCATTCAGAGTGCCAGGAATGTGTGGCTTGTATAAAACCACATGTATAATGACTGTGTTGTCAGTGACAATTTGCTGGATAATACTACACTTCACAACAGGTCTGAAGGTGTTGCCAGTATTTTTCTTCCTGAGGATGATTGATATGTAAAGAAGGTTAAAAGCAGCAGTTATCCGTGTACGAGATGACGTACAAGGAGAGGGGGTGAAACTGAGGGATTTTCTACATACTTTTATATTACTTTTAATATTTACATTTTATATCACTTTTAATATTTCAACAGTGATAAATTGATATGTTTATCTCCTACTATGAACTATACTTTTTCTTGTTTATGATATCGTGACTGAGGGTTCGGTTTAAACTGGAAATGCGACAGCAGGGCCTGTCCATTTAGCCCGGCGATAAAATAAAGTTTTCTATGCTTGCAAATATTAGGGTCTGACCCAACGACAAAAACAGCCTAAGCATTTTTCCAATTTTCAAAAACTTACTTCACAGGTTCAAGAAGAGTGATCATTTATGTGAAAATCAGAAATGAAGAGTATAAGTGTGATGTAATGGCTTGAACTTGTATTTATTATTATTTTTACTATTATTATTACAATGTTTGATTAATCAGTTATCAGAGAATGATAAACAGGGAGGAATTGTGATGGAAATTTCCTTATGGGTATTAATCAAAACCGTGAAACCTATATTCAAAAGTGTGCATTATATGTTTTTCTCACTCATAGTTAGAAAAGCATTCTTTATGTGATTTACTATGAGAGAGGTAAGGAAAAGCAGATGGTTAACGGATCATCATGAGGGCAGTTACGACTTATAGCCTGGGGGTCAGGGGGGCATTTGCCTGCCCTTTCTGTATAACCATTAAGAGGTGAACGAACTGACATCTCTCCCTGTAGGGAGGGAGAGAAGGAAAGCCTTGAAGCAAAGGGGACTATAAAACAGACTGGCAACTGCTTTCTCTTATCTCTCTCTGTCTTCCCTCACTGACTTAGCTCATGTGTAATGGTGACGAGGAGATCTTCTCTTGCAAGGGAATAATAAATACTTTATTATTATAATTTGGACTCAAGAGTTGTCTCTTACTCAGTGATGATGTTTGTATGAAAGAAATTGCCACAACATTGACATGTGGTCAAAATGGGTTGAGGCCTTCCCAACCTCGAAACAAGATTCGGCAGCAGTGGCAAAGGCCCTGTTAACCGAGATTGTTCCGAGATGGGGAATTCCAAGAAAAATCAGTTCTGACAATGGCAGACACTTTGTCAATGATGCAATAAAGCAGGTGGGTCAGTTCTTGGGAATTGACATGAGAACACACTGCAGCTACGCGCCCTCATCAGGAGGGGCAGTAGAGAGACAGAACCAGACAATCAAGAACAAATTAGCGAAATGCTGTGAAGAGACGGGTCTGACTTGGCTTAAAGCCCTCCCAATCGTACTGATGTACATGAGAATGAGAAAAAGAGTGAAAACAAACCTGAGCCCATTTGAAATTTTGTTTGGTAGGCCACCATTCATGGGCATAGAAGGGGGTAAACAAAGGCTGCCATCAACGGATGTGTGTGAGAATGACATGTTGAATTACTGCAAAGAAATGTCTTGTCTGTTATCAAATATTTCTGTGCAGGTAAAAGCTGCCCAGGGGAAGGTTGCTGAGACGTTCCTGCACGAGGTCAGACCTGGCGATTTCGTGGTGATTCGTGATCACAGGAGAAAGAGCAACAAACTGTTGTTTGTTTGAACAACAAACAAATAACCCCGACGGCTTTTTCATCATAGCCGGCGACTTCAACCACGCTAACTTAAAGACAGTTTTACCAAAGTTCTACCAACATGTGAACTTTGCAACAAGGGGAAATAACACCCTGGACTTTGTTTACACAACAGTGAAAAATGCATACAAAGCCGAACCCCGCCCCCACCTCGGATACTCGGACCACATCTCTGTTATGCTAACCCCAGCATACAGACCACTTCTCAAACTGGCCAAACCGGTTCAAAAGCAGATCACGGTATGGCCAGACAATGCTACCTCAGCACTGCAGGACTGCTTCCAGGACACAGACTGGAACATGTTTAAAGAGGCGGCCACCTATAATAACCATACAGACCTGCAGGAGTACACTGAAACTGTGACTGCTTACATAAAAAACTGCATTGATGATGTGACAGTCACCAAGATCATCACCACACGTGCAAACCGGAAGCCATGGATGACAGCAGAGGTTCGTGGGCTGGAGCGTTCAGATCAGGAGATAAAGCAGCCCTTAAAACAGCAAGAGCCAATCTGTCCCGTGGCATCAAAAATGCAAAACGGTCATATGGCAATAAAATAAATAATAATTTCACAAACAGCAGAGATTCACAGAGCCTGTGGCAAGCCATTCAGACCATCACTGACTACAAGCCCCCGCCACAGGCCTGTGATGACGACACATCCCTCCCAGATGCACTCAACCACTTTTATTCACGGTTTGAAATGCAGAACGACACATCTGCACAAAAACTGCCCACACCTCCCAACGACCAGGCACTCTGTCTGTCTCCAGCCGACGTAAGGAAGACCCTATCTAGGATTAACCCACGCAAGGCTGCGGGTCCTGACAATATACCTGGCCGCGTACTGAAAGACTGTGCTGAACAGCTGACAGATGTCCTAACAGATATCTTCAACACCTCGCTGAGCCAGGCAGTCATCCCCACATGTCTCAAATCCACAACGATCATACCGGTACCCAAAAAATCACCTGTGTCCTGTCTAAATGACTACCGTCCCATAGCACTGACTCCAATCATAATGAAGTGCTTTGAGAGGCTAGTCATGCACAACATCAAAACCAGCCTCCCCAACACACTCGATCCGCTCCAGTTTGCATACCGCCCAAACCGCTCTACAGATGATGCAATTTCCTCCACCCTCCACCTAGCTCTTACCCACCTAGAAAACAAAGACTCATATGTTAGAATGCTGTTCATCGACTTCAGCTCAGCATTTAACACAATAATCCCACAACAGCTCATCAATAAATTAAGCCTGCTGGGCCTCAACAATTCCCTCTGCAATTGGATCCTGGACTTTTTAACCGGAAGACCTCAGTCAGTTCGGGTCGGCCACAACACCTCGAGCACTACCACACTGAGCACCGGTGCCCCACAGGGCTGTGTGCTCAGCCCGCTGCTCTTCACGCTGCTGACCCACGACTGCACTGCCAAGTTCAGCTCCAACCACATCATCAAGTTTGCCGATGACACATCAGTGGTAGGTCTCATCAGCAACAACGATGAAACGCACTACAGAGAGGAAGTGGCACAGCTGGCTGAATGGTGTGGCGCAAACAACCTGTCCCTCAATGTGGAGAAGACAAAGGAGGTTGTGATGGACTTCAGGAGAAACCCCGTTGACCACCCCCCACTGACCATCGACAGCTCGACTGTGGAGAGAGTCAGCAGCACTAAATTCCTGGGGGTGCACATCACAGAGGACCTTACCTGGACCACCAACACCAAGTCTGTCTCCAAGAAGGCACAACAGCGCCTACACTTTCTCCGCCGGCTGAAAAGAGCAAGCCTTCCTCCACCCATCCTCACCATCTTCTACAGGGGTACCATTGAGAGCGTGCTGACCAGCTGCATCACTGTCTGGTACGGGAACTGTTGTGCAGCAGACCGCAATACCCTCCAGCGGACAGTGAACACCGCTGCAAAAATCATTGGTGCCCCTCTCCCCTCCATCCTGGATATTTTCCTTACACGATGCTCCAGCAAAGCAAAAAGTATCGTGAAGGACCCCACCCATCCCTCCCACAGTCTCTTCCAGCTCCTACCCTCAGGTAGACGGTACCGGAGTATCAGAGCCCGCTCCGCCAGACTGCTCAACAGCTTTTTCCCCCAGGCTGTGAGAGCCCTGAACTCACATCACACCGCCCCTCTCTGAAACCCCAAACAACCCCCCCCACCACATCACAGGAAAAAAAACTGTTAAACTTTTATTGAGCGGGCCTGCACAAGCCGCCTGGAGCAACACACTCTCCTCTGCACGCACTAGACACTTTCACACACCATTGTGTGTCCATAATCCCATAAAAGACTGATTGAAATACACGACTGTAATGTATGTATGTTTACTGGCTCATGCACCACAAATCACCTTATACTGTTCCCCAGCCAGCTGCTTGAATGTCTCTCTTTTGCACATGTACAGTATTTGAAGTCATTGCACAGTTGTACAGTTTGTATTTTTTTTATTTTGTTTATGTATAGGTAACCACTTTTATGTATAGTCAAAGCTGACAGTAGGTTAGTTGTGTGTAGGTTTATACTGTTTTACTTCGTGTTGTATATTGTATTTATGTAGCACCGTGGTCCTGTGAGGCACGACATCTCGTCCCACTATATGTCCACACATGTAGCGGGATGACAATAAAGCTCAACTTGAACTTGAACTTGAAAGAGCTGGAAATCGAAAAGGTGGCTTGGGCCTTTCCAGGTGCTTCTGGTGACGCACACGGCGGTGAAGGTCGCAGAGAGGGCTACGTGGGTTCACGTAAACCATTGCAGGAGGGTGCCGCCCATTGCGGAGGCGGAGCAATCGCTGGAGGAGGTTCAACGCGAATGTCAATAAACGCTAAGATCCAGTTTGAAAAACCCTTGCATTGCAGCTGTGTGTTTAAGCGGAACCAGATATCAGCAGCAAGGAGGAGACTGGAGGGAGGAGGCAACTTTGATTGCGCAAACGGCATCCGGCTGGACACCGTAATCAACAGAACAGATAAGACTCTTAGTGCTTCAAAGACAGTACTTTCTCACATTCTCTGGTCATAACAGCACCTTTGATTCAGAGTAACTGAGAAAATGGAGCGTCCAAGACTGTGGCACCCATTCAGAGTGCCAGGAATGTGTGGCCTGTTTAAGACCACATGCATAATGACTTTGTTGTCAGTAACAATTTGCTTGGTAATACTACACTTCACAACAGGTCTGAAGGTGTTACCAACAGGAGATCAGACCAACAATATGATGACACAAGTAGCGGAAGTTACAGTGAAAGGTGTTAATTAAGTTATGATGTTTTTATGTTTCTTCCTGAGAATGATTGATATGTAAAGAAGGTTAGAAGCAGCAGTTATCCGTGTTACGAGATGACGTACAAGGAGAGGGGTTGAAACTGAGGGATTTTTTACCTACTTTTAATATTTACATTTTATATTACAGAAGTAACTCAACAGTGATAAATTGATATGTTTATTTCCTACTATGAACTCTACTATTTCTTGTTTATACTATGGTGACTGAGGGTTCGGTTTAGGCCGAGAGTGAGACAGCAGTGCCTGTCCATTCAGCCCGGCTATAGAATAAAGTCTTTACTTTGCTTGCTAAACATTTAGGGTCTGACCCAACAAAAACAGCCTAAGCATTTTTCAAATGTAAAAAACTTACTTCACAGGTTCAAGGAGAGTGATCATTTATGTGAAAATCAGAGATGAAGAGTATAAGTGTGATGTAATGACTTGAACTTGCATTTATTATTATTATTACTATTATTATTACAATGTTTGATTAATCAGTTATCAGAGAATGATAAAAAGGGAGGAGTTGTAAAGGAATTTTTCCTTATGGGTATTAATCTTTAGTGAAACATAGATTCAAGATGTAGGCCTCATATGTTTTCTCACTTGCAGTGAGAAAACCCTTTGTGTGATGATTTACTATGATTGAGAGGTGATAGAGGTAAGGGAAAGCAGATGGTCAAGGGGTCATCATGGGGGCATTTGCAACTTATAACCTAGGGGGTCAAGGGGGCATTTGCCTCCCTTTAACTAGTATACCCATTAATAGATAAACAAACTGGTATCTCTCCTGTAGAGGAGGGAAGAAAGAAGGCCTTGAAGAAAAGGACTATAAGACAGGCTGGCACTGCTCCCCCTTATCTCTCCTCACTGACTCAGAAATGTATTGGTGACGAGGATCTCTCTTGCAGGAGAATAAATACCTTTATTACTATAATTTGGACTCAGAGTTGTCTCTTAGTCAGTGATGATGTTTGTTTGAAAGAAATTGCCACAACAGGTCCTTGTTTCAGTGGCAGGTGGCAGAATCTGCACAGACGACCAGTAGGATGCAAATTATTTGATGAAGAGAGCAGTTCCAGCGGCTAATATCTTGCAAGTAGCTAGGTAGAGGTTCATCTGTCTGTGCAGACGTCATTGTTGCAGGAGCTGTAGGTGCTGATTGTGCTGCAGGAGGTGGTACAGAGCCATCAGTCTGTGAAGAAGGCATACTGGGACTGGGACTGGAAGAACGAAAGACTGCATGTGATGTCGGTAGAAAGTCATGGAACACAATTTAAAGGAAACGTATAAATTGTTTATATATATATATATATATGTATATGAATGTGTGTGTAAAAAACTATTTTCGGCTCCCGCGTGGCAGCAGTTGACCAGGGTCCGATTCCCGGCCAACGCATTTCTTTGGGCTCGGGCTGAAGTCAATGCGGAACCCTTTTTGTGACATCTGGTGAAACTTTTGGATGAGTCGTTCGACAGCAGAAAAGAATTAGCTCTCACCGTCTGGGAATCGAACCCAGGTCTGCTTAGTCGGGAGCCGAAAATAGTTGAGCTTAACTTCCCTTAACTTTTCCCATTCATTCTCAATGGTAGTGCTTAACACTACGGATGCAATATTCTTTCGGCCGCTAGCGCTCCCGTGGCGCTCTTCCGGCTTCCGGCACCGCGGGAAGTTTGAATTCACAGAAGAAGAAAACACGGCAGCGATCGCCTCGGTTGTTTAATTCAACGCATTCTCGGCGCATTTATCAAAGGTAAGATGCTTTATGCGACATCTGTTTATGTTTTGTTACCAAACTTTACACTGTTGGGCTTTGTTTACTGTTGATCATCGTGGGTTCGTTTGTTTGCATGCCAAATTATGAATGAACATAACTGTAGTTTACCTTTCTGTGTATTGCTTGTCATCATTAAGACATCATCTGTTGATTACAAACTAAATTATGAATGAACATAACTGTAGTTTACCTTTCTGTGTATTGCTTGTCATTATTAAGACGTCATCTGTTGATTACAAGCTAAATTATGAATGGGGATAACCATTAATTTCATTTTTGTGATGAGACATTTGATATATTTTATAATTAATCTATATTTCAGGAATTTTTAGATGAAGCATGCTCTGACAAGACCCATCCTCCCGCAGAACAGGTCACCCCAAAGTCTTATTTTAACATAACATCACACCAGGCACTTTGACAGTGAAGGATCAAAGGTCAGGGAAGCAGGTAAATAAATGATTTATACAGGCACTAATATGTGTTAACTCTCTGTCTCATATGTGCACACAAAGACAAATATTTTAAGCAATTATGTTAATCTTCTGTAGAACTGCTGAGCACTGCACCATTGCCCGTAGCTGCCTCCCCCCGTTCAGCTCACACTGGACCCTTCAAAACGGGTGGTCTTTGTTTTGGACCATAGATGGACAGATCTGATGAGAATTGACCATGATCATATCTCTTGGCAACACACCATGGGAGCAAGGATCTTCTTAAACATCTTATTAAACAGGTGGTAGGATTGTTTGTTTTTTCCTGTGTTCTCCACAACTTTAGATTGTATTATTATTATTATTGTAGTTGTTTAATCTACAATTTTAAATGTATTACCAATTGTTGTATTTTAGTGTGTTTTTGTTAATTTTATTGACTTGAACTGCTGTTTTATATTCCGCAGATTTGTAAACACTAAATGTTAGTAACTGCTATTAAACTCTGTACATAATTATTTGATTTAAAATACTCTACCAGTCAAATGTTTTTCAGTAGTACAAATTTTTATGTTTTTTTTTAAGAAGAGTCTTCTGCTCACCAAGCCTGCCTTTATTTGATCCAAAGTGCAGCAAAAACAGTACAATTTTGAAATATTCTTACTATTTAAAATAGCTGCTTTCTATTTGAATATATTTGAAAATGTAATTTATTCATGTAATCAAAGTTTTCAGCATCATTACTCCAGTCTTCAGTGTCATGATCCTTCAAAAAGCATTCTAATTTGCTGCTCATTGTTATTATCATTATTATTATGTTGAAAACAGCTGAGTAGAATCTTTTCAGGTTTCTTTCATGAATCATGAATGAATCATAAACATTTTCATCTTTATCATCACTTTTGATCAATTTAAAGCATCCTTGCAAAATACAAGTATTAATTTCTATAATTTATTTCCCAAAAATAAAAAAATGTTATTGACTCCAAGCTTTTGAATGTATAACGTTACAACAGCTTTTTATTTCAGAAAAATGCTGATCTTTGGATCTTACTATTCATCAAGGAATCTTGGTGGAAAAAAAACTCAGCTGTTTTAAATATTGATAATAATAATAACAATAATACATGTTTATTGAACAGCTAATCAGCTTATTAGAATGATTTCTGAAGGATCATGTAACACTGAAGACTGGAGTAATGATGCTGAAAGCTTTGATCACAGGAATACATTATATATTTAAATAGAAAGCAGTTATTTTAAATAGTAAAAATGTCCCAGTCTTACTGTTTTTGCTGTATTTGGATAAAATAAATGCAGGCTTGGTGAGCATTTTTTAAAGAAAATATAAAAAATCTTACTGTTCAAAAACATTTGACTGGTACTGTACTTTTTTTGTTTGTTATTTTTTCTGTGTTCTCCACAACTTTAGATTGTATTATTGTTCTTGTTGTTGAATCTATACATTTAAATTGTTTCATTTATTTCCATTTCTTCATTATAATACCAGAAGTATCGGACTTATTTGCACTGTATTTGAGTGTTTTTGTATTGATTAAAAAATGTATTAATTGTATTGTTATTTTTATTTATATAACATTTTGTTGACTTGCATTGATATTTTATCTAGCTCAGTATTGTAAAAACCAAATGTTAATAACTGTTACTATTGTACATAATTATTTAATGTAAAACACATTTTTTTTTTTTCTTTGTGTTCCACATCTTTAAATTGTATTATATTTGTTGTTGTTGTTTAATCTATAATTATTATATGTATATTTATTTAATTAATATATGATGTGGTTAGTACTATGCTGTAGTATCATTTTTATATGATATGTATATAATTTTACAATAAATAAAATGAAAAACTAACTTTTTTGGTGTGTATTATTTATATTTCATTTATATAGGTTTTTTTGTACATAGTTATACTAATATCTCTTTAAATAAACATCTAAACCATGATCAAAATGTTATTTTCAATCATTCACATTTTCCATATTAAAGATAACTATGCCCTATTATAATGTTCTGTTAGTATGTTAATCGTACTTAGTGTATCTAGTTTTGGCCGAGGCGGGATTCGAACCACTAATTGTGTGTATTTTACTCGTCCCGCCTCCGTGGAATTTCCTTTGTTCCTATTGGCTAGTCAGCGCTCTACACCTATCCGCGGCTGGCCACTGCTTGAAAGGCAGCTATGCTCGCCACTATACCACCAACGCATTTGGTGGTTGCTGTCTTGCACGGACAGTAAAAATGCTCAAACTCGAAGCCCATGAGTCGCTGATTGGCCTACTGGAGCTGAAGCGATCTTTCTTTGAGCCCAACCCTATAGAGAGCATGTCCAGTGTTTGGATCCCATCACATACAAGAAAGCTCTGTCTTTCCATGCTAGCTAAATAAATATGAAGGCGTGACGCAGGGACAGCAAATACAGAAAATGACCAACGCATTTGGTGGTTGCTGTCTTGCACGGAAAGTAAAAATGCTCAAACTCGAAGCGCATCGCTGATAGGCCTACTGGAGCTGAAGAGATCTTTCTTTGAGCCCAACCCTAAAGAGAGCATGTCCAGTGTTTGGATCCCATCACATTCAAGAAAGCTCTGTCTTTCCATGCTGGCTAAATAAATATGAAGGCTTGACAGAGGGACAGCAATGGCTGCAAATACAGAAAATGACCAGCTGCGCATCCTTCCACTGCTTGTTGATAGACAGTCAAATTCTCTTTGCTTTTGACATTCCAGTGTAGCTCTGCTGTGAGCAGATGCCCCAAAAATACAGTTCACTCGCAAGAGCTCCCCTCCACGGAAATCTTTAGTAAAAGGCGAAAGATTTATGTGACAATGAAGAGAAACTTGAGTTTTGGCTCCACCCCCTTGGGCCTGTGTGCTCCCTGTGGTAAACCACTACGCTCGCCAAGGGTAATCTATTGTGCCGATACCTGCCCACATGCTTTCCGTCACCCCTCACTTGTGGGAGGAGTTAAAGTAAAACAAATACCCTCTTTAACCCAACAATCACAAGCCCAATCAAGACAATGCAATCTCTTTTCATGCCCCATTCTGAGAAGATGTAGAAAAAAAACAGTAGAAATAATGACCCCGTAACATGCAGCAGTCCAAATGCTAAGTGACTTCAGCTCATGATGGGTAGATCTGGTATTTTATTGGTTTAAGGGCTGGGCCAGAATAGGAAAAAGACATGCTTTGTTTAGTAATCTCAGGTCTGTGTCGTTGGCTGGGGCAAGTCCCTGCATGCACAACTCCTCATTAGTATAGTGGACAGTATCTCTGCCTGTCAACTAACGGCCAGCCGCAGATAGGTGTAGAGCGCTGACTAGCCAATAGGAACAAAGGAAATTCCACGGAGGCAAAAATAGATACACTTCAAGTATGATTAACATAATAACAGAACATTATAATAGGGCATAGTTATCTTTAATATGGAAAATGTGAACGTGAATGATTGAAAATAACATTTTGATCATGGTTTAGACCTTTATTTTTAAAGAGATATTAGTATAACTATGTACAAATGAAATATAACTAATACACACCAAAAAAGTTAGTTTTTCATTTTATTTATTGTAAAATTATATACATATCATATAAAAATGATACTACAGCATAGTACTAACCACATCATATATTCATTAAATAAATATACATATAATAATTATAGATTAAACAACAACAACAAATATAATACAATTTAAAGATGTGGAACACAAAGAAAAAAACAAAAATATGTGTTTTACATTAAATAATTGTGTACAATAGTAACAGTTATTAAAATTTGGTGTTTACAATACTGAGCTAGATAAAATATCAATGCAAGTCAACAAAATGTTATATAAATAAAAATAACAATACAATTTATACATTTTTTAATCAATACAAAAAAATACGCTCAATACTTCTGGTATTTTAATGAACAAATGGAAATAAATGAAACAATTAAAATGTATAGATTCAACAACAAGAACAATTATAAAATCTAAAGTTGTGGAGAACACAGAAAAATTTAAATAAAATGTACAGTACCAGTCAAATGTTTTTGAACAGTAATATTTTTTCTATTTTCTTTAAAGAATGCTCTTCTGCTCACCAAGCCGGCATTTATTTTTTATTACAGCAAAAACAGTAATACTGTGACATATTTTTACTATTTAAAATAACTGCTTTCTATTTAAATATATAATGTATTCCTGTGATCAAAGCTTTCAGCATCATTACTCCATTCTTCAGTGTTACATGATCCTTCAGAAATCATTCTAATAAGCTGATTAGCTGTTCAATAAACATGTATTATTGTTATTATTATTATCAATATTTAAAACAGCTGAGTATTTTTCCCACCAGGATTCCTTGATGAATAGTAATATCTAAAGATCAGCATTTTTCTGAAATAAAAAGCTTTTGTAACATTATACATTCAAAAGCTTGGAGTAAGTCAAATTTTTTATTTTTGGGAAATAAATGATAGAAATGAATACTTGTATTTTGCAAGGATGCTTTAAATTGATCAAAGGTGATGATAAAGATTAAAATGTTTATGATTCATTCATGATTCATGAAAGAAACCTAAAAAGATTCTACTCAGCTGTTTTCAACATAATAATAATGATAATAACAATGAGCAGCAAATTAGAATGATTTTTGAAGGATCATGACACTGAAGACTGGAGTAATGATGCTGAAAGCTTTGATTACATGAATAGATTACATTTTAAATTATATTCAAATAGAAAGCAGCTATTTTAAATAGTCCGAATATTTCAAAATTGTACTGTTTTTGCTGCACTTTGGATCAAATAAAGGCAGGCTTGGTGAGCAGAAGACTCTTCTTTAAAAAAACATAAAAATTCTTACTACTGAAAAACATTTGACTGGTAGAGTATTTTAAATCAAATACTTATTTACAGAGTTTAATAGCAGTTACTAACATTTAGTGTTTACAAATCTGCGGAATATAAAATAACAATTCAAGTCAATAAAATTAACAAAAAAACACTAAAATACAACAATTGGTAATACATTTAAAATTGTAGATTAAACAACTACAATAATAATAATAATACAATCTAAAGTTGTGGAGAACACAGGAAAAAAAACAATCCTTCCACCTGTTTAATAAGATGTTTAATAAGATCCTTGCTCCCATGGTGTGTTGCCAAGAGATATGATCATGGTCAATTCTCATCAGATCTGTCCATCTATGGTCCAAAACAAAGACCACCCGTTTTGAAGGGTCCAGTGTGAGCTGAACGGGGGGAGGCAGCTACGGGCAATGGTGCAGTGCTCAGCAGTTCTACAGAAGATTAACATAATTGCTTAAAATATTTGTCTTTGTGTGCACATATGAGACAGAGAGTTAACACATATTAGTGCCTGTATAAATAATTTATTTAACTGCTTCCCTGACCTTTGATCCTTCACTGTCAAAGTGCCTGGTGTGATGTTATGTTAAAATAAGACTTTGGGGTGACCTGTTCTGCGGGAGGATGGGTCTTGTCAGAGCATGCTTCATCTAAAAATTCCTGAAATATAGATTAATTATAAAATATATCAAATGTCTCATCACAAAAATGAAAATAATGGTTATCCGCATTCATAATTTAGCTTGTAATCAACAGATGACGTGTAATAATGACAAGCAGTACACAGAAAGGTAAACTACAGTTATGTTCATTCATAATTTAGCTTGTAATCAACAGATGAAGTCTTAATGATGACAAGCAATACACAGAAAGGTAAACTACAGTTATGTTCATTCATAATTTAGCTTGAAATCAACACATGATGTCTTAATGATGACAAACAATACACAGAAAGGTAAACTACAGTTATGTTCATTCATAATTTGGCATGCAAACAAACAAACCCACGATGATCAACAGTAAACAAAGCCCAACAGGGTAAAGTTTGGTAACAAAACATAAACTGATGTCGCATAAAGCATCTTACCTTTGATAAATGCACCGAGGATGCGTTGAATGAAACAACCGAAGCGATCGCTGCCGTGTTTTCTTCTTCTGTGAATTCAAACTTCCCGCGGTGCCGGAAGCCGGGAGAGCGCCACGGAAGCGCAAGCGGCCAAAAGAATATCGCATCCGTAGTGTTAAGCACTACCATTGAGAATGAATGGGAAAAGTTAAGGGAAGTTAAGCTCAACTATTTTCGAAACCTCACTAACCGAGAAGGAGATAACAACTTGAGTCTGGCGCCTTAGACCGCGAGGCCATTCTGACATATGGATAAATAGATGTTAATGACAATTCTATCACTGGCATTGGTCAGATGCATAATAAACACTAAAAAAGATAATATGTGCAGTCTCAACAACGCTTCCAATTGTAAAAGAGACGTTGTCAAAAGTGGGATTTGAACCCACGCCTCTATGTGGAAACCAGAAACCTCATCAACTGAGAAGGAGGAAACACTTTGAGTCTGGCACCTTAGACTGCTAGGCCATTCTGACATATGGATAAAAGGATGTTAAAACAATTCTATCATTGGCAATGGTCAGATGGAAAAATAAACCGTTTAAACTATAATGTTTACAGTCTCAACAATGCTTCCAATTATAAAAGAGACATTGTCTGAAGTGGAATTTGAACCCACGCCTCCATGCAGAGACCAAAAATCACATCAAGCGAAAAGGTGGAAATACCTTAAGTCTGACACCTTATACTGATCGGCCATTCTGTCGTTTGGACAAAAGGATGTTAACGATAATTCTATCATTAGCAATGGTCAGTTGGAAAAACAAACAGTTTAAACTATAATGTTTTCAGTCTCAACAATGCTTGTAATAATAAAAAAATCCCCTGTCAGAAGTGGGATTTGAACCCACACCTCCATGCTGAGACCAGAAACCTCAACAACTGAGAAGGTAATAATGCCTTTAAACTGCCGCCTTGGACCGCTCAGCCATTCTGACATCATTGTAAAGCGATTTTAAAGACAATTATATCATTGGCATTGGTCAGCCAGCAAAATAAACAATAGAAATTACAATGTTTACAGTCTTAACAACGCTTCCAATTCTAAAAGATCCTTTGTCAGAAGTGGAATTTGAACCCACGCCTCCATGCGGAGACCAGAAACCTCACAAACTGATAAGGAAATAACGCCTTGAGTCTGCCGCCTTGGACCGTTTGGCCATTCTGACATCTTAATAAAAGGATGTTAAAGACAATTCTATCATTGGCAATGGTCAGATGGCAAAAAAAAACAGTTTAAACTATTATGTTTTCAGTCTCAACAATGCTTACAATAATAAAAAGCCTTAGTCAGAAGTGGGATTTGAACCCACACCTCCATGTGGAGAACAAAAACCTCACCAACTGAGTCGGAGATAACACCTTGAGTACTCGAGTCTGTCTGTTACAACGTTAGATGTAAATATCAGCAAACGTCAAATTGGTAAATTTTTACCAGACTTTAGTGGAGTCAGCAGTTCGCTTGAGAGTAAGTAAGGATCTAATCCTAAAGTATCTATTTCTCTTTTAAATACCATTGCTTTTCGTTGTTGGTGAAGTGTTATTTTGGTTTCAGATCATCTAAGAGAGACTACGCAAGGTCCTAAAAATGGCGGCCGCAACAAAATGTTTACGTGACTGAAACCCACGAATAGGAGGATTGGCACTGCATATGTATATATATATATATATAAATATATGATCGGAAACCTTTCTTTCTTTAATCTCCTTGGCCTCTCATCCTTTCCTGTATTTAGAGATAATGGCAGTGTACTGTCTGTAGGAGATTTATTTGGGGTACTCTCTTTATTCTGTTCTGTTGGAGCCAGAGGACAATTGAGTCTGACATCCATGTTATTTCATTTCCATGTATGTTGAAGTAACCAATTTATTAAAACTAAAGAAAATACCTATAAAGACATAATAAATTCATACATAATTTATCTCAAATTAAAATAGATAACAAATCAAACGGCAATAGTTTATCAGTAATCCTAAAAAAAAGAACACTGTCAAAAACACATGCTAACAAACAACAACTTACACATAGTAAGAATTGGTTATAAAAACTAAAACAGAAGTGAAACAAGCAGTAAGAAAGAAGATAAATTAAAAGCGATACTTATATCCATTGCCGGTGTCCCTGCCCGGTGGAGTCGCACGGTAGAGTCGATGGTCTTTACACTATTCGGTCTTCTCACGAGGAGGGCTTCACGCGAAGGCTGCCAGGGTAAACTACTCTTGTTATACACATCTAACAAAATACTACTCCAATTCAGCTGAACACGCTTTCCTGTTAACGTTAATCACAATAAATGGCCAAGCAAGTTCCCGACACTGACAAGGGACGCGATACAGTACGAGACCTAACGTGATTTCAGCACGTCTCCACTTCTTCTGCGAAGAGTATTACCATACTCAGTGAGTACTTCATATGATCTAGGCGTGATCTCCTTCAGAACCTTTGCTTTAGGTCCCCATTTTCCATCACATCTTACTCTCAACAAATCTTTACATTCCAGTGGGCGTAAGGGTCTTGCGGTTTTATTGTATGCGCCGTTAGAGCTGCATAGGTTTTTTTTTAGCAGATGTTCTGCTGACGGTCCTCAGCTCCCTACCCATCAGAAGTTCTGCTGGAGTCTTCCCACTTTCCAAAGGTGTTGACCTGTAGTTCAAGTTTGCAAGGTGAGGATCTTCTCCTGCTTCAGCTGCTTTCTTCAACAGACGTTTCACAATATGCACCGTCTTTTCGGCTAACCCATTTGACTGTGGGTAATATGGACTTGACGTTACGTGTTTGAATCCATACTGCCTTGCAAACTCTTTGAATATCAACCCCCTGAATTGAGGTCCGTTGTCACTGACTACAGTGACCAGGATTCTATGATTTGCAAATATTGTTTTCATGTGTAAGATTACCTGTTTGCGGAGGAGTCTGTCAATAATGCAAACTCTGGATAGTTTAAAAAGTAATCCATGACAACTAGGTAAGCTTTCCCATTCAGTTGGAACAAATAAGATCAGATTTTCCTCCACGGTTCACATGGTTTATAATGAGGTAAGAGTGGCTCTTTCTGCTGTTTGTATCTGTGTTGTTAACAAATCTCACATCATTGTAATTTTCAATCCTATTCATATAGGGCCAGCACATCACTTCTCGGGCATGGCGTTTACATTTCTCAATACCCATATGGCCTTCGTTTAATAGCACAGTCATTTGTTGTTTCTTTGTACTAGGGACTACAATCCTCCTTCCTTTAAGAAGAACTCCGTCAATGACAGAAAGCTCATCTCTAAAATGCTAATATGGGCTTGGCAGCGTATCGTCTCCAGGTGAGTTGATTTTACAAATGACTTCCTGTAATATGCTGTCACTTGCTGTTGCGTCTGCAAACTCAACCCACTTCTGTCTCAACACAGGTATAACTACATAACCCACGTGAATTTGAACATCATTTTCTGTACTGCTTTTATCAGTGTGACACAGGCTGACTCTGCTAAGAGCATCGGCCACTACTAGTAATTTACGTAGAGTAAACTCAAATGTCAAATGGTACTTCTGCAAGCGCAACAGAAGACGCTGGATGCGTGGTGGTGCATCACCTAGAGCCTTTGTTGATATCGCAATAAGAGGTATGTGGTCGGTCTCTACAATCACTTCCCTGCCGTTCACGTATTCATGGAACTGCTCGCAGCCGAAAACTAAGCCTAATGTCTCCTTCTCAATCTGTGCATAATTTATTTCTGCTGCTGTCATTGTGCGTGATACATACGCTATAGGAAACCACTCAGTTCCATGTTTTTGGAGTAATACCACTCCATCTTTGGATGCATCAGTTGACACTTTCACTGATTTCTCAGGATCATAAAATTTAAGCACAGACTCCATTATAAGACTGTTCTTGAGCTTCTCCCATTCCTGTGCATGGTGGTGCTCCCATTGCCACTCACTCTTTTTCTCCAGCAAGCTACGCATCGCTTTTGTGTTGGCAGAAAGATTGGGTATAAATGTACAGATGTAATTGACTATTCCCAATGCTCTCTGTAACTCTGTTTTGTCTTTAGGTGCTGGCATGTCAGCTACAGCTCATGTTTTTTTTCCGGGTCTGGCAGTATTCCTGCCGCAGATACCTTATCTCCAAGGTAAGTGATTTATTTCACTCCAAAAATTCACATTTTTGTCTGTGTGGTTTCAGCCCGGACTTTTGGGCTTGTTTTAACACTTCACTGAGTCTTTTGTCATGCTCCTTTTTGCGTTTTCTCCCCATATTATTATGTCATCTATTATGTCATCCAGGAATTCTCTCACACCTTCTATACCATCAAACAGCTGTTACACTATGAAATACCTCTGGCGTCGAACAGATACCAAAGGGTAAGCGAAGGAAACAGTGCTGCCCGAAGGGTGCATTGAAAGTGCATAACTTAGCACTTTCTTCATCCAGGACCATTTGGTAGAAACCTGACGATGCATCCAGTTTAGAGACATAACGTGCACCTGACATTGTGCTTGTTATGTCAGTCTTTGTTGGTAACTTGTAGTGCTCTCTTTTGATCCACTTATTTAAATGTCTTGGATCTATGCAAAGTCTTAGATTTATGCTTTTCTTTTCCACAATTACCTGAGAATTTACCCACTCTGTTGGCTCTTCTATTTTTCTATTATTATTCCTTTCCTGGACAAAGATTGTAATTCTGATCTTAGCCTTTCTTTCAGGGCAACTGGTACCTTCCTGCTGGATTTATGACTGGTTGGGGATTTTCTTTCAGCTGTATCTTGTGTTTGCCTGGTAGACAACCCCCACCTTCAAACACATCTTGGTACTGTTTAACTATCTTGTTAACACTTGTTACTATCTCATTCTGTTTCTCAGCTGCGTCACTCTGTGTAACTTCCTTACTGTTAATCACAGTAAGACGGATTGCACACAATAACTTGCATTACTCAAACCGTTAGTGCCCCCTAGTGGCACTCATCAGTACACTGTCCAGCTGGTGGCGAGTGTGCTCCAGAGTAGCAGCAGAGTGCGGGATCAGAACAAAAGTAAAAGTTTTTTGCTATGTGTTTGAGACGAGTACCCAGTTTAAGACCACATTAAATAAGACCACATTAAAGCACGCCAAAACTGTATTTATCGCTTGAATTTCCTTATAAAATTGACAGAATTTGAAATCTGAGACTTAAATGTAACAACACAATTCATTCGATAGAAAGGTGCATCTGCACTGTTCATTCATCAACTGAAAACAGCATCTATTGGGATTTAATAATCGATATTGGTTCATAAAAAGTATTATCTATTAAAATCGAGAAATCCATTTTCTTTACCCAGCCCTAGTATATTTTGTTATTTATAGTGGCCTCCGCTGTCACTGTGGTGTTCTGTTCATCTGTTCTCATCATAAATAAATAAATAAATCCATAAACCTATATGCTTGTCCTGTAGGTTCATTATTAAAAATGAAAACAAAAATAGAAGCAATTAAATGTGTTATTATAGCTAAAATATGACAATTAAAATGACGTGTAATGGTAGATTATGGCGGAAGTTTTACAACCCCGTCCGTCAAAATGACAGAAAATGTTAAAGTCTAATGCAACCTCTGATATATATATATGGGTTTTTGACATGACATGGCATTTTCACTGTCCCACAAGATACTAAGAGTATTAAGAATACAATTAATAATGTCCTTATTTAAAATGCAGTAAATTGTTAAAAACGTTTTTTTAGTAAATGGCAATAACTTTTTTTTCAACCATATATTTCTGAAAGCGTACGAACTTGATACATTTTGTCCCTGAAAACTATGTCCTCTGGTGTGACACCAATCGGCCAATTCCAGAGAAAACTTTCATTAGTTCATGGTCGTGTTACTGAAGCCCCCTGTCAAGCCCATGACTTGTGCACATGGCCAAGTTTTGTCTCAGAATTGTTCAAATATTAAACTTTTTTTGGAACCGCTTCAAAAGTGTTACGTATTGTTGTCCTTTGGTGTGACACCCCAAAATTATATTTTGTAATTAAAAACGGCATGTTAAACTACATGATCAAGGAAAATTATGCAAATGTGTCTAGCTAACCTTTAATGACAGGTTAGCTTGGAATAGCAAGGTCATTAATTGACAGAAAAAGGCTGAAACGTCATTTGGTGTGACAGATAATGTCCTCCAGTGTGACACCTGCACTGTCTCACTGCAGGACAAAGATGTCACTCCAGAGGACAAGGTCTCTTTAAGAAGCATTTTCAATTATTAAAAAGGATTTATTCAACTCCTTTTTTTAAAAAAAATGTCTGTGTTCTTATATGCAGTAATAATCACATTAATGAAACAATTTTCTGATGTTTTTACAGAAAACTTGTACTGTTATAAAGTGTCATGAAAATAAGTATAAAGTGTTATAGTTTGTTTTTGACACAGAAAGAATTGAGGGAGATAAATTAGTGGAAGAGAGCACGGAAATATAAAGAGAAAATAATCAGGGATCCACGCAGAAGGGAGGAGATCCTCAGAGAACAATGCAAAAAGTTAATAAAATAAAAATTATGCCTTAAAAAGAGAAGCCATTTAGTTTTTGAAAAAAAATAATTTACATCTTAATGAATATAGTTTAAATGTCATTCATATTTATCTGTGTCACACATGCAACATGGGGCTAGGAGAGTTTCAGTAACATATACTGATTGACTAAGAGACTGAATTTTGTTGCTAAAATAGATTGTTTTGTATAAAAACATATGTTGATATTGTTTGTATCAAAATTAAACTTTTGTTCTCCTTTGACATGCTCAAAATTACATAGAAATAAATTAATAACTACTATTTCCGTCCTTCAGTGTGATGTAATGTCCTATGGTGTGACAAACATAAAAGAAACACAGATTTGTTTTTATCTCAAAATATCTTTACAATAAAACAGCTTATTGAGAGTATATATAACAGAGTATTGCAATAGGGGAGATATAAATATCCCTCAGCTAAAAAGGGTAGAATTTTCAGCAGTTTTGAACAAATGACAGCAAAGTTTGTCTTGTTGTCAAAGTTTGTCTTGAAATTTTCCAACAAGTCATGGGAAAACAATTATGTTAATTATAATTTCATATTAAATAAATAGCACTATATGAAAATAAGTCTCCAACAATAAAGATACATCTCTCTAATGCTGTTTATGTATTATTAAGAGGATGTTTTTCTTAATTTTTGCTATGTCACACCATAGGACAAATTTATGGTACGGTTCAGTAAATATAAAAACAAAACAAACAGTGAAAACAGTGACGAAGTTAGTGACCCTTTATATTTTCTCAAAGATCTGACTTCACACTACGTAAATATATGCATTTCTTTTTCAAAAAAAATATTTTACAAAAAAAGCACTTTGTAATGCCTATTTGTCAACTACCTATATACACTCACTGGCCACTTTATTAGGGACACCTTGCTAGTACCGGGTTGGACCCCCTTTTGCCTTCAGAACTACCTTAATTCTTTGTGTTTTAAACCAGTACAGTCTGAGATGATTTGAGCTTTGTGACATGGTGCATTTATCCTGCTGGAAGTAGCCATCAGAAGATGGGTACACTGTAGTCATAAAGGGATGGACATGGTCAGCAACAATACCCAGGTAAGCTGTGGCATTTAAACAATGCTCAATTGGTACTAAGGGGCCCAAATGGGGGGCCAGGAAAATATCCACGACACCATTACACCACCACCACCAGCCTGAACCATTGAGACAAGGCAGGATGGATCCATGCTTTCATATTCTTTATGCCAAATTCTGACCCTACCATCTGAATGTTGCAGCAGAAATCGAGAATCATTAGACCAGGCAACATTTTTACAATCTTCTATTGTCCAATTTTGGTGAGCCTGTGCGAATTGTAGCCTCCGTGTCCTGTTCTTAGCTGACAGGAGTAGCACCCAGTGTGGTCTTCTGCTGCTGTAGCCCATCTGCTTCAGGGTTCGACGTGTTGTGCGTTCAGAGATGGTATTCTGCATTCCTTGGTTGTAATGAGTGGTTATTTGAGTTACTGTTGCCTCTCTATTATCTCTAACCACCAGTATGCCCATTCTCCTCTGACCTCTGAAATCAACAAGGCATTTTTGTCCACACAACTGCAGCTCTCTGGATATTTTCTCTTTTTCTTACCATTCTCTGTAAACACTAGAGATGATTGTGCAAGAAAATCCCAGTAGTTCAGCAGTTTTTGAAATACTCAGACAGCCTGTCTGGCACCAACAACCATTCCACGTTCAAAGTCACTTAAATCCCCTTTCTTCCCCATTCTGATGCTCGGTTTGAAAGTCAGCAAGTCGTCTTCACCACATTTAGATGCTTAAATGCATTGAGTTGCTGCCATATGATTGGCTGATTAGCTATCATATGGCAATAGATTGTTACTAATCAATTGATCAGGTGTACCTAATAAAGTGGCCGGTGAGTGTATATACAGTATATCTCCATTCAATCATTTATTTACTCAAATCAGTAACTGAGCTCAAATATGGATATGATAGTAATAGTGGACTCAATCGATCCAAGGTTGAGCAGTGTATTGTGTGGAACCAGAGATTTGTTTGCAGCAGGGCAAGGAAGGTGAATAAACAAGTAAATATAAATGCAAGTATCTATTTAGCTGTCACTGAGCACTATTCACCCTTCAGCAACAAATAAAGGTTTCTTCAGCTGGTTACATGATAAAACACTTTATTCATATATTATACCAAGTTATCTAAGGACAATCAATATCCTTTATGTGTAACAGAACCTTCATTAGAATTAGAGAAATTACTTTTAATAAAATATTGATATATACTTTTGTGATCCACACTATATTTTTTTAGTACTAGATTTAAAATACATTTTATTTATTGATCATGGATATCAAGCTAAATGTATTTTCATTTATCTCACTCAAATATTGTATTAAAATGTGAACTGGTGAAACTCTATTATTAAGATTTTTAGTATGATTAAAATCATGTAATAAAACTCATGTATGCTTATGTATAAATGGAATACATTAATTAATTACTAAAGAAGTGATAAATAAATAAGCAATAGATAGGTGTTCTCTGTATTTCCACTTTGAGATAGAATTTTCCTCCCCCTTAGGAGAAGGTCACAGAAAGATTAAGATGTGCTGTTTCTTTATTTCCACCTGACCCGATGTGGGCAACACAACATTGAACAGCTCAAAAACTGAACAGAATATAATAGATGCAGCACACTGTGTTTCGTTCCTTGCCATTTGTAAATAGATAAAAGGTGAAATTTGGAGTCTGTTTAGTTATAATGAAGCCGTCATTCATTTATTATTTAAAACTTTAGATAGACCTTTCAGATTGGATTTTCCCCACATGCCAAAACACAGACCTCTGGCGGTGTAAAAATATATGACAGTCTGGACTTTGAAGGGATAAAATATAGTTCAGTGTGATCCTGTTTGTCAAGCTACAAAAAAACCAAAATGTTTGGTTTGTTTATCATGCTATGTCATCGGAAAACATGAAATATTCAATTCAGGGGACCTTTACTTCTTTATACAATGCAGATTTGATATATAATGGAGACAATTCAGATCCTGCCATCAAGCTGCTCTAAAAAGTCGTATAAACTATATTTTTGGTTATAATTTTTACAAAACTCAATAAAACACAATAAAGTTCAAACCTGCTGTGTTTTGGGTCATGGATGTCTTATCACCATCCTCTACAGTATTTTCTGTGCAACATAATATATAAATTATCTTTGCTTTACTAAACTGGGTGGATTGTGTTTTTTCACTAATTATTTTCTGTGGAATTGAATGCATAGTTAGGTGCATGACTTCAATATAACCTTTAACTGATACAGCTACATTTGGTACCAAAGGTGCATGTTTCTTTTGGCAAGGTATTTTTGGATGTGACTTATTAAAAGACAGATAAAGTTCATCTCAACCTTAACTGACCCCATAACGGTGAACATTTGAACCAGGTGATTTCATAAGGTGGAGTAATAAACAAAACAGCTGAGGTAACTAACTGGATAAAGTCCACTCAGTGGATGCCGCATGTAGTATGAAGGTATCTGATTCTAATATAAATTATAATGAAGTCATTCATGATCATTCACTTCTTAAGACAGACAGATATACTATATCTATACTGACTATCTATATAGATAGATAGATAGATAGATAGATAGATAGATAGATAGATAGATAGATAGATAGATAGATAGATAGATAGATAGATAGATAGATAGATAGATAGATAGATAGATAGATAGATAGATAGATAGAATTCCAAAGATGGAAGTTTGTAGTTTGTTCCTCAATATTATCTAGTTTGTTCAGTAACAGACATGTGGCCTGTTCCATGATTGTAGATTAACAAATTCAGAGTTATTGGATAAGTTTTGTGTTGACAAAACCAAACCACTCCAATCTGGCTTTGTTTGTACCATGAAGCTGATTATTCAGTGAAACTTGTGAAGTTAGTTTATATAGTTGGTAAAAATACTGTATATGGTGATAGAGACTCAAACATAAGGTCACATGTATCCATTTTAAAGTGTTATCTGTTGATTCTACCACTTATTTATTTTACATATTATCTGTATTTATTAATATTTATTTAAAATAAATGCTTTATAATAATTGTTAAACTAAAAGTGATTGTGTGTAGTGGAGTAATAATAATATAAATCATATTATAATTATACACTGTAAAAAATGGAACGGGCTATTTACTTAAAAACATTATGGTACCAATATTACACTTAATATTTTTGAGTAGTTTTTACTTGATTTTTTAATGGAATCTACCTAAACAAATCATGAAAAATCTCCTAAATTAATTAATCTATGACGCAATGAATTGAATATAGTTTGTGAAATGTGCTAATTTATTTTCCATTTCCATTTATGCATTTAGCAGACGCTTTTATCCAAAGCGACTTACAGGTTATACATTTTTTTGTCAGTACATGTGTTCCATGGGAATCGAACCCACAACCTTTGCGCTGCTAACACAATGCTCTAACTCTTAAAATTCTGTGATGAGGCCTGTTTGTATTTGAGTTATTTTTGTACATTTAAAAGACTGTACACAGCCAAACAGCTCAAGTAGGAAAATACTTAAGCAATACTGGAAAATACTACACCAGCACTAGCAAAGTTACTGCTCATTGAACAGGACTTACTGCCATATAGGAGTAGTACACATAACCATAAGCGCTACTCTTCTGCACAATGGTAACGATTGTACTGTGCAATGGAAACTTTGAAGTCACTATGAAGTACCTTAAAAAAGAAATACTATTGTCTGGCTTTAATGATAATTATAATTTGATTGATATTATTATTACTATATTACACACAATCACTTTTAGTTAAAAAGTTATTATAAAGCATTTATTTTAAATTAATATTAATATATACAGATAATATGTAACATTAATAAATGGTATATCAATGGATAATACTTTAAAAAATGGTTATATGTGACCTTACATGTTTGAGTCTCTATCGCTGTATATTATCAACTACATAAACTGCACTTGTGACTGCACTGATAGAGCACGATCATTTCCTTTATTTGTTCTCTTTCATGGACAAGAACTTCAGTGGAAATGCGTTTAAACTCCTCATATTCTTTAATCTCTTAACATTTAACAAACAAGTTTTGAATATCGCTGGCTCTCTTGCGAGAAGTGAATCACACTTGCTCTGTGTTGTGATTGGCTGTTTGCCGCCAAGAACCTCAAAAAAAATGAGGAAAACATACCTCTTGGTTTTATTAATAAAAAGTCCTCAATATTTTCTATACAACACTGAATCACAATTTATTTAATGAAATAAACACACTAATTGTAAGTATCACCTTAATTTTTTTTATGAAAATTACAAGACCTTTGATTTGTTTACAGTGTATAAATCATATGTAAATTGTAATTATCATTAAAGAGAGACATTTTTGTTGTATATTTTTGAGGTACTTCATAGTGACCTTTAATTTGTAGGAAGAGAAACTGGGGAATTACCTTTTTTTTTGTCAGACATGTGTCACTTTGCTCACATCTGATTGGTCCAATTTCAGTTTGAGATCTCTAACCCAGAACATAACCTGCCCCAGAACAGGTTAGCTGTTTGGTGTGTAAGTTACTATGGCAATGGGTTCAATGGACAATGGACTAAAAGTCAAGCCACTTTCATGGTACAAAAAACCCAGGAGTGGTGCAAACTAAACTGAAACTTACCTGACTAGCCAGCTAAACTGGTTTCATGGTGCAACCCCCTGGGCCGGTGTTACGCATCAACTGGGTATCTCAAGCCATTTTGACTTTTATTCATTCTCAGGATATGAATTCTTTCTTGATATCTACAATTCAATTGAACAATTTAATTGTTGATATCAAGAATAGGCATTTTTACTAATAATTGTATTTCTGCTATGTGAAATTGTAATTTCAACTAGTAAGAAATTAATTATTGATGTCAACAATTGATTTTGAATGGCAGCCTATGGTGACATTTAACTAGTGAAAATACAATTACAGATATCAAAAATTGCAATTGCTACTAGTAGAAATCGAATTCCTTATATCAAGAATTAGCTTTTTACCTAGTGAAAATTGAATGGCTGATATCAAGAATTAACATTGTTATAGTGAAAATTAAATGGCTAATATCAAAATATCCATTGTTACTTGTAGAAATCTAATTCCGGATATCAAGAGTTAACATTTTAACTAGTAAAAACTGAATTGTTGATATCAAGAATTCATATACTGAGAATTAATAAAAGTCAAAATCGCTTACCATAGTGGATCGTGTTAACTGGGGCATGCGCGTGCACGCTATCAGTTTTACCTGAGTTTCCAGCAGATGTTGGACCTCCACAGATTCATCAGAGGGAATTTTCAACGGAACACATTTCAAGCTTTCCACATTATTTGTGGATGTTTGTATCATTATTGGACTCTGTTGTTTCCCCAATGTATATGACTTGGTTTAAGGGAAGTTTTAATGCGTTTTCATATAGCGTCTCAGACCACGCCCATATTAATTTGTTTAGCTATATTCGTTTCAAAAAAATTTTTTCTAATGACAATTGTAAATGCATTAAATACGGTGTTTACTTTGTTTCTTTGGAACGCGTGTGTAGGCAGTTGATCAAAAATATTACTTAATTTGTGTAAATGAATGTGAGCAGCAATATTGCTGTGGTCAAAGGAATGTCAAGCATTTCATTTTCTTTCTTTTTTTACATGGCTAAAGAATGTGTGATAAACAAGCTGTAGTTATGCATTATGCATATAATTTTGAATTAGTGACACACATAATGCAGTGAATTATCCTGAATAGGGAATGTTCAACAAACTCACATAGTTAGGTGTTGAAGCAAAATCACACACACAAACACTTATAACAAAGCAGCTTTACATAAAATCGTTTTTTTTTTTTTTATTATTTTTTTTTACTATGAAGAGAAATCTGCTATGTCAGAAATGACTGTCGATGTAATGTCCATATTGCAGAAATTTACAATTTTATAAGAGAGGTCTGTCAAGTCAAGTGATGTCACCTTTATTTATAGCACTTTATACCATGCAGATTGTGTCAAAAGATCCTCACAGTGTTAAATACTGAAATAGTGTGTCAATAATACAAGCACAGTTCAATTCAGCTGTAAAGAAGCTCTAAAATGAGGACAGTAGTAAACAGTCAGTTTCTCAGTTAAAAGTCAGTTCATCATTGATTCAGTGATGTCATCATATAGCTCAGTTCAGTTGTGCTGATGACTGTCTAGGAGACAAGGTCTTCGCAGGGGATCTGTCTGTAGGGCACATCTTGACACGGTCTCTATTCACTGACAATCAGAGAAGTTGTGGTCTTATCCAGGTGCTGAACCACCATCTGGACTGGAAACGGGCTGGATCTGGGTAGTTAACATCATTCAGATAAGCACAAACATGTTCAATAGGCAATGATTTACATATTGCGATTACAATGATTACAATATAAGGTAATTTAGCAGTTTTGCATGTTGATTCAGAGTTGGGATCATACGTTTTTTGCAGGGGTTGTTGTCATCTCTTCACGGGTGTTAGAGTCATCTAGAAACTTCACAAAGGCTGAATCCAAACATTAGGGAGGTTGTTACCACTGAATTGAAGATAACTGGCATAATTCAAAGTTATATATAAAAAGAGGCCCACACTCATTATTTATGAAACTGACAGACTTGTGTGTCATATTTTTAGTTCAAGAAGTCTACAATAAAGTAAATATTGAAGGTTTTCCTATTCTAATTAATGTTTGGGAGAGAAGTATAATATTTGTGTAAGATGCCAAATGATTATGAAGTTAGTGATGTATACTGTCTTTTGTAATATTAGCCATATATGTCATTATTCATCATCACAGTATCATGCTCTGCCTATGTCAGTCATAAAAAAGGTGTGGGTGCTGAGTGATTGTCACAGGACATTCATAAAGACAGTATGGAAACTAGAAAAAGAAGCCATGAGTCAGTAAGAAAGATTCTAAAGCATAGTTCACTTTGAATAAACACATGTTAAACACGTTGTCACCATAAAGATGTAAACATGCCATACACATTACATATATTGCTCGTACAAATTGTGGACAAATGCCTTCCTGTGTTCATCACACAGACAGTATTAAAGAGTTTGGCTTTGAATCATGCACTGCTCATAGTATGTTTTCTACAGTCGGAAACACAAGTAGTCTGCCAAGAGAGCAGTAGGACTATAGGTAAAATTAAAAGCAGGAGTCATGAATTAGAATTGACTTTAGACAAAGTGTTCTCTACGTGTTCAATGAAAGACAACAGATTCACAACATTTATATTCAAGCACCTAACTGAGCATAATGTACAGTACAATACGGACACACCAGTAAGCATTTATAAAATTAAGTTAATTTAATTGTTCATATGATTATAATAAACTGAATACATAATTGTTCTGAACATAATTCTAAGCCAATGCAAAATGTTTATTTCAGATCAGTCATAAATTTATGATGAAACTTTATGTCCAGGGAAGAGGATACAGAGGCACCAGAGCTGACAGTACAAGCAAGAGATGTCAGATAATAAGATCAGCAGAGTAAAATCACACAAACTCAAGCCAAATTGAACGTATCTCAGTTAACTCTGCCTGCATATTCTTCTTTTGAATCACTTGCCTTAAAAATTGATGGGGCGATTCCTACCATCCTCACTACCATTTACTGCCCTCCCATGAGCAATAATGCCTTTTTAACTGAACTTTTAACTTATCTATGTTCCATGTCTCCAAATTGTATTATGTTGGGTGATTTTAACATTCATATAGACAATGCCAGTAATGCATTTACAAGTGACTTTTTATCATGCTTGGATTGCTTCGGTATGCAGCAATTTAATACTCTACCAACTCATTCTAAGGGGCATATTCTTGATCTTTTTTGCTGTTCTGGTATAACACCTTTGAATTTTACTGTTTCTGATCTGTCGATATCAGATCACCTGCTGGTGTCCTTTTGTGCCCAACTGGCAGTTTTTAAGGTAAATCCGTGTCACCCGATCACATTTCGGAATATTAAGAACATTGATGTGCCTTCTCTTGCTGATGAACTTGCCATCTTCTCCAGTAAATCGGATTTTTCCACTGTTGATGAACTGGTTTCATATTACAATGATGGACTGACTACGATTTTAGATGATTTTGCACCTGTGAAAATTCGAACTGTTTCATTTGTACATTCAGCTTCTTGGTTTACACCTGAACTACGTGAACATAAAACTAAAGGTCGTAGGTTAGAGCGTTTGTACGTTAGGTCTGGCCTTATTGTTCATAAAGAGATGTATGCTGAACATATTCAAAACTACAAAAATGCATTGTTCAAAGCTAAATCTGATTATTATTCCAACATAATTGGAGTCAGCAATGGCAATTCAAGATTGCTTTTTTCGATGGTAAACAATTTTTTGCGACCTCCTGATTCTTTGCCATCTGATATGTATTCCACTGATTACTGTGACCGTTTCATTACTTTTTTTGAGTCTAAGGTTAAAAATGTACATCAGCAATTACTAAATAGTACATTCCACCATGATTCCTGTCAGTCTATCTCTTACGCACCTTCCCACTCTGTTTTTTCTACCTTTACACTACCAACTGCTTCGGAGATAGTGGGTCTGATAAATAAATTTAAATCTTCAACTTGTCAGTTAGACCCTCTACCAACTCCTTTAGTGAAAGCATGTTTACCAGCCTTGTCGCCATTGATTACTAAAATTGTTAATGCTTCACTTGTTTCTGGTTCTGTACCGTCATTTTTTAAATCTGCTATTATTACTCCCATAGTTAAGAAGTCTGTGGCCGATCCATTTAACTTTGATAATTTCCGCCCAATTTCAAACTTACCGTTTATCTCTAAGATAATTGAAAAGTGTATTGCAATTCAAATTCAAGAACATCTCTCTAATAATAATTTGTATGAAGAATTTAAATCTGGGTTTCGTCCTCACCATGCACTGAGACTGCTCTTGTCAGAATAACCAATGATCTGCTGTTGGCAGCTGACTCTGGGCTTTTAACTATACTTGTCCTTCTTGATTTGACTGCTGCTTTTGATACTGTCTCACATGAGATACTTCTTGACAGGTTGGTTTCTATTGGGATCACTGGCACTCCTCTGTCTTGGTTTAGGTCGTATCTTTCTGGACGTACTCAATGTATTCAATTAAAACGTTTTAGATCAAGAACATCAACAGTTACCACTGGGGTTCCCCAGGGTTCTGTTTTGGGCCGCTTCTTTTTATTATTTATATACTCCCTCTTGGTTACATTTTGAGGAAACATGGTGTTTATTTTCATTGTTATGCGGATGACACCCAACTTTACCTGTCTGCCAAACCCACTGGTTCTTTTCCACCACCATCTTTATCCAGCTGTTTAGTTGAAATTAAACATTGGCTCTCAGCTAATTTTCTGAAGCTAAATGGCAACAAAACTGAGGCCCTACTTATTGGCACTAGATCTGTTTTGTCTAAATCTAATTGTTTTTCTTTGTTCATTGACAATAATGCAATATCTCCTTCCTCACAGGTTAAAAGTTTGGGTGTTGTCATGGATAGCAGCACACTATCCTTTGAAACTCAAATTAATAATATCACGCGGACTGCATACTTCCACTTGCATAATATTAACCGTCTCTGTCCCTTTCTTTCTACCAATAATACAGCAGTTCTTGTTCATACATTAGTTACTTCACGTATAGACTACTGTAAAGCCCTTTTCACTGGTGTTCCCGCTAAATTGCTACATAAGCTCCAGTTGGTTCAGAACTCTGCAGCTCGTGTTCTTTCTAGAACACCTTTTAATGAGCACATTTCTCCAGTTTTTCAGCAGTTGCACTGGCTTCCAGTAAAGTATCGAGTAGAGTTTAAGATCTTGCTACTTACTTACAAGGCACTTCATAATCTTGCACCTCAACACCTTAATCAACTTCTTCATGTCTACACCCCTTCACGTGCTCTTAGATCCTCATCTTCAATTTCTCTTGTGGTACCTCGGATTCGACTAACTACCATGGGTGCCAGATCTTTTAGCTATGCTGCCCCCCGCCTATGGAATTCCCTGCCCCTTGATATTCACAATAGCAATTGCTTGCTGACTTTTAAAACATGTCTTAAAACATATCTTTTTTAGACAGGCTTTTTTATGATATGTATTATTGAGTCTCTATTGTACTTTACCTGTATATGTACAGAGTTTGCTGTGTGTTTTTGTTTTTTGCAGTGACTTGGATTTTTTATTTTTTTGCTTGTGAGGTGACCTTGGGTGTTTTGAAAGGCGCCATAAATAAAATGCATCATCATCATCAAATTGCTCATCTCTGTTTTTTCTTTTCTCTCTCTCTCTCTATTCCATTCAAAATTGCTTTATTGGCATGACTGTAAATGATACAATATGTCCAAAGCTTAGTATACATGTACAAAAAGATACAACAATAATAATTCAATTAACATCGCATTAATAGAATGGGATATTACAACATTCTCTCTCTCTCTCTCTCTCTCTCTCTCTCTCTCTCTCTCTATATATATATATATATATATAAATAATCACCCAGAAAACAAATCATTTGAGTAAGAACAATAGTAAACTCAATGAACAGGCTTGTCAATAAAAAAATTATTGACTCTGCAATTCATGTTTGCTTTAGATAGACTACTGCTAATTTTAACGTAATCTATATCTGTTAATTAGAACACACGGCAGCACACTACAGACACAATGTGATACAGTAATATTTAAAAAAAGAAAATACTTACATTTTTACTTTAACGTTAGTTCGTTGTAGTTTGATCATCCATTGAAACTAATGCCCCATGTTAACGTGGGCGTGGTTGTGAGCGTGACATTGGAGCATAGTAAACTTCCCTAAAACCGCGTGACATAAGCAGGTACGAACACCGCAGACTCAAAACGCTTTATTGTGCATGATTACCAATCTATACAACTGGTGAAAAATATGTTTTATCTATGACCCGTGGAATATCGCAGTAACGAATCTGTTTCCGTCTAACATCTGCTGGAAATCCAGGTAAACATACTTGCGTGCACGCGCACATCCCCAGTTTACACGATCCCCAGTTGATCCATAACACCGATACCGATGCGCGTTCCCGCGGCCTGTGGGAGGTCCAGAAAAACGGTGTTGTGCCGAAATCGGACTCCCTGCCAGAATTTGACTCCCCTCGCGTGAACGCGCATGACGTTATACTATGCCGCCAGTTGCGAAAACAGACACACATTAGACGGCGTAAGTAGGCTAATACATTGCATTTAGTGTGTTTGTGTTTGATCGTGTATTTGCCTTTGATTTATGTATTTACAAAGTGGATGGTCTTGCTGTGTTTTTATCGTTTGTGTGTTTTTACTAAAGTAAAAACAAAACAGGGTTTTGTTAAATCTGCCTAAAGTACTCTGCACGTATGCTGACATAGAAAAGCTGTGACCTGAAGACCATCTGCTTATAGTTTTACAATGAGCATATGAATAGCATGCCATAGGAATTCAGCAGGGCTGCTAAAAGTATACCTCTCTATATTAAATGCTTATTATTGAATCGAAACACTTGTGTTCAGTGCTGCCAAAATCATACCAACCTACATAAAATGCTTATTATTTAATTAAATCACTTGTGCTTTTTTGCAGGTCTTCTACAGGATGAGATGTGACACCAGAATGTGTTTTATGGGTCTCTGACGCTGCAAACTGAAAATCATAGGGGGGTGATGATTTCAACAGTGCTGCCAAAATCATACCCCCCTACATAAAATGCTTAATTTTGATTATAATCACTTGTGCTTTTTTGCAGGTGTTCTACAGGATGAGATGTATCACCAGAATGATTTTTTTTGGGTCTCTGACACTGCAAACTGAAAATCACAGGGGGGTGATGATTTCGGCAGTGCTGCCAAAATCATACCCCCCTACATAAAATGCTTATTATTTAATTAAATCACTTGTGCTTTTTTGCAGGTCTTCTACAGGATGAGATGTATCACCAGAAGGATTTTTGTTGGGTCTCTGACGCTGCAAACTGAAAATCATAGGGGGGTGATGATTTCGGCAGTGCTGCCAAAATCATACCCCCCCTACATAAAATGCTTAATTTTGATTATAATCACTTGTGCTTTTTTGCAGGTCTTCTACAGGATGAGATGTGTCACCAAAATGAGTTTTTTTTACTCTCTGACCCAGCAAACTGAAAATCATAGGGGGGTGATGATTTCGGCAGTGCTGCCAAAATCATACCCCCCCTACATAAAATGCTTAATTTTGATTATAACCACTTGTGCTTTTTTGCAGATGTTCTACAGGATGAGATGTGTCACCAGTATGAGTTTTATAATTCTCTGACACTGCAAACTGAAAATCATAGGGGGGGTGATGAATTCGGCAGTGCTGCCAAAATCATACCCCCCTACATAAAATGCTTATTATTGAATCCAATCACTTGTGCTTTTTTGCAGGTGTTCTACAGGATGAGATGTATCACCAGAATTAGTTTTATGGGTCTCTGATGCTGCAAACTGGAAATCATAGGGGGGTGATGAATTCGGAGTGCTGCCAAAATCATACCCCCCTACATAAAATGCTTATTATTTAATATAATCACTTGTGCTTTTTTGCAGGTGTTCTACAGGATGAGATGTATCACCAGAATGATTTTTTTTGGGTCTCTGACACTGCAAACTGAAAATCATAGGGGGGTGATGATTTCGGCAGTACTGCCAAAATCATACCCCCCCTACATAAAATGCTTAATTTTGATTATAATCACTTGTGCTTTTTTGCAGATGTTCTACAGGATGAGATGTATCACCAGAATGAGTTTTTTAATTCTCTGACCCAGCAAACTGAAAATCATAGGGGGGGGATGATTTCGGCAGTGCTGCCAAAATCATACCCCACTACATAAAATGCTTATTATTTAATATAATCACTTGTGCTTTTTTGCAGGTGTTCTACAGGATGAGATGTGTCACCAGAATGAGTTTTATAATTCTCTGACCCAGTAAACTGAAAATCATAGGGGGGTGATGATTTCGGCAGTGCTGCCAAAATCATACCCCCCTACATAAAATGCTTAATTTTGATTATAATCACTTGTGCTTTTTTGCAGGTGTTCTACAGGATGAGATGTGTCACCAGAATGAGTTTTATAATTCTCTGACCCAGTAAACTGAAAATCATAGGGGGGTGATGATTTCGGCAGTGCTGCCAAAATCATACCCCCCCTACATAAAATGCTTAATTTTGATTATAATCACTTGTGCTTTTTTGCAGGTGTTCTACAGGATGAGATGTGTCACCAGAATGAGTTTTATAATTCTCTGACCCAGTAAACTGAAAATCATAGGGGGGTGATGATTTCGGCAGTGCTGCCAAAATCATACCCCCCCTACATAAAATGCTTAATTTTGATTATAATCACTTGTGCTTTTTTGCAGGTCTTCTACAGGATGAGATGTATCACCAGAATGATTTTTTTTGGGTCTCTGACACTGCAAACTGAAAATCACAGGGGGGTGATGATTTCGGCAGTGCTGCCAAAATCATACCCCCCTACATAAAATGCTTATTATTTAATTAAATCACTTGTGCTTTTTTGCAGGTCTTCTACAGGATGAGATGTATCACCAGAATGATTTTTGTTGGGTCTCTGACGCTGCAAACTGAAAATCATAGGGGGGTGATGATTTCGGCAGTGCTGCCAAAATCATACCCCCCCTACATAAAATGCTTAATTTTGATTATAATCACTTGTGCTTTTTTGCAGGTCTTCTATAGGATGAGATGTATCACCAGTATGATTTTTTTTGGGTCTCTGACGCTGCAAACTGAAAATCATAGGGGGGTGATGATTTCGGCAGTGCTGCCAAAATCATACCCCCCTACATAAAATGCTTAATTTTGATTATAAACACTTGTGCTTTTTTGCAGATGTTCTACAGGATGAGATGTGTCACCAAAATGAGTTTTTTTATTCTCTGACCCAGCAAAGTGAAAATCATAGGGGGGTGATGATTTCGGCAGTGCTGCCAAAATCATACCCCCCCTACATAAAATGCTTAATTTTGATTATAATCACTTGTGCTTTTTTGCAGATGTTCTACAGGATGAGATGTATCACCAGAATGAGTTTTTTAATTCTCTGACCCAGTAAACTGAAAATCATAGGGGGGTGATGATTTCGGCAGTGCTGCCAAAATCATACCCCCCTACATAAAATGCTTATTATTTAATATAATCATGTAACAAAGTTCGTAGGAAGGAAGGAAGCGGACAGGGTTGGCTCGTGAAGACTCAGGTGTTTTTATTAACACAGATAAACTCACACAGGTGCGCACTCTGCGTCACCCGGACACATCAACTCTCTCGGTTGTCTCAGCGATCACTCTCTGTATTCGTTCCGGCTGTCTCTCTCTTACAGCTCGTGCGCCCGAGTCTTCACTCCGTCTCTCTCAATGAACTCCCTTTCCACGGTGGCTTTTATCCGGTCTCCACGCCAATTACTGCAATCAGACACAGGTGATCCTCATTTTGCACTTGACCCACTTACTTACCGCTGTCTCCTGAGTCTTTCTCCCGCTGCAGACTTCGCTGAACCACGCCCCCCTCGCCACATACCCCCACCACCCGACTCAGGCCGGGAAGCCCTCCGGCCTGCAGCCCCCCCCCATTCCTGGAGAGGAAGTCGGCTACAGTCATCTGCGTCCCCGGCCTGTGGATCACCTTGAATTTGAAGGGCTGTAATGCCAGATACCAACGGGTGATCCGCGCGTTGGTATCCTTCATGCGGTGGAGCCACTGCAAGGGTGCGTGGTCCGAACAGAGGGTGAATTCCCGTCCCAGGAGATAATAGCGGAGGGTGAGGACCGCCCACCGGATCGCCAAACACTCCTTCTCAATGGTGCTGTACATCGTCTCTCTCTTAGAGAGCTTCCGACTGATGTACAGCACCGGGCGCTCCTCACCCCCTATCTCCTGGGTCAGGACAGCTCCCAGCCCCCGGTCCGACGCGTCCGTCTGCAGCAAGAAGGGGAGAGAAAAGTCAGGAGAGTGCAATAGCGGCCCGCCACACAGAGCAGCCTTTACCTGGGTGAAAACCTGCTGGCACCGCTCCGTCCACGGGACCGTATCTGGGACCTCCTTTTTAGTGAGGTCAGTCAGCGGGCTGGTGAGCTCCGAATAGTCAGGAATAAACCTCCTGTAATACCCCGCCAGCCCCAGGAACTGCCTCACCTCCTTTTTGGTCTTGGGTCTCGGGCAGGCCGCAATAGCTGCCGTCTTATCAATTTGGGGACGCACCTGTCCGTGACCCAAGTGGAAACCCAGATACCACCCGCACCTCCACCCGCCCAATCGCACACTTCTTTGGGTTGGCCGTTAGTCCCGCTCCCCTCAGCGCTCTCAGCACCTCCCGCAGGTGCACCATGTGCCGCTGCCAGTCCTGACTGTAGATGATGATGTCATCCAGGTAGGCAGCGGCGTATGCGATGTGCGGTCGGAGGATTTTGTCCATGAGGCGCTGAAAGGTAGCGGGCGCCACGAACAACCCAAACGGAAGCGTGACAAATTGGTGCAATCCAAACGGCGTCGTGAAGGCTGACTTTTCTTTGGATAAAGGTGATAAGGGGATCTGCCAATATCCTTTAGTTAAGTCCAGAGTCGAATAAAAACGAGCGGTACCCAGCCGATCAAGCAACTCGTCAACCCGCGGCATTGGATAGGCGTCGAACTTCGACACCGCATTCACCTTGCGATAATCCACGCAGAATCGGACCGATTCTCAATATGGTGTTGAATAAGGTTGGTTCGACCGGGCCGGGGCGAGAACACGTCCGCAAACTCTCTTTGCAACCGGGCTACATCGGTGAGCTGGGAGGGTGCGAGGTGATCCCCCCCCCGGGGCCAGAGTGAGTGATGGAACTTTGGGGCTCGCCTCTGGCCCGAGATCTTCCTCGCTACCTATCACCGTCGCCAGCATCACCGGCTCGACCTCGCTCCATTTTTTAAGGAGGTTGAGGTGATAAATCTGACGTGCCCCGTTCCGATCCGTTCGAACCACCTCATAATTGAGATCCCCTACCTGCCGTGTGACCTCGAACGGTCCTTGCCACTTGGCGAGTAATTTGGAGCTAGAGGTGGGGAGTAACACAAGCACTTTATCTCCCGGCGTGAAATTGCGTAAACTGGCCCCCCGATTGTATAGCCGGCTTTGCTTGTCCTGGGCCTGTAACAAATTCTCCATGGAGAGCTGCCCCAGAGTGTGGAGTTTTGTTCTCAGGTCCAGCACATGCTGAATTTCATTTTTACTCTCCAAAGGTCCCTCCTCCCAAGTCTCCCTCAGGACGTCCAAAACCCCGCGGGGCTGGCGGCCGTACAGGAGCTCGAAGGGGGAAAACGTACGATTAAATCGTTCCACCAGGCCGTCCGTTTGTGGGTGATAGACGCTGGTGCGAATCGACTTAATTCCCAACAACTCATAAAGTTCGCAAATGGTTCGTGACATAAACGCCGTGCCCTGATCGGTGAGAATCTCTTTCGGGATTCCCACCCGGGAGATCATACTGAACAGAGCCTCCGCTACACTCTTTGCGGAAATGTTGCGGAGCGCCACTGCCTCCGGGTATCGGGTTGCATAATCCACCAGAACTAATGCAAACCGATGCCCTCGTGCTGACCGTTCCAATGGCCCGATGAGGTCCATACCAATTCTTTCGAAGGGGACCTGCATTAACGGAAGGGGGCGCAAAGGCGCTTTTGGGGAGGCCGGGGGATTCACTAACTGACATTCACGACAAGCCGCATACCACCGGTGTACATTCTCGTGAATGCCCGGCCAAAAAAAACGGGCCATTAAACGGTTCAGTGTCGCTGCTTGACCCAGATGCCCTGCCATAGGATTACAATGAGCCGCCTGGAAAAGCATTTCCCGACGGCTTTTTGGTACCAACAACTGGGTTGTATCTTGTTTTGACTGAGCGTCCTGCGTCACTCGATACAACCTATCTTTTAATATAGCAAAATAGGGATAGGAAGGGGGCCGTGCGGACTGGAGAGGCCGGCCGTCAATGGAATGGACCTGGTCGAACGCGTTTCTTAGCGACTCGTCCTGGGACTGCTCCAGGGGAAAATCATCACGCTCCGTGAGGATTAGCCTCTCGACCGCGCTCCGTTCCCCTGGTGCCGCCTCAGCGGGTCCTGACTCAGCCTCTACCGTTCGCACGGCCGCCTCCCCCTCCGGCTTCTCTTTTCCGCAGGAGGCATCCACACACAAAACTCCCAATAAAATTTTAAACGCTGGCCAATTGGTTCCCAAAATCAGCGGATGCCGGAGGCGGGGGTTAACTGCCACCTCCACCTTATGCTTTTGCCCCCGAAATTGGATGGTTAACAACACTACTGGGTATTTCACCACGTCCCCATGTACACACCTCACCCGAACCATGCAGCTCTTATCCAATGCCTCGGGCTGAATTAGGCTTTGATGGATCGAGGTCTGGTTACATCCTGAATCCACCAAAGCCCAATAAGTACCCCCCCTAATACTCACAGGTATTTGGTACCCGCCAGCTTGATCGGGGGCAGCCTGTGGGGCGTCCGGAACCCGGACCAGTGTCCCCACCTCCATCACTGGACACCGATCGATGAAGTGGCCCGGGTCCCCGCAACGCCAACAGGCCGGCCCAGGCTTCCCCGCCACCCTAGTGGCGGGAAGTGGGACAAGGAATTGGCGTGGAGACCCTGGAGGAACGGGAATAAGCGTGGAGCTCGGGCTGGCTGACCCCGCCTCCCTGGCGTGGGCTCTCACGGCCGCCGACTCCGGTGCCGGTCCTCCTCTCCATCGGGGCTGGGCTCGGGGAACCACGCCGGCACGGGACCTGGGAAGGAAGATAGGGGGAGACACAGAAGGGGAGGGGAGAGAGAGAGAGACGGACGGTAGGGTTTCGCCAACCCCGTGGCACGCCACCATCTGGTCCTCAGCGAGTTGGATGGCCAGGTCCAGCGACGCCGGGCGGTGGCACTGGACCCACTGCGCGGTCTTCTTGGGGAGCCGCGCAATAAACTGCTCCAGTACCACCCGGTCGATGATTTGTTCGACGCCGCCTACCCCGGCCACCAGCCATCTGCGGCAGGCGTCCCGGAGCTGGTGAGCCATCACGAAGGGCCGGCCGTTCTCCCCCAGCTCCAGCGAACGGAAGCGCTGGCGATGCTGCTCGGGGCTCCGGCCGACCCGCTGGAGGATGGCTCGCTTTAGGTCGTCGTAGACCAGGAGGTTCTGGACTGGCAGCTGCTGTGCCGCCAACTGCGCCTCCCCGGTCAACAGGGGGATGAGGCGCACTGGCCAGTCCGTCTGGGCCCACCCACATGCCTCTGCAGTCTTTTCGAACAAATCCAGAAAAGCCTCTGGGTCGTCCTGCGGCCCCATCTTCTGTACCGGCATGTGGGTGGGCGGGGCCGGGGCTGTTGTACTCTCTCCGGCCCGAACCTCCCGGTCCATCCAGCTCCGGAACAGCTCGCGGTCCTCCCGCTGGTTCTGGACGAGGGCACAGAATCTCCTTTCCTGGTCTGCCCTCATGTCCATCAGCGCTTTGTGATGTTCCTGGTGGAGTCCCGCGAGCAACTGGATGACTTCCGCAAACGGCGATCCCGTCGGTGAGGACATGATGGCAGCGGCGTTCCGGCTTCCTTCCCCGGGTTTCGGCAACCAGTGTAACAAAGTTCGTAGGAAGGAAGGAAGCGGACAGGGTTGGCTCGTGAAGACTCAGGTGTTTTTATTAACACAGATAAACTCACACAGGTGCGCACTCTGCGTCACCCGGACACATCAACTCTCTCGGTTGTCTCAGCGATCACTCTCTGTATTCGTTCCAGCTCTCTCTTACAGCTCGTGCGCCCGAGTCTTCACTCCGTCTCTCTCAATGAACTCCCGTTCCACGGTGGGTTTTATCCGGTCTCCACGCCAATTACTGCAATCAGACACAGGTGATCCTCATTTTGCACTTGACCCACTTACTTACCGCTGTCTCCTGAGTCTTTCTCCCGCTGCAGACTTCGCTGAACCACGCCCCCCTCGCCACAAATCACTTGTGCTTTTTTGCAGGTGTTCTACAGGATGAGATGTATCAACAGAATTAGTTTTTTTGGGTCTCTGATGCTGCAAACTGAAAATCATAGGGGGGTGATGATTTCGGCAGTGCTGCCAAAATCATACCCCCCTACATAAAATGCTTAATTTTGATTATAATCACTTGTGCTTTTTTACAGGTGTTCTACAGGATGAGATGTGTCACCAGTATGAGGTTTATTGGTCAAATATGTATTATTTTATGTCAATTATATTCTGTTCTGCTGTATGAAGTATACATGTGCAAACATTCATGTACACACTATCTGTGTATTTCTCTGTACTGTGTAATAGGCTCAATGTAGCCTACTGCTCTTATTGTTTCTGTGTACTGGAAAGTGCTTACCGTTACAACGATTTATTTTTTTAATGCAAACATATTGTCAATAAAGGTCTTTCTGTTACCTCTAACTATACTCTAGTGTCCCGATTACCCTGTGCCTTTAGGTGAATTCACAGACCTATATACACAACCCTGATTCATGTCATGTTACTGCTCTTTTTCCAGTAATCCTAATCAGTGTACTTTTAGTAACAATTCTTCATCGTATTTTTCTAATGATTTCAATGTTCTTTTGTGAATAACGTGAGATGGGAAAATCATTAAGTGTTTTTATTAACAGTTTACATAGTGTTACATTAACAGTATCAAAGTATTAGTATTAATATTACATATAAATTACAATTACACTCACATTACACAAAATAAATGATCACAGTAAATCGACATGTGAGGGTGCACATCAGGATTCACAAACGGGGCAGATGTAACTTCTGTGTTTCCTAGAGCGTTGGACACAGTTGCAATGGAACCAACACATCACAGCCAATCTAAACATGTTGACAAACAAATTTTGAAGTCAAGCATAGGTATTTATGTAGTTCATTAAAAAAATACTTAAATGAACATAGTCACCTTCAATGTAAATGATAAAACACAACATTGTTTTTTTGGAATGCTTACCCAGTTAGTCAATTTTTGACCACTGCTTCTTTCCCCAAACAGATGGCACAGGTTCTTAAGGTTAGCTAGTCAAATATCATGCCAAGGCAGAATAAACAGAGTTATCGTAAGACAGTTTCTTAAAACATCACAAGTACATTTATAAGCAAATAAATTCCATTTTTTATAAACACTGATACATTTGTAAGGTACTAAAGAATTATTGGATATTTTCAGGTAATTGAAAACAAGCAATAGTCTCTAAAACATACCAGTGTTCTGCAGGAGACAAGCAGCTATAGTCATTCTTAGGGCAGACAGATGTGAAAAACTGAAGCGGCACATCATTTAAGAAACATTCTGCAAACTAAAATAGAACAGTGATTATGTAATTGAGAATGATATGGTTGTAATGTAAACAATGTGTTATTACAAGAAGTTACAACAATGGGCTGCTATATAATTATAAATAATTTTGTTGCAATAAAGGTTGCATTTGTAGTGGACTGCAGGCTGAATTTCTTTCCTCCAAATTACCCGTTCAGCTAACTGAAATTTTACATGAACCAACACATTGAAAATAGTTGTTTGAACACCACAAGAAAAATGTCACAGGGATTGCCAAGGGGCTGTCAACTTTGTTAAAATGCTTAGTTATCCACAAAAAGACAATTGTCTCTTTATTTACATATTTCTCTTTATTTACATTTTTATTTTCTGTTGATGGAATTTTAAGGCTGTCCCTCTTTATAAAAATACAAATGTGGGAATCATAAACAATCATGTCACTACTGGTCACTATACGAGAAAGTCCTCCATACACTGTCAGCAGAATCACTCTTCCTAAAATATCCTAGTGTTCTTTTTCAATGGAATTCACCATTAATTTCAATAGAAAAAAAAACAAAAAAACAGTGTCATTATTATTCTTTTAACATTCAGGATGACTATCTACATTAATGTTTACCTCTGTTGTTACACTACGGAAAAAAGTCATATATGGCCTTATGATCCATTTAACTTACTTTCAGGACAAAAGGCCCACATGAACCTGTTCATGAACCTCATCCTGTTGGCACGAGTGTGGTAGCTTGTCACATGTCCATCCGGGCACATTGTAGCCCTTTTGTGTCATAAAGGACCTGTAATAATTTGAAACAAAATAAGAATTACATCATACATAGCTACATATGGCAATACAAATATTCAATCTAGAATTTAATACATTAAATTGAATATTAAGAAACACCTTTATAATTTTAGAATATTATGTTTAAACTGTTGATTTACCTTGTCACATTTTGAATTTTTTTTCTGGTCTCCCCTACAGGATCCAGATACAGAGCCCTCTTCTCTTGTGGAATCATAATCTTAATTAAGATATTGCAAATTATTACAACAAAACTTTAAATGAAAAAAAATTGTACCCAACCACATTAAAAAAATACATAGCTTAGATATAATCGTATAAAACACACATAAACTGTACCGTCAAAGTCCAGTGCTGATGCTCGTTAATGACCCCAAAGATATATTTGAATGTGTTTGGATCCATCTGAAATTTCAATTAAAAAAACTTAATGCTCAATTATTGGGAGTTTTATCCTAAAGGTTTACACCCTCTGGGTATGAATGGAGATTTATCCTTGAATTATTTATATAATACTTTAAGGATATATATGGGTGACCCTCTAACAGTTACTTTGGTATGATGTCTATTTATTGTATATTAACAATTTGTGATATCAGTTGTATTACAGTAATACATGTTTTAATGAACGCTTGGTAGTCACTGAGGAAGGGTTATAACCGTAAATGTTCTGCACCTTTGCACATTTTTACACATATTTTTTTGTGACCTCTGAGCGATAAATGAAATAACCCTATTTGGCTGAATCTGGACGATTGTGGATCTCTGTTAATCTCTGTGTGAACACCACTAAAGAATTTGAATGATGTGTTTAATCACATTTGTATTGCAGATCGCAAAAAGTTGTGTTCTAACCTTGACCCTTGCCCTTTTATATTGCCAGATGTTGCTCATTTCGTACGAATCAATGCACACAGCCTTTTTTGTTGAATGCTTGTTGTATTTTTGTACCAAATGGTACATGTAAGCATTCATGACCTGAGAGGAATAAATTAACACATATTAGTTTCCCATAATAAAAAACAAATTCCCAGAGTTAAGCTGTTTAATGATGTTTTATGGTTCCTCTAGATGTACACTTTCATTTTAATTTTTAAATGTGGATATAGTTTTCCTTTGGCCATGATGTGTTTGCAAAACATTTTATCAAAGGAATCAAATGTTAAAACTAGTGGTGGGCCGTTATCGGTGTTAACGTGCTGCGTTAACGCGAGACTCTTATCGGCGAAAAAAAAAATATCGCCGTTAATCTATTCTCAAAGTTGGGTTGGGAGCTGGGTCTATACTACGCAAGCTATGATGACTTTCACCCTGATATTTTAGCGCGGATGTATACCTAGCCGAATTGCACTGTAGGGGGCGAGAACGAGTCTTCGAACTAGAGGCTCGCAGTCCGTGATGGACAGATTGTTAACGGCTGGTCTATGTGGTAATACAATCGGCCAGGACATCCAAACGCTCACCTATCATTCATCAACCTCAAATATGGCTTTTCATCTGAAAGATGTATGTAGTAGCAACTTTACATGGCCGCTCAATATGATGTTAACCTAGAGAAACGTGCGCTATTGAAGTGTTTGTGTGGAAGCGCGTTTGCTCCAGGACAGGCTCCGGTGCGCTCACTTGCTCTTACATCTCTGTCATTCTTGGTCATACAGATAAAAGTAGCCTAATACGTCTTTCGAATCTGTAAAGACTCTACGTTTATTTGTGTGCACTCAGAATAACAACGAAACGTTGCGCTTTTAAGCAAACAGGATGCGCTTTAGGTCTCATGTGAACTTGAGAATTCACTCCCGTGTCACCCTCTGCTTCGAACCTGTGTGTATGCCTAACGTTACTGTGAAATTACCACATCAAACGTGACGTGCTAACATGGATGCAGCTATGAAGCCGCCGGGTTTGCTTCAGGGAAAATTTATTTTTAAGAAGCTTCCCAATGGAAACTGTAAACAGTTCATCACGAGCTCTTATGTAGGCCTACAGTTCAAAATTCATGTTTAACTGAATAAACAGTTAGTAAACACAAGTACATCTTATTGAACATAGTTTATTTTCATCACCAATTATCATAGTAGAACAGCTTTCTCAAGCAGTTTGTGATGCATTTTGGAAACAGGAGATGAGCCCCTGGTCTAATGCGCCACCTGGCTTGAGAAACCCGTTCTCAAAGACTTACTTTTAGCCATTATTTGGGTAGCACACATATTCTGAATGCCTTCGGCAGAATTCAAATGAGCCATTTTAATCTAGATTAATTCCAAAATTAATCTAGATTAAAAAAATTAATCTATGCCCACCCCTAGTTAAAACATATTGTTATGAAGTGGCTTCATTCGTTAACTTTTTTATGTCATTAACACACTTATATATAAGATGCGTTCTTAAGGTATATAAATCTATACACTGTGGAAATCGATAAAACCATTTCAGAATAGTAATTACTTTAAACCACTAAAGTATTAAAATCAGAGAGTATTTATATTATGCAGTTATCACTTATTAAAGCATATATGCTGGGTCCAGCATGAAAATCTCATGCCATCATGCACGACTACATAATCTGATTCATTTTCATGTGTCACCACTTATGATATATTTTATTATTTTAGAAAAATCTCAATTTAAGTTACATTTCTAGCTTAAAATATGATATGTTGACGCTCACAACAGGTGAATCCGTGTGTTACTATTGTAATATTATTTTTATCTTTTATTGCCACACTGTAAATTAAAACGTGTCTTCTTATAACTGTCTAAATTGTTGTTTAAGTACATACGTGATTCTATATCTGAAGAGCTGGACCCTAATGAAGTCACAACTCCTGAGGATGCTGTGGCATGGACTGGGGATGGACATGCAGGTGAAGAAGGGGCTGAAGAGACCACATGGACTGACTGTGTAGATGCTGGTGAGGAGCAAGCGGGAGACAGTACTGGCACTGGTGGTGGGGATGCAGGTGAAGAGGGGGCTAAAGAGACCACATGGACTGACTGTGGTCATCACCCCCCTATGATTTCTAGTTTGCAGCATCAGAGACCCAAAAAACTCATTCTGTTGATACATCTCATCCTGTAGAACACCTGCAAAAAAGCACAAGTGATTATATTAAATAATAAGCATTTTATGTAGGGGGGTATGATTTTGGCAGCACTGCCGAATTCATCACCCCCCTATGATTTTCAGTTTACTGGGTCAAAGAATTATAAAACTCATTCTGGTGACACATCTCATCCTGTAGAACACCTGCAAAAAAGCACAAGTGATTATAATCAAAATTAAGCATTTTATGTAGGGGGGTATGATTTTGGCAGCACTGCCGAATTCATCACCCCCCCTATGATTTTCCGTTTGCAGTGTCAGAGAATTATAAAACTCATTCTGGTGACACATCTCATCCTGTAGAACACCTGCAAAAAAGCACAAGTGATTATAATCAAAATTAAGCATTTTATGTAGGGGGGTATGATTTTGGCAGCACTGCCGAATTCATCACCCCCCCTATGATTTTCCGTTTGCAGTGTCAGAGAATTATAAAACTCATTCTGGTGACACATCTCATCCTGTAGAACACCTGCAAAAAAGCACAAGTGATTATAATCAAAATTAAGCATTTTATGTAGGGGGGGTATGATTTTGGCAGCACTGCCGAAATCATCACCCCCCTATGATTTTCAGTTTGCTGGGTCAGAGAATAAAAAAAACTCATTTTGGTGACACATCTCATTCTGTAGAACATCTGCAAAAAAGCACAAGTGTTTATATTAAATAATAAGCATTTTATGTAGGGGGGGGTATGATTTTGGCAGCACTGCCGAATTCATCACCCCCCTATGATTTTCAGTTTGCAGTGTCAGAGACCCAAAAAAATCATTCTGGTGTCACATCTCATTAAAGACCTGCAAAAGCACAAGTGTGGATTCATATAGCAGTAGGGGGTATGATTGGCTGCCAAAAACCCCTATGACAGTTTGCAGAGTCAGAGACCATTGGTTTACATAGAACCTGCAAAAAGCACAGGATTTATAAATAAGTTAGTAGGGGGTATGATTTTGGCAGCACTGCCGAATTCATCACCCCCCTATGGATTTCAGTTTGCAGTGTCAGAGGAATTATAAAACGCTACTGGTGACACATCTCATCCTGTAGTAGAAACCCTGCAAAAAGCACAAGTGATTATAATAAAAATTAAGCAGTTTATGTAGGGGGGTATGATTTTTGGAGCACTGCTGAAATCATCACCCCCCTTATGATTTTCAGGTTACACCAGCGTAAGAGGAACCCTAAAACACAATTCTGGTGTCACATCTAATCCTGTAGAACACCTGCAAAAAAGCACAAGTGATTGGATTCAATAATAAGCATTTTATGTAGGGGGGGTATGATTTGGCAGCACTGAACACAAGAGTGTTCGATTCACTAATAAGCATTTAATATAGAGAGGTATACTTTTAGCAGCCCTGCTGAATTCCTATGGCATGCTATTCATATGCTCATTGTAAAACTATAAGCAGATGGTCTTCAGGTCACAGCTTTTCTATGTCAGCATACGTGCAGAGTACTTTAGGCAGATTTAACAAAACCCTGTTTTGTTTTTACTTTAGTAAAAACACACAAACGATAAAAACACAGCAAGACCATCCACTTTGTAAATACATAAATCAAAGGCAAATACACGATCAAACACAAACACACTAAATGCAATGTATTAGCCTACTTACGCCGTCTAATGTCTGTCTGTTTTCGCAACTGACGGCATAGTATGACGTCATGCGCGTTCACGCGAGGGGAGTCAAATTCTGGCAGGGAGTCCGATTTCGGCACAACAACTGTTCCAAATATCATAATCATCATCCTCCTCATACCGGAGAGGCCCAGTGAATACATGCCTGACACGACACGCCTCATCTGGAGCGGAAAGATGGGTTTACGATTGTGATCTCAAGCGTGTGCTGTGTGCGATCCAGAGGTTCGACTGCGTGACTCCAGCAACATGCGCGTATGTAACGTTAACTGAATCACATGCATCCGATCAGGACACCGACTCTCGGAACCGAGGAAAGCCGTGGAGCTGACGACCTAAAGCTCTCGGGTTCACCGATCATCTCCATCCGCTAGCGTACATGTGACCGAACCGAACCGTCCGAGCCCATCTGCAGCTTCACCAGCGGGCTGCGCGTTAGCACGGCGAGAAAACACTTTCACGCGAAGATTAGTGAAATGAGATCGTTTCAGATCATCGATGTCATTTGAACCGTCGAAGCGTTTTCTTCGATCTGGATCGCTGTTCTGATCCGGTTCGTCACTGGTGGGTAAACGGTTCCGTCAAGGACTTTAGTCCAAATCTCATTAAATCACCGAATCAGCCAGACACACTTTGTGTGAAGGACAGACAGTCGGGGATTATATAAATATGAAAATGCACAGCTATTGAAACAACCACTCAAACAAAGAGCTGATTTGACGAATAAATAATCATATTATGATGTGACCGTTAAACTGAATTATGACCGGGGTTCGCTTCGCATTAGCTTAGCCTGCTATCACAGCAGCGCAAGCACAGACACGTTATGCTTTATTTACCAACAGTCATTGTATATAATATTATACTTTTTTATTATATTGTTTTATTTTATTTATTTAGATGTCTGTAATCGAATTGTTGCAAAACTATACACGTTTTGGTATAAAATTGGCAGTGCTGGTAAAGCAGCAGTTAAAACTGTATGTAACGTTAGCATGCTAGCCGCGTTAGCTCTCTGTTCAACACTTCATTGTAAACATTTCACCGCCATTCAAAGAATTTTTACTCTGATTGACCTTAAAAAATAAATGAAAGCCATACAAACTCATATAACTGAACTGTAGTGTGTTTAAACTTAATCAGGTCCCACGTGTTCAAACGTTATGTTTATTATTGTTATGAGAAACATCATAGTTTTGAATAATTTTTTGTTATGAATAATTATACTCAACCATTCTTAAAGTTATTTTGTATAGGTACATTTTTATATCATACATTCACCCAGGACAAATACAGGATTAAGCATGGTTTTCTCGGTTTCTTTGGCCTGAAGTAGCTCCTCCTCAACATGCTTATCAGAGAAGACACTATTTAATTTGAACCAAAGTTTATCTTTGTTTGTTTTGCTTAAACCACAGATATCAAAGTCTAACAGGATTAAAGGGTGTCAGTATGAACCGGTATATTTATACCTGTGGTTACTTGAGTGTCTGTTAGTAAATCAGTTCACAAGTGTAAGGTGCATCTCTATACAGGAGTCTATTTATTGTTGTCACCACCATGTCTTGCATTGCTTTGATTTAAGCATGCATCACATCAGCTAAAGTGTTGAGATTGAATTTTCTATTTTTTCTTCTTTATTTTTTTGCTGGCAGGACAGTACAGTATGGCTCCCCATCTGGAAACGGCCCGCAAATTGTTCTGGATTTTATTGAAGTCGCTGCTCCGCTTCACCTTCATGTTTGTCAATAACTGTGTGGCGATCCCGTCCTACTGCCTCTACCTGATAGTCCTGCAGCCTTTAAGAATTCTAGATGGCCCCACGTTCTGGTACATCGAAGGGGTCATGTTTAGGTGGCTACTGTCAATGGTGGCGTCTTGGGGCTGGTGTGCGGGTTACACAGGTAAGACCAGATTTTCCTCTCTTTTCTGACTTTCTAAATGGCAGTGCATTTTACTGCCAGACTGTGTAAAACAAGCTTTTTCATACAGGGCACGAGACGTCAGTCATGATCCAGTATATCATCTAATGGCACCGAAATTTAGCACGGATGGCAGATCTATCGACTTTTTCTTCTTTATTGACTCTCACACTCTAGGGTTTCCCATGTTTGGATTGATTTCTTTATTTTCATTTGGAAACTGGTTTGATTAAGCTGTTACACTGTGGTTTTAGTGTGTAATAGTGTATTTGGACAATATTATACACTGGGAACCTCATGGGAGGTCTTTGTTTACCTCACATCTCTCTTGTCGAATCCACATCATCATTCATCAGTGACTGAATGTCTTGCCCGTATTGCTTTATCTATAGATTGCTACAAGTATTGATTTGAATTTGACTTTTTCATTAGAAAGAGATTTTGGGTTTTCATTGTAAAGCTGATTTGAATTTGTGGCTTGTTAGATCTTCGAGAGGTGATATGCTGTCTGCTTACTCACGAGCATGTCATGGGTAATTTCATTTGCGAGAAATCAGGGTGTTGATTGTACGGAAAAAGTTAGAGACTGATTATGTGGACCATGAGATGGTAGTAGAAGGGTTGGAACAGTCAGATGATCATGAAGACAGATAAGACGGTTTGTCAGCTTTTTACAAGATAACCGATAAAGGTAGTTCATGTGACATTTAGCGATGTTCCACATTTTGATGTGCTGTATTTATTCAAAATTAATTTTAATCAATTTTCTCATGTACTGATGTTATGAGCTCATAATTGTTTAGAGAGTAATATAAATAGTTGTATTTTAAAATGTAAAATGTTATTTAAAAAATGGTTTGAAACCTATGAAGAAATGGTGACCAGTTTCTATGGCTGGGTGATATGACAAAAGTAAAACTACATATAACTATTATTAAGGTATTTGCTGTTATGTATTAGAAGAATGCAATTTTTTCCAGTTACCAGAATCATCTTTCGAACCAACAGCTATTGTGATCAAGTAAATTTGGAATGTTTAATATAAAGCTTTGCAATAATCTAGCTGGAAATGATCAAAATATGTTTTCATTGCTTAAGTCAAAACAATGTAATAGCTGCATTTGTCTACCTATATTATTAAAAATACACAAATGCATTAAGAATTCAATGCAGACACTTAGTTAAAAAACAAATTAAATTTGGAATATAACTATTTTGAGCTGTATCACAGAAAAGAATCAAACTGGCCTAATCAAACACTGTTTTTGCCACTGAAATTGAAATCGGTAATATTTATAGGCCTATATCAGAGATTTCCTTTAAGCAGGTCTCTTTGATGTACACGGACAAGCCATGAATTGAACTTGGCTTTATGCTGCTTTGGAGTACCAGTATTTTCAAAATTATATTAGTGTCTACTAGATGCTTAATTTAATTCACTCATTGTTTATATGTTTGATGATTATCAAAAGTTGGATTTCTTAATCTAAAGTGATGGTTAGACGGACTTCCCTTTCACATTCAAGCTTGGAGTTTCTTTTTTGTCATTATTTTTAACGAATTTAAGACACATTTCCTATACAGTTGAATCTGGTAGTAGAAGATTATGAGTACAAGAGCGCACCAAATCGAAATCTGTTTTATTTGAATTGGTCTTTTCACAGGAACAGCGTGAGAATTGCCTACCATTTTGGGTTACGCTAAGCTGTGCGCCAAATGCTCACAAATTGGGATGAGCAGTGTTGGGAAAGCAACGAGTGTTAAATAATTAATGGTGATTTTCCTTTTGAAAACCTGCTCATGTGTAGCTGGGTTGGGAGTCACATGCATAAAGCCAAGTCTTCAGTTTAGAGGCTGTCCTTGAACCCTAAAAGGAAAAAAAACACTATTTTTCTAAACTATTGATTATAAAAAAAGGGTGCAATTTGTCAGTCAAGGTTTAAGTTTCTTGTCGTGATTTCTCACCAGGTTAGAATTTTTCACAAGATGCCTCACCACACTGATAAGAGGCTGACCTGATGAAGCAGGTGGAGACAAATCTGTGTGTCATTTACCTGCTCCACTGCTTCCTGTTAAAGAGAGCACAAGGATCAGATCTCACGTGCCTTGAAGGAACACGTCACTTAAAAACGAATATGTAGTAATTATTTAGTCACCCTTATGTTCGTCCAAGTTTGTATGCTGTTTTTTTTTTTTAGTGAACACAAAATACATTTCAAGCACCATTCAAAGTATCATTCTAGTTCTCTTTCATAGGTAACTTAACACTGCGTAGCTTTAGCACGCTTTGGGAACGCCTCCGCGTGACCGAGTCTTGAACCCATATGGAATCACGCCAATTCATTGGCTGATGGCGCGACGCCGTCTCTGACGCAATGACGTCGTCAGGTCATACTGGCGAACGCGCCATCCACTCCTCAGATTTCTCTGCCTTCACAAAGCGGTCACATCGCCCTTCGTTGTTGCGATTTCTTACCCATCTACTACCCTTGCGATTATCCATTTGCACTTCGGCGACTGCCTCAGTGGAACTTTGTTTCTCCTCGCGGTGAAGTGCCATGGAGTTTCGTCGCTGTATTCCGCCGTGCGCGCGTTTCATCGCTCGCGAGGACCCACACAGTAAGTGTATTTTGTGCTTGGGTTTTTCGCACGCACGTGAGGCGGTTTATGGGACCTCTAACTGCAAAATTTGCGACGATTTCCGTCTCATAACCCTCCGCTCTCAGCTTGAGGATTATGTACGTGAATCCTCCAAATTTTCCCGGCGCGCATCGAGCACCTCCGCGCCTCCTCGTGAGATCGCGGCCTCTCGTAGAGCCGCGAGCTGGGGTTCGGATGTCGAGCTCGAGGAGATGGAGAGTAAGCAGACAGGCCTCGCCTTTTCTCTCCTTCCCTCTCCCGAGCGCGCACGTGCGAATTCGCCGGTCAAATTTTTGCCTGATTTTCAGTTTCCTAGCCCGAAAGCACGTGATTTCGTTTCTTTCGGGCTAGATGATATTCTGCACACGGCAGCCTCCGACTCCGAGGATTTCGGGCCTGCTTTAGCAGATGCGCTCCCGCCTAGCGGCCAGGAGGCGCGGCCTTCAGCGGCCTACTCTGAGCTCGTGGACGTGCTTTCGCGCGCCACCGAAAAGCTTGCGCTGGATTGGCCCGATGAGCCCCGCGAGTCTCGAGCTTCGAAACTCGACGATCGCTTCCTCATCGGCGCGCACTCCAAGCTTGAAAGGAGGAAGCTGCCATTTTTCAGTGATCTGCATCGTGAGATCTCCAGTTCCTGGAAGCAGCCATTTTCCTCTCGCCTTACTAACGCGGCAGCCGCTGACTTCACCAACCTTGTGGGTTCTGTGGAGCAGGGTTACACCGCCATGCCGGTGATTGAGGATACTTTGGCCTCACATCTTTCACCTTCTTTGGCTCCTTCTTGGAAGTCCCGCCCCCTCCTTCCTTCCAAGCCGTGTAGGACCACTTCCGCCCTTATCGGGAAGTCCTACATCGCGGCCGGTCAGGCAGGTATGGCCCTTCACACAATGGCCATCCTTCAGGCCTACCAGGCGGATGTCCTGAAGGAAATGGACGAAGGGACCGGCTTGACTCCTGAAGCCGTGAAGGAGCTACGAAGAGCCACTGACTTGGCTCTGAGAGCCACCAAGCACACCGCACGTGCCGTGGGGCGCTCTATGGCGGCTTCGGTGGCCGCAGAACGCCATCTGTGGCTCAACCTGACCGAGATTCGGGAGAAGGAAAATACGTTTTTAATGGACGCACCCATCTCTCAATCTGGGTTGTTCGGGGAGGCTGTTAGCGCTGTAGTGGACAAGTTCCGCTCAGCCAAAACTCAGTCGGCTGCTCTCAATCAGTTCATGCCGAGGAGAGCAAGGGATTTTTCAACTCCCTCCTCCTCTGTGTCTAGGGAGCAGCCGCTCCCCAGGAGGGAGCCCCCTAGCGGCGGAGCCCAGGCCACGCGCCTTCCCCCCACTACGGTTTGGGGAGCCCGCGGCCGGTCTTCTTCCCGCCAACAACCACGCAAGCGGGTTAACATGAAGCGGCCCAGCAAGCCTGCCGCTTCGGCTAACCCGGTCGGGTCGTTCCTGACCTCCGGGTCGGAATGAGGAGAGTCGTTTCACCGCTACGGGGCGAGGCCAGACCGCGAAAACGTTTCTGCCCGCCCCGAACGCGCTCTCCTCACTTAAATCTGTCACAACCACCCTTCGAGGCTTGGTGTGCAGATCCAATTCACCCTCATTTTCACTTGGGCTGGCAGTTGGGTGACGCGTTCGTCTTTCCCCCTTTGCAGCCCGTCCACTCGCCGCCGGCGAGCTGCATGTTAGGAGACCCAGCTGTTTCTCTCCTGCAGTGTACGGAACCCGTGCCGGCCACCCGTCAGCCCAGCACTTCTCTCCCCGCCATCCCGAGCAAGGACGCCGAGGGCTCTCCTTCACGGTGGAGGGTGCCGCTGCTTCCAGGGTTTCTCGACACCCAATCTCAGGTATGTCTTCCCTTGCACGACACTCTGATCCCTCTGTCACACTTCCTTCACGAATGGGAGCGTTTACCCGGGGTATCGCTGTGGGTTCTCCGCACAATTCGAACCGGTTACACTCTTCAGCTTGGGAGAAATCCCCCCCGTTTCGACGGGGTTCACCTGACAGTAGTAAACAGCGCCTCCAAGGCTTCTGTTCTACAACAGGAACTTTCCTCCCTCCTGCAGAAAGGAGCAATAGAGGAAGTACCGCAGTCGGAAGTCGAACAAGGTTTCTTCAGCCGCTACTTCCTCGTTCCAAAGAGGGACGGCGGCTTGAGGCCTATTCTGGATCTACGGCGTTTGAATCTTTCCCTCTACAAAGGGAAGTTCAAGATGCTGACGATGAGGACTATCATATCTCAGGTCCAGGAGGGAGACTGGTTTGTCACCATCGACCTGAAGGATGCGTACTTTCACATCCAGGTCGTTCAAAGACACAGGAGATTCCTTCGGTTCGCCTTTGGAGGGAAGGCTTACCAATACAAGGTCCTGCCCTTCGGCCTGGCTTTGGCCCCGAGGACATTTACCAAATGCATGGATGCTGCACTGGCCCCTTTGAGGCTCCAGGGCATCCGTGTACTGAACTATCTGGACGACTGGCTCATTCTCCAGGGAGCTAGTGAGTCGTCGCAGGGATATCGTTCTCGGCCACATCCATTCTCTTGGCCTCAGGATGAACGCCAAGAAGAGTGTGCTCCTCCCATCTCAACGAACCGTATTTCTAGGGGTTCGTTTGGATTCCGTTCAGATGCAGGCCCGTTTGGCTCCTGCCCGGATACCAGTTTTTACAGCATGTTTGGCCCGCTTCAAGCTAGGCCATCATGTCTCTGTAGGTACCTGCCGCAGGCTGTTGGGCCTTATGGCAGCAGCCTCCCCTGTGTTGCCCCTAGGGCTGCTTCACATGAGGCCATTCCTTTGGTGGATGAAGGAGCTGAGGTTACACCCCACTGTACCAGCTACTCGCCTTATCAGAGTGTCGCGCAGTTGCTGTCGACACCTGTTAATGTGGCGAGACCCCGTCTTTCTCCGGAGCGGGGTGAGAATAGGTGCGATCCACCGTCGCCATATGATCACGACGGACGCAATGACAGGCTGGGGCGCGGTCTTCGAAGGAAGGCCGGCGAGTGGAGAGTGGAAGGAAGAGTTCCTCTTTTGGCATATAAACTGCCTGGAACTCAGGGCTGTCTTCCTGGCTTTGAAGTATTTTCTCCCCGTTCTCGGGGGGCATCATATTATAGTCAGGACGGACAATATGGCGGTTGTGTCCCACATAAACCGCCAAGGAGGTTCGAAGTCGCGCACCCTGGACAGGCTTGCGCGCCATCTTCTCCTTTGGTCCCAAGACAAGTTCCTCTCTTTGAGGGCGGTTCACGTTCCGGGAGAACTGAACCTGGCGGCCGATTTTCTGTCGAGACAGAAGCTCAAGTCGGGGGAATGGATGTTGAACCGTCAGACGGTATCCCAGATCTGGGATCTGTTTGGCAAAGCGGAGGTGGATCTCTTTGCTTCTCAAGAGTCATCCCAGTGCCCGCTCTGGTTCTCCCTGAGTTTCCCGACGACTCTAGGCATAGATGCGTTCGCCCACCCATGGCCGAATGTCAGTCTGTACGCGTTTCCGCCAATAAAGCTGATTCCGGCAGTACTATGCAGAGTGAAGGTGAGCGGTGCTCCTCCCTCTTGTATCGACCTCCTTGGGAGATTCCGATCAGGTGGGACTTACTGTCCCAGCTTCAGGGCAAGATCTGGCATCCTCAGCCGGAGCTCTGGAAGTTGTGGGTATGGCCCATACAGGGCCAAGGGCTGTGATTGATGGTTTGCCAAGTGAAAATCTCCCCAGCTATTGATCTGTTTTGGTGCTGGTCGCCGCGGGCTTGCCACGTCAAAGCAGAGAATTTCTCACTGGGTGAGAGATGCCATTTCGCTGGCGTACGAGGTGCGGAACCTTCCTTCACCTCTTAGTCTTCGGGCGCATTCTACTAGGGGCGTAGCCTCCTCTCAAGCTCTTTTTAGAGGGGTACCCCTGGAGGATATTTGTGTTGCGGCAGGATGGTCCTCTCCGCACACCTTTGTCAGGTTTTACAACCTTGACGTTGATACGGCTCCGGGTTCTCAGGTACTGTCTGTTTGAACCGACCGTACGTTGTTGGTTCATTTTTGGGCCAGATAGGCAGCTTTTCAGCTTGGCGTGTTTGGTATATCGTTCCCAAAGCGTGCTAAAGCTACGCAGTGTTAAGTTACCTATGAAAGAGAACGTCTCGGGTTACTCGCGTAACCCTTGTTCTCTGAATAGGGAACGAGACACTGCGTTCGCTGCCAAGCTTCTCACGCTGCCGACAGGATTCTTTTCGGCAGAGAAATCTGAGGAGTGGATGGCGCGTTCGCCAGTATGACCTGACGACGTCATTGCGTCAGAGACGGCGTCGCGCCATCAGCCAATTAATTGGCGTGATTCCATATGGGTTCAAGACTCGGTCACGCGGAGGCGTTCCCAAAGCGTGCTAAAGCTACGCAGTGTCTCGTTCCCTATTCAGAGAACAAGGGTTACGCGAGTAACCCGAGACGTTTTCCATACTACTGCACTGTTCTTCATAGTATATGAGGAACTAATACATATTTAAGTAATTATTTACTGAAGATCTCTCTCTCTCCAGTTGTTAACTCAAAAAGTGTTGCTACTTAATGAGTACAGCTGATTCAGTTGGAATACTGAACCCAGTTAACTGGTTCAATGAAAATAACCGGCTGAAAAGAATGATCCATTTAACGATCTGGTTCTCAAGTTTGACTCAGTGGCTATGTTTACATGCAACCAAATAATCCGTTTGTAATCTGATTTAGGGCTGCAACTAATGGTTATTTTGATAATCGATTAGTTGGCCGATTATTCTTTCGATTAATTGGATTAAATAATATAATTGTATTTTATTGACAAAAACACTATTCCAAATTCTGCTCAATGTCCTTCAAACAAACTGAATGCTATGAATGCTATTAGATCACCTGTCATAAAGAGAAAACAAATATTTTAGGAATCTGTCAAAAAAATGTACATCTAAATTTTTTAATTGTCATTTATTGGGAAAATTACAAACAGAAACAACTAATTAGTATTTATAATAACAAAAATAGCCTCATAACAGCTTGCATTCTTGCTTGCATTGTTTATGTACTTTTTGATTGTAATTGGGTATCTGCCTTTCTTTCATAGATAACAGCAATAATTATACTATAGCATTAGAAATAGCCTACTACTGTTACTAAAGAGCTTACGCATTTTGGAGGACTAACCAGTACAGAAAGCTGAAACATAATTTTGGTAATCACCAATGCTGTTAGTTTAGAGCAGCAGTGGCACAAACCTTACATAATTTGTTAAAAACCTTACATAAATGTGTTTTAATTTGTTAAGCATTGTATATAGTTTAAATCTCTTTTAAAAATGTAAATAAAGATAATAAAGACTCCGTGTTAACCAACAGTTGAGAGGAATGTTCTGCAGGAACACACGTTCACTTTGATCACAGTCACGTGTCATTTCTTTATCCTGTAAAAGGCGGTTATGGTCTCATATTTATTAGCGTCTCATATTTATATTCAGAAAATTACACATTGTTATACCTTTAAAGTTCATACTCTGCATGTTGACTTTTAAACCTTAAATTAACTTTCAACAACAGATATTTCAGCACAATGGATATCTTTGCGCTGCATATCCTGTTAATTGTCTCCCTCTCTGTGTTTCGTCTGTCTGACGTTCATGCACGCGCCTGCTGCGCCGGTGCTCATTCGGTATTTTATACTTAACGCAGGCTGTCAGGACGGACCTTTATGCAAAAATGGAAATTCTTGAGTGAATCTGTGACATTTCAAGATAAACTAAACCGTAAACTGAACGTTTTTTGCACTGAGGACGCACACGTATGTGTCACAGCGCCTGACAGGGCAAGCATTTACACTAATGCAGGGCTTCTCAAAGTCCGGACTCCGATCCGGACCGGGAGGGAATTCAATCCGGACCCGCCTCCACTTGATATTTCAAGCGCACTCGGACCTCCGTGCGGTGTGCGTGGCGCACACACACACACACACGTGCGCATGAACCAGTGTTGCAGTGATTACAGACTCTTTTGTAAGACAAAGCACATAGCAACTAGCGACATTTTGGATAAACCTTAGATTTCATTCAGTAGAATAATGTCACCGGTTTCGCCCCACGAGCACAAGGTTTCGCCTTCCTGATGCAGTCTTTCTCCACCAGCAGAGTTAGCAGCGTATTCACAGAACCGAACCGCAGCAGACTTCTGAATGAACGAGTACAAAACAGCGTTTCCTAAAACATATCACTGTTAACTGTCTGACATATGAACATGAGTGTAGTTAATCTGTAAAGGGTTGAAATATGCACATAGTGCACGTTTGTGCTCCATGAAATATATATTAAAAAAAATTATAATTAAAGATTTTGGCAATTCAGTTGAAGTGACTGCAGGTTACATTGAAGTACTATTTCAGAAACATTAAATATGTAGACCTAAATGAGAACTACTTTATTGGGCATTTAGTTGTATAAAAATGCAGCACTGTTGAGTAACTCTTATGAAAAATAACCATGGTTTTATTATAATAAAAGTGTAGTAAAAATTTAATTTTTTCTTTTGCATATTGATTACAATTTATATAACCAGTTTTACTACAAATACAATGGTTAAACTATTAGTGTAGCAAGGCCATGGTTAATTTGTGATTATCATGGTTTAATAGTAACCAAATGTTTTTTAGTTTTTTTATTTGTATAAAACTATGGTTAATTTTCGTAAACACAAGTACACCTGATGGCGCCATAAATATTATAATTAAGCATATATCAAGTTGAATTGTTATATAAAGTAATAAGCATGTTTATAAAAACACGTTTTGTAATAACAATTATTTCGGACCTTTTGACGTTGATGATAATTCCCATTCGGACCTTTGAATGTAAACTTTGAGAACCCCTGCACTAATGCATTAACTTAAAGCTCAAAATAAAGAATTATCATGTTTTGGGCAGTTTGGATTACGTACTTCTCCCGCAGCATCTCATCTCAAAAGTTACTTGCCAAGAGGGGTAGTTTGACATACTTCATGTATTTGCCCGTTCAGGCGGCTCGCGCGTGTCAGAGACGCGGCTGTTTGTGCTCGCGCTGTTCACACAGAACAGAACACAACGCCAAATGCTTTTTAATCGCTTACATTTTTAAATAAACAAGGCTTAAAAACGCATTCAAATTATACAATTTCATGATGACGCTGCAGTGGCCCGATCTGGCAAGTGACAAATCCGAGCGTCCTTCACGCCATCGGACAGTCTTTATTGTCAAGCCCTGGTACACCTTTAGAAAATAATCGCACAACCTAATCGATATTCTATAATTAAATCGACTAATCAAATATTTGAAAATCGTGACCCATCCCTAGTCTATAGGACCTTTCTAGGGGTCGACCGATATGTGTTTTTCAGGGCCGATACCGATTATTACAGATCAAGTAGACCGAGAACCGATATACGTGTCTGGTGTAAAAATTTAAATGAATGCCAAAATTAATAATAACAAGAGCTCTGACAAAAAAAAGTTTTTTAAATGCTTTTAAACGTCTTTAATTCTGAAAACTGTTAATAACAACAACATTAAATAAACAGTAATATTAATAATAACATAAGTGCAGGGATCACCCAGAAGCATTCTGTAAACATTTTATAAAACTTAAACTAAACGTATTTAGCGTATTGTGTGATTATTCTCAACAAAAGTTGTAATAATTGTTGTAGTTGTATTACGTATATTCTACTGCACCACAGTAATATATTCAGCTAAACCGAAGTTATATTTTGACAGGTTGCCATGAGGACCTTTTAAGTTTCTGTAGCCTATGTATATATGATATGACGATCGTTTTACTCAAATGAAACGGTCAAATGCTCATGAAGTGACTCTCCGAGCAGTTCTGGGGATGTTCATGTATTTATGTCTTCATTTAGTGAGACGGCAGACACTGAAATCACCGCGAGCATCACACGCTTCAGTATGTATGTGTGCAGTAAATGAAACAGCACGTCTGTGTCATTCATTAACAGAGATGCAGAACATGCAGCAGGGCTCTAGACTAACTTTTTGCACTGGTTGCACTGGTGCGCCTAACTTTTTTTTCTTAGGTGCACCAGCACAAAAGTTAGGTGCACCCAAATTTTTGTATAGGCAATATTGACTAGTAAACAATTAACTAACAATGTGGTCAACATAACATTCTTTATTTGAAGCACAATTCTACAAGAAGGTAACTTCTTGTAAAAAGTGTTGGTGCTTAAAGTGCTTAAAGTTAAAACATCTCAAGATAAATGAAATAAAAATAAAATCTAAATTAAGTGTTTGAAGGGCTTCAAACTGAACATCTCATGGCTCAATGTCTTATGGACTATCCTCCATTGCAGTCACAAGCCCCTCGGATGGCCAACTCCTGTAGTTTGGCCTTCTTGATCTTTGGCCTTGGCTAAACCAGCTGGCCACACTCTCTAGCATCAACATCTTCCAGACTTGACCCCTCTACACTGATTCTTATCAGATCTTCCACTGTGTCTGAAATAAGGGATGCTCTAGTGCAGTGCTCCTCAAACCCTCCCCTTAAACCTATAAAAAAAATCCGGCGCCCCTATCCCACCTCAGACTACCAAATAATTTCACTAAACATTATGAAAAAAAAAGTATTTAAAGAGGAAAAAAAAACACCTGGTCTGTCTGTGCTCATACTGTATTTTAATTAGGGATGGGTATCGTTAAGGTTTTAACGGTATTACTTCTCTTATCGATCCGCTACTTTAACAGTATATATATATATATATACACATCTATATTTATATATATATATATATATATATATACATCTATATTTATATGATAGATTAGCAGCTTAATTAACATTGCTTTATATTCTGAAATGTTAAATAAATAATTAAATAAATATAAAACATCAATTTGTAAATGCACCAGTGTGCAGGCATTTTTAGTGTTTTATATACATAAGATACAGTAAGAACATGAACAAAGAAACAAAGTTAAACAAACTGACAAATATACCATTTGTCATACCATAAAACAAATGTACAAATGAAATGGAAAAAAATAACTGTGATTTAATTTTTCCATGAATGTCTACTAACATTAATGTTCAGGTAAACATAACAAAAAAAAAAAAAGTAATAGCTACAAAATAAATCTGAAAGTGATCAAATGTAAATGACCACTGCATAGTTTTCACTATATGTATTGATAGATGAATGCATATTAAAGCTATAACTTTATTCAGATTAAGAGCTGTGAGTAATCTTTGTATTTTGTTCTTAGATTAACATTAATGAAGCACCAGTCTGTCACTAAAACAAAATATTGACACAATTTTCTCACAACTGTTCTTATTCACTTTAAGACATGAACTGTGTTTAAGTGAATACTCTCCAGTCTGGCCGTTTTTACATGTTTTGTGTGTATTTGATCGTTTGGACGCGTCTGAAGCTCAAAGTGTACTTTGCTTGTCAGTTTTAGAGTGTGCCGCGCGTGTACACACACACACACACACACACACACACACACACACACACACACACACACACACACACACTGTTCCTGGGGAACAGCGTCTCTCGTGCGGATTGTACTTTCAACATTTTATTATCAAACATATCCAGCAATTTAGTAACTGTAAAGACGGCATTTTACAACAATCGACAAACGATTGATCTGATTATGAAGTTAAGTTTTGGTCAGGGAGGAACGAATGCGCGCCGCTGTGAAGGGAAGGAAGTTGCGTTAGAAGAAACGCGGCTATAATCCTTAGAAGCCAAAATAAAATGAAACCCCATTAAATAAACTTAGTTTAATATAACAGCCACATGTCTAAAGTGTAAGCATGTTTTAATGGTTAGTTCTCTCTTCTATCATAAACAGGGCTTTCATGTTGCGCGTGCTGAAACTCCTCCACGTGAGCGATCTCGCTTCTGATTTGGGAATAGCAAAACTGCATCATAGACAAAAGTTTGGGGTCCGCCCTTCACTATCTCTGATTGGTTTAGACCACGAAATGAGCCTAATATGTGTCTGTTTGTTGAAGCACAGGGAGACTCAGAGTCGCGGATACTTTTTTTTTTTTTTTTCAAATGGCTGGTCGCACAGGTGCGCCCTCAGATTTTTTTAAGGCGCACCCTTGAGAAATTAGGTCGCACTCTAGAGCCCTTTGCAGGATTCATATTTAAATAGTGTTTTTGCGGCTTAATATTTATAGATACTAGTCCATAGTCGATTTAAGTGTACTGACCTACTTTTAATTAATTCATCCAAACTTCGACAAATTCCATGACATTCCGCGTTATACGGTAAATTCAATTATATGACTGACTTCCGCGATTCCGCCCGCATTTTCCGCATAGGTTATATTGAGGTGTTTTGCATCTTCAGTGTAGTGGATTGTGATTTATTGCAACTTCAGCAACGTCTGCTGCTGCCTTACCTTTGAGAGACAACTGATGCGTGATGACTGAGGCAGCTCCAGTTAGCAAGTGCTTTCGGTGTGAGACTGCCTTCAGTTTTCCGCGTTGATTGGTCGGACTCGTGACTCCCTACATATTAGATGAGCGGTGGGCGGAGATTGCTCTTGGCCACAGAGTGTTGAGCTCAGACAGGCTGCATTGAGCCAAATAGTGCATTTAAACATTAAATAATTTCACCTGTATTATTTATTCACCAATAAATAGTCACCTGCAAATAGTATGTTTGTTTGCATAATAAAAAAAAAATATATATTATCGGCAAATCTGTTTTGAAAATGGCCGATATCGATAATCGTAAAAATGCTTAATATCGGCCAGGCCGATAATCGGTCGACCCCTAGACCTTTCACTAAAAAGCTATTACAAAAAAAACGCCCAGTGAGCTATAGCAAAAAAACGACGAAAACTTGCACTTTCCCCACGGTCCCTTGCTGAAAGCTCTGCAGAGAACGAGCTATGCTTGATGCACATTGAGACGGCTTGTGCGGGCTAGTGCTTATTACATAGAGCGAAAACTATGAAAAATAAGGCTGTGAAACATGATAAACTTTGCCCTTTTGGCGGTCACACTGTTTAGATTTTTTTTGGGCAAGTCGATTTGGAGTTATTGCCGTTTTTTGCTGAATGTGTCATGAATTTTGAAAACTAAACCAACCCCCCTCTCTGACTTCCGTCTGTCTGACACGCGTGCTTATTCTGTATTTTAAACTTAAACAGGCTGTCAGGACGGACCTTTATACAAAAATGGAAATGCTCGCGTGAATTTGTGAAATTTATATATAAGAATATGACCATAAACTGACGTTTTTTTGCGCTGAGGACGCACACGCATGTGTCACAGCGCCTGACAGGGCAAGCCTTTACACTAACTTAAAGCTCAAAATATAGAATTATCATGTTTTGGGCAGTTTGGATCACGTACTTCTCCCGCAGCATCTCATTCTGTTTCCTCCACTATTTTTAGATGCATTTTGTCCATAGAAATGCGTTATTCAGTGCTATAATTTGAGCAACCGGCTGAAGATGGATGTGCACTGTGGGCAGACCCGACTAACCGATAATGAGAATTGTTGTCGATGATTTTCATAATCGATAATAATCGATTTTATCGATTAGTTGTTGCAGCCCTAGTTTTGAATGTGAATAAATGGCAGACAATATTGTCAAATGGATACAAAACAGTCTGATTGGTAGATATGTAAAGACTTTATAAAACGGTGATATAAGCAATCTTGTGACTTTGACATTATTTTACTCCTTATTTTCGAGTTGGTAACAGTGGGTCAAGCAGTCATCCACCATGAGTGATTAGAGGCTATTTATAAAAAAAAAAATCTAAAGCTTGAACTAATTTATTTCTAAATGTTTAGAACTGCATATTTATGACAAAAACAAGATTTATTTGTAATTTTACAGTTATTTTAATGGCTATTATTAATTTTGAATAGACATGTAAAACAAATGTATTCTTTTGTAGATGATTAATTTGCAAAAATTGCAAATTTTTTAAATCTAATTAATTACATGATGTGGCGAATGGCGATTAATGGCAAAATAATTTTGTCTGTGAAAATACCAACAGAAGATGATTTTAAGACTAATATTGTGTTTAATGAGAAAGTAACATGTAGATATTAAAAATAGTAACTTTATAAATAAATATTTTATTTTATTAAACATAATTATTAGACACTAACGTTTAGGCTACAACAGCCTAAAACTATGGATCATGAAAAAAGATAATTTGAGAAACATCTCAGTATTTGTTTTTATGCAATGAAAGTAATTTGTAACCAAAACAGCTTTGTTACCAACAGTCTTCAAAATACTTTCTTATACAGGTTTGTAAATGATGAGAGAAATTAAAATGTTTGGGTGAACTACCCTTTAATGTTTTTTAATGAAATACTCTAAATAAGAAACCTCCTCATAAATATCGTTGAGTCATTAATTCTTTCATTTGACTTGTTCAAAATGCAGATTCATTCAACTAAACATTGCTGTGTTGTTCGGGGATGCACTGCAGTTCAGCAGTGGCTTTACAGGAAATATTTCAATCGCGAAACTGAGCAAAAACAGATGATGTTGTTTTTAAAGCTAACAAAATAGCAACTTATTTACGGAACTATTGTATAAAATCCCATTGGCACTTGTGCTATTCAGACATAAACAGCAGTCGTGTGATGTTGCTTATCATATGATATAAATATGAGAGACAAACTCATACAGAGACATTTTTATTAGAGTTGGGTATCGTTTTTTTATATATACCGATTTATACTTTTAAATCGGTACCGGTGCCTGAACTAGGGCTGTGTGATTAATCAAAATCGAATCGGGATTTGAGACGTTGCGATTTCCTAATCGCAAAGCCTGCGACGTGGTTGCGATATTACTCTGTCCCAGAGCATATGCATGACTGCCAGCCTTGAGTGACAGTCTTCCTAACAGATAGAGTGAACGCACCTCTGTTCACCCCGATCAACACTGCTCTAGTCAACTGTGTAAACGCCCACCATTTAAAAAGGGTAAGATCGAAAGGTCCACAGAATATACACCTGACAATAAAATTGTTAGGCTATGGTTATATAACAGTTAGTGCTGATCCTCAAATCTGACTGAACAAGAAACTTTTTTTCTGTTGATATTTCACCTGCGTGTTCTAGACGGGCTGTCAGTCATTGCAGTTTTATTGTTTTGCCACAAGGTGGTGTCAATGAACTGTCTTTGAGTGAGTCTTTAAACCGTTCATTCAACTACACGTTCAAAAGTGCTGATTCATTCAAAGAGAGATGTAATACTAATGACACACGTTGTTGAGATCATTTTAACTTTGAGCGCTACTTTTAAAGCCTCAGCTGACCAGCAGAGCATCAATGCTAAGAGAGAGAGATTTCGCCTTCCTTGGACTTGACAACCTATTTTCTCAAATATACATGACTCGGTCTGAAGAAGACGCAGGTAATTGCATGCGCTCAGGCGATCTCTCTCTCTCTCTCTCTCTCTCTCTCTCTCTCTCTCTCTCTCTCTCTCTCTCTCTCTCTCTTTCTCTTTCTCTTTCATATATATATATTAGGGGTGGGCATAGATTATTTTTTTTAATCTAGATTAATTTTGGAATTAATCTAGATTAATCTAGATTAAAATGGCTCATTTGAATTCTGCCGAAGGCATTCAGAATATGTGTGCTACCCAAATAATGACTAAAAGTAAGTCTTTGAGAACGGGTTTCTCAAGCCAGGTGGCGCATTAGACCAGGGGCTCATCTCCTGTTTCCAGAATGCATCACAAACTGCTTGAGAAAGCTGTTCTACTATGATAATTGGTGATGAAAAAAAAACTATGTTCAATAAGATGTACTTGTGTTTACTAACTGTTTATTCAGTTAAACATGAATTTTGAACTGTAGGCCTACATAAGAGGTCGTGATGAACTGTTTACAGTTTCCATTGGGAAGCTTCTTAAAAATAAATTTTCCCTGAAGCAAACCCGGCGGCTTCATAGCTGCATCCATGTTAGCACGTCACGTCTGATGTGGTACACACAGGTTCGAAGCAGAGGGTGACATGGGAGTGAATTCTCAAGTTCACATGAGACCTAAAGCGCATCCTGTTTGCTTAAAAGCGCAACGTTTCGGTGTTATTCTGAGTATACACAGATAAACGTAGAGTCTTTACAGATTCGAAAGATGCATTAGGCTACTTTTATCTGTATGACCAAGAATGACGGAGATTTTAAGAGCAAGTGAGCGCACCGGAGCCTGTCCTGCGCAAACGCGCTTCCACACAAACACTTCAATAGCGCACATTTCTCTAGGTTAACATCATATTGAGCGGCCATGTAAAGTTGCTACTACATACATCTTTCAGATGAAAAGCCATATTTGAGGTTGATGAATGATAGATGAGCGTTTGGATGTCCTGCCCGATTGTATTACCACATAGACCAGCCGTTAACAATCTGTCCATCACGGACTGCGAGCCTCTAGTTCGAAGACTCGTTCTCGCCCCCTACAGTGCAATTCGGCTAGGTATACATCCGCGCTAAAATATCAGGGTGAAAGTCATCATAGCTTGCGTAGTATAGACCCAGCTCCCAACCCAACTTTGAGAATAGATTAACGGCGATATTTTTTTTATCGCCGATAAGAGTCTCGCGTTAACGCAGCACGTTAACGCCGATAACGGCCCACCACTAATATATATATATATATATATATTCACTGTCTGTTTAGGCTTGTCAAGTGCAAATCTACTAGCCAGTCTGTACAAATCAGCATGGTACACATGAAGAGCTCTTTTCCAAAACGCTATAAATCCATTTTAATAGTTTTAGAGAAAAGGACATTTTTTTTTTACCTAGACCCATACATTTTGTTAATATTCAATTTATCCTGTTAAAATGGTCTGTTGGCTCAGTCTGAACATGTTAAACAATGATTGTTAAATTAAACAACAATATTGTCGATTATAAATTCCAAGTTGTATTTTATTTTTAATCCATCCTTTTTTTTCATGTTGGTTTATGTCTTAAAAAAAAAAAGAGAACATGCAACATATGACATAAGGGACTCATACTATAAGCCGGTCGCACCAGCCTTGTGTTGATGTAACCCCCCCGAGTCCGCACCATCACACCGAGCGGGTCTCGAACCCGGGTTTCCGGTGCGGGACGTGGGCGCTCTAACAAGGAACGCCAAAGGCTACAGCCTCTAGCGTCAGTCGCTAGAGCGCCTCTTTTTGAGGTCAGGGGAGTGAGGTTTACACACAGCCCTTACTGGCATACACATCTGTTACATTGACATCCCACAGTGGGTATTAACGCGCCACCTGAGTGACGAACCTTCTTTTTTTGTTGTTTTTTTGGGATTTTCTTTGTCCAGTCATATGAGGATATATCGCATTTAGGCTAAAAACAGGTTCGGCGCTTATAGCGGTTTGGAAAATAACTGCATCTTGCAGTACATTTTAAACAAGGAAATATAGCGATTTGGCATGAAACATTGATGGAGCAGTGAATAGGTTCAGTACACAGCAAAATGGCATGACGAACTCATTTTTTTTTAAATTTGGCGTTTATCGCGTTTTGGAAAAGAGCTCTTCACATGTTATCATTACTAACTTATTTAATATTCAGTACACATGCATGAAGTGTAAAACGAGAAGGGCATGTAGTTGTTGCATTCCTCCTGCGGTTATGCTTGTCAATTTCAATAGGAATCCACACAATCTGTAATTTTTGCGTGTGGACAAAACATTTCCCCACATTTCATACATTGCTACACTATTAACAGTGGACTTTGTGCTTGCTACAACTTGCTTTTTGTATATCTCATAATCGATTTCATCACAAAAGCAGTCAGAGATCATTCTTAGAGCTGTTTACAGGGTTTTGTGATCTAGAATGTCCCTGTTTGAAATCGTAGCAGCCACGATTGTTGTCCTGAAGTCTGTAAGCAAATGCTCTTTGTTGATAGAAGGTCTGGTGGTGTATTTTAACCACCAGACGTAGGTGCCCGTAACTTGTCGTGTCAGGTGCCCTTTACCCCTGAGCTTGATACGTTGGAGGTGCTGTAATGGTTTATTTTGCTTGCTGGTAACAGCAGAGGCTGTGAGCCATGCCATGACTCAGCATGACCTCTCGTAGAGATCCGTTGGGTTTCCTGCTCTTCATAGGGGTGTTTTAACTCGCCATCAATGGCAAAGTACAGCGGTAACAGAGGGGATAGTTAATCCCTGTTGCTCAAGTGCATCTAGTCTTTTATTAACTCATAACTTGCTTTTGTAATGTTACGTATTTTTGAGGATTTACCAGTATTTTCTTTAAAGACCAATGAGATATCTTGAGATTATTGTGACCAATATTACCAACAGACACAGTAGGGATTGATATCAGCAGCTACCTTATGATATATGATATACACATAGCTGTACATAAATCATAGTCCATACACATAGCTATACATAAATCATAGTGCATACACATAGCTGTACATAAATCATAGTCCATACACATAGCTGTGCATAAATCATAGTCCAGTACATGATGATATTATAATCGGATTGTGTATCTTTTGGGGTCAGTTTCAACCTCTTGGGACTTCTAGAAGTGGTTCTGACTGCACTTGAAAACATCGGCCGCCATTTTTTTAACAATATAATATTATGAATGCACCAGTGAATAAATACAATTTTGACAAAAGGATCTGAAATGTTAATAAAATTATCATGATTTTTTTTTAGATTTAATTACTGACATATAACCCTTTATGCGCATGATACAACCTCACGATAAATGGGACATACACAAACAAATTTAGACCGTTAATTGTTAAAATGTGTCGTGTTAAGTTTTTTTTTAAACATTTTTATATTTTTATTATGATTTCTGAAGGATCATGTGACTCTGAAGACTGGAGTAATGCTGAAAATTCAGCTTGTCGATCACAGGAAAAAATGACCCAAAAAAAAAAAAATACTACTAATTGCAAAAAATATATATAAATCTTTAAATAGTAAAATATAACTGTTAATTTTAAATGGTAATAATATTTCACAATATTATTTTTACTGTCTTTTTGATCAAATAAACTTTTCAAAAACAGTAAAGAAAAAACCTTATTGACCCCAAAGGTTTCAAAAGTATATTTATATCCATAATTAATCCATATTGAATATTTTTGCATTATGTGCTTATGCTCTTTTCCAGTAACGCAATATTTTCTGATGAGTAATGTGTATGTCATGTGTTTTTTTTAGTGACAGAATGGGGTGATGATGTGAGACCAATGTCTGAAGATGAAGCCATGGTCATAGTCAACCATCAATCTACAGGAGACGTGTGCACCCTAATGATGTGCTTGCAGGACAAGGGCACGGTACGCACACCTCTGCTTGAGTTGGGGCTAGTACTGCTCTCATGGTTGTGAATTGTACATTAAATATAGGCTGACATCACATTGATAATATTTCAGATCAGACAAAACTAATTCTCATGTTCTTATCCAGGTTGTACGAAAGATGTTGTGGTTGATGGACCATGTTTTTAAATATACAAATTTTGGGGTTGTTTCCTTGATTCATGGAGATTTCTTCATCAGACAGGTAAGACCTGTTCACTTAAAAAGAAAATATAGATTTGTTACGTAATGTGACAATGATAGTGAGTTGATGTTCTACCTTCATTTGTCTGCATTTATTAAAATTAAAAACGAAATTGTTTTAGTGCAAGGGGAAATTTAGTCGACATTGACGAGATTTGTCATTACCAACAGGGCAAAGCACATCGAGAAAAGCAACTAGTAAACCTGAAGGATCACCTAGACAAGTATTATTGCAACAGAGACAGGAAATGGATTGTACTGTTTCCTGAGGGCGGCTTCCTAAGAAAGAGGCGAGAGACAAGTCAGTCCTTTGCCAAAAAGAACGACTTGCCTCACTTGACTCACGTAACACTGCCACGACTAGGCGCCACACAGATTATCCTGAAGACCTTAGGACCCCAGCAGGAAAACGGTATATTGGGAACAGAGGGAAGCCCACCAGGTCAAAGTAAGGAACACAATCTACTCATTTATGTGACCCTGGACCACAAAACCAGTCTTAAGTTAAATTATTGGTGTATGTTAGGATCAAGCAATACTTGGCTGAGATACAACTATTTGAAAATCTGTAATACCAAATACTTATGCAATCTCTCTGTCTACGTTATGAAAACTGCTAAAACACTGGAAAAATATTATAACAGTGTAATTCCACTATAATTAAAAAATTGCAATAGCCTATGTTTCTATATTAAAACAGCAGATGTTAAGTGCATTTATTCAGCGATCACAATCAATATAGTCAATATATATTGTGTTGTACTGATATCTGACTACCGTGGACGGCTGCAATTTTTTATATTCTTCATATTCTGTGTGGTCAGTGCACATCAGTGATTAATTCATTAAACTTTTCATTTAAGTATAAATTGATTTTTAACACTTTTTTTTCTAAAAGTGTACATCTTTTGAGTCAAATTTGTTACATTTAACCAGTCAATTAAGATAATACACATTTAGGCTGTTACCAAACAAATTAATCCACATTAATCTCTGCAAAAGTTGCTGCTTTAGATGTTTTTACACACTGTTTAATGCAGCTCAGAGGGACATGGAGTGCTTTAACCAGTTGCAAATGCATAATTTGACGTTTTAAACATAAAACATTGAATACTGATATTTACAATTATTTAATAAATTAAAATAGACTTTAAATGTGAAATGAAATCGCCAGCAGGTGGCAGCACGTCACGCATAACAAGTGAGTCATTTTGACTGAACCGAATCATTTAAACGGCTCATTGATTCATTCAGGAACGAATAACTGAGACGCAAAACTGTGCTGTGGCTGTTTGTCGACGAAATGCAGCAAAAACAGGCAATATGGTGTATAAAATGTAAGTCTCTTGATATTAACTTATTGTTTATTGAACTGTTGTATAAAATCAATATCACATTTGTAACCATGCTTATTTTTTAAGAAATAACTGCACTCTTTGTGTGATTTGAATCATATGAAACGTAAATATATACATTTTCTGCCCCATATCTTGAATTTTGCTATCATTCTTAATGTATTTTAATCGACTGAACCAAGCAGACTGAAAGAACACGCTCTAATTGCACAAGTGCACTGTTTAGCCCGCTTCATTAATCACCACGTAGGCTAATGTGTGCGTGCACTCCGTAACGTAGGTGTTTTGTTGGGTTTTTGCAAAATTCTTGATATTGTCAAATTGCACATCGTTAAAACAACGATATTATCGCAGACGATATATATCGCACACCCCTAAGTCTATACAATATAGTCTAGATCTCATGACAGAACACAGACTGGCTGAGTGACACTTTCATTTAGATAGCTAAACTCCAGCTTGTTTGTCAGTGTTTTCAGATCATCGGCGGCGGCAATGAGAAGCGAGCATGTGCGCTTAGTTGCCAGACTGCTTAAAATAAGAAAAACACCAGGCAGAAAATGTATCCTTGTAACAGCGAAGCTCTGATTTGGGGATTTGAACTTTTGATGTCTGGCAACCGCACACATGAAAAGTCTCATAGTAGAGGTATGTAGATAGGGTTGTTCCGATTCCGATACTAGTATCAGAAATTCCTCCAATACCACAAAACATTCTGGCATTGGAGAGTACTTGAACCCACATTCTGATCCGATACCATGTTCTCACACGAGACCTATAGTTATGCCCGCTAGCTTTGCTTAATGCTGCAAATCGGAAATCAACTCCTCTTCGCTGCTCAGAATGCAAACACTGGAAGTTGTGCTGTTGTCGTCACAAGCAACCACTCTTTAGTGCAGTGAAGAAGAAATACAAACGGGATGGCACATTGCAGTAAATCACTCGCGTATGTGACGGAATCTTCACCCTGGGCAACTAAATGAGGTCTAATATTAGCCACTGGCTAATACGTGCTTCTTTGTTGTATTTTCCTGTCAAAATAACGGAGTTTGTTTTGGAATTCTTCAGCTTTTAAGAACTGCTGGGTTCTCTGGTAGTAGGCGGAGCTAATAAGCAAACGACAATCTCATTGGCTGGTGCTCACCTATTATCGTCCCTGTTTTGATTTCAGCAAATCAGTTCGAGCGAATGCAGATAACGTGATTAATAGTCATGAATCCAGCAGCTCATTAATCCTTAGTGCGTTTTATATTGTTCTTAGAATTCATAGTATGATTATTATCTTATCAGTATTATTAACAGTTTTTTCCCATTTTTTACAGAAACTGAATGACCAAAAAAGCACCACCAGCCTAAGTTCAGTTAAAATGACTAATGTGCATTTATACATGGCTACCAAGTTTTAATTCTAATTACTAAAGTGATATCATTAAATAGTACTTGATTATCATAATATATTTATAATGCTTGACGGACTGATGTTAAGAGTATACTTTTAGATATTTAAAAAGCTGTGCCATTTTCCAAACATTATATATTTTTTTGCTTACTCGCCAGACTCTATATATAGTGAAGCGCACCATAAAGAGGTGTTAGTGAGACCAGCAGGGGGTGTTCAACCTGCAGTCTGTGTGGGTCCTAACACCCCAGTATAGTGACGAGAACACTATACTGTAAAAAAAGCGCTGTCCTTCGTATGAGACGTTAAACTGAGGTCCTGACTCTCTGTGGTCATTAAAAATCCCATGGCACTTCTCGTAAAGAGTAGGGGTGTAACCTCGGTGTCCTGGCCAAATTCCCACCACTGGCCCTTGTCAACCATGGCCTCCTAATAATCCCCATCCACTTGATTGGCTCTATGACTCTCTCTCCTCTCCACCTGTAGCAGGTGTGTGGTGAGCGCACTGGCGCCGTTGTCCTGTGGCAGCCGTGAATCATCCAAGCGGATGCTGCACACTGGTGGTGGTTGAGGAGAGACCCCCCCACATGATTGTAATTGTACATGATTGTAAGCATTAAGCATCGTAAACACACTAACTGAACAGGCAACTGAAACGGTAACAATAAAGACTTTCTCAAATCAGAAGCCGTGGGTGGACAGAACAATTCGTGACGCGTTTAACCATCGAACTGCCGCATACAATGCCGGTATTCTGTCAGGAAACATGAGCGAGTACAAAGCATCATGCTATGCTCTCCGTCGTGCAGTAAGAGCCGCTAAACTCAGATACAGTGAGAGAATTGAGTCACATTTCCAGCTCAATGACTCTCGACGCATGTGGCAGGGACTGAAGACCCTCTGTTCCTCTGGAAACAACTCCTCTGTAGAGGTGAGAGCAGATCCGTTGCTGGCCGAAGAGCTAAACACCTTCTACGGCCGCTTTGAATGTAATGGCGTTGCAACTCTGCCGAACAGCGCGTCAGCAAGCAGCAGACAGAGCAGCGATCATGTAATCACCGTGTCAGAGGATGAAGTTCGGAGGGAACTAAGGAGAGGGAACGTCAGAAAAGCAGCAGGACCCGATGGGATTACTGGCCACGTTCTGAGGTCCTGTGCTGATCAGCTTGCTGGTTTGTTTACTTCCATATTTAATGAGTCCCTCGCTACCTCTGTGGTTCCCACCCCCTTTAAAAAATCTGTTATAATCCCTGTGCCTAAGAACAGTAAACCCTCTTGCCTGAATGATTATCGTCCAGTTGCCCTCACATCGCAGTTATGAAGGTTTTTGAGAGACTTTTAAAGAAACACATTTGCTCCTCCATCCCTGCTACTTTGGACCCTCTTCAGTTTGCCTATCGGCCAAATAGGTCTACTGATGATGCCATCTCTCAGGTACTGCACTCTTCCCTCACTCATATTGACAGCAAAAATGGCAACTATGTAAGGCTGCTATTCATTGACTATAGCTCCGCTTTTAATACTATAGTCCCCACCAAGCTGGCTGTTAAACTCTCAGACCTCGGCCTAAACACTTCACTTTGTGACTGGATTCAAGATTTCCTCACCGCCAGACCACAAGTGGTGAAAGTCGGCCAGTTCACCTCCAACTCCATAACCCTGAATGTAGGAGCCCCGCAGGGCTGTGTCCTGAGTCCCCTGCTCTACTCTCTATACACTCACGACTGCGTGTCCTCTCACAGCTCCACTTCTATCGTTAAATTTGCTGATGATACTGTGGTTCTGGGCCTCATTAACAACGATGACGAGGCTGCATACTTAGAGGAGGTAGAGAGACTCACATCATGGTGCCAGGACAACTGTCTCTCTCTGAACGTGAGCAAAACTAAAGAGCTGATTGTAGACTTCAGGAAGAGACAGCAGCGGCCCTACACTCCTCTTATGATCAGTGGGACCCCTGTGGAGAGGGTGGTGAGTAGCTTCAAGTACCTCGGTGTAAACATCTCCGAGGACCTGACATGGACTACACACATTCAGACTCAGGTTAAGAAAGCCAGGCAAAGACTGTACCATCTGTACCAGCTGAGGAAATTCAGGGTCTCACCAGCTATCCTGAAAACTTTCTATTCAGGGGCCATAGAAAGTGTACTGACTCAGTGCATCTCAGTGTGGTATGGTAATTCCTCAAACCAGGACTGCAAAGCTCTACAGAGAGTCGTGCGCTTAGCTGAGCGCATCTCAGGGTCTACTCTCCCCTCTCTGCAGGACATCTACCTCAAACGCTGTAAAAGCAGAGCTGCTAAAATCATCAAAGACTCAAATCACCCCGATAACCATCTTTTCCGTTTACTGCCATCTGGCAAGCGCTTCAGGAGCATGATGGCAAAAACTGAGAGACTCATTATTAACTGTAAAAAAAAAACAAAAAAACATTCATATTCTCATCATCCGTATTGCTGCTATGTGTACACACCCAGTACAACCCATTTGCACATCCCTCTCATCCCTCTTGTTTATATTACTATTTATTAAGTCCCATATACTGTTTTTGCACATCTTACTTGTTTTGCACTTTTCTTTATTCTATTACACATTTTACTCTTTATTTCTCTTTTTTACCTATATATATGCTCTTGTGTGGTGTTACTTTTATATAATTTTTATTCTTTGCACTGTCCACTGAGCGGACCTGATTTGATCTACATTTCACTTTTGATTATACCCTGTATAATTTATTATGTGACAAATAAAGGAACCTTGAACTAAAGCGCTTTGGGTGTACAACAATACATAAAGCACTATATAAATGGCTCATTCATTCATTCATAAAATAATTGTATCAATTAATACAGGGCTAGTTGGACATAAAGCTTTATACATACCCAGGTATCGGATCAGTACTCGGTATCGGCCAATACCCTGAGCCTAGGTATCGTAATCAGTATCGGAAAGGAAAAAAGGGTATCGGAACATCTATATGTAGAGTAGTCCGCAATAATATATATATATTTTTTATAAATAAAGAGGTTTTTGTTAAAGTTTGTATTTTTTGGAATGCATTTTAGTCTCGTCTTATTTCATCAAAGACAATGGCATGTTGATATAGTCATAGTTATCATTTATTAACCTTATTGTCGTCTCGTCTTAGTCATGGGAAAAAAGCTTTTCAATGAACATTTTTCGCCATGGTCTTCATTATCGAAATTAACACTATGAAACAATAGACTTTTTATTTCGTCCATCCGATATCGTCATATCGCACAGCCCTAACTACCTAGAGCAGATGCTATTGGCTAGTATGGCAATGTCCCTTAATACGGTTATGTATCACAGGGTTAGGGTTAGGACATTTTCTTAACAAAATAACAATGTCCTAACCCTAGCCCTATGATACATAACCGTATTAAGGGATAACAATGTTATTTTTTTTATTTTTTTTTTAAGTATTTTAATTAGATTATTTTTGAATATGACATTGCATATTATTTACTAAAAGATTAATTGACCTATTAAAAAAAACCTATAGATTAGTAGTCAATTAATCAGCTATCCAAATAATCATTTGTAGCAGACCTAGAATCTAAAGTAGGGTCATATAAAATAATATGTATTATACTGAAGTGTGAGCTTAAACATTTATTTATGTAGATGTAAAGGCCAGTTTATAAAATTTCAAACTAAACTATATAAAATATTTTTTTATAGTTTAAAAAAACAGAAAAAAACAATTTTCTGCACCAAAGCTGTTCGCATTATTCAGTTTCAGTGCAGATATTTGTCATTGCCATAACGTCTGGAAAGCTTAATGGATGGTTCAGCACCCCAAAAAGATAAAAAGTTTGCAGTGATTTTTGATTCCTTTCATTCAAGTAAACAAACAATATCAGAAGTAAACTCAGTGACTTTTATTGTATTGATAAAATACACACAAGTTTTTTTTAAACTGTAACACATTAGAGAACACATTTTCAGTGTTAATCAAGAGTTAATAAACTAATTGTCTGCTCATTAATAGTAATGTTGTAGTAGTTATGTTTAAGTATTTGGTAGGTTTAAGGGAGTAAGAATATGGTCATGCAGAATAAGGCATTAAAATGTGCTTTACAAGTACTTCTAATATGCTACTAATCTGCATGCTAATAAGCAGCCAGTTAATAGCGAATAGTGTTCCCTTCTGAAGAAACAAATGCATACCGGTTTGTAATGACATGAGGGTCAGTGAATAAAATAATTTGTTTTGGATAAACTATACATTTGTTAAAAAATATTAATAATAAAAAATGACTTAAAATACTGATACTTCAGTGCATTGACTGTGGGTTGTGACCGAAGTGTATTGTAGTACTATACGGTGTCAATATTTTCTCACCACACCTAGTACATTTTTTAATTCCTTGTTAGGTGGATCTTCCATTTTGTCTCCTCACACCACTTATGCAGTGCATATATTTGCTCTGCTTAATGGAGGATTTGCTGTTATTGGGTTGACTAATGGAGATGTTGTGTTCTGATGGGCATTAATTCAAAACAAAGAAACACTTAGGCTGGTTAAGCAATATAATAAGCTGCTAGTATTAAGGACATGCCCTCACAGAATGCACATCTTCATTTTAATAATTCCTCTTATTAGATTTGTAAGTACAGTGTGATGATATGTTAACTGAACCAATAAACAACTATTTTAGAGATTAAGGAGATTAAAGCAGCACAGTCACTGAGTGTTTCAACTAGCTGGTTATTAAGGTGGACTAGTTTTAGTTTGTTCTGATAGTTTTTTTTTCTGGCTGTATTTTAAGCAGTGGCACCTGTTTCTAGGAGTTGCATCTCTAAAATTGATCTTTTTAAGCACCATCGGTGCAGCCATCACAACTAGGGCTGCACGATATATCGCCTGCGATATTTAATGCACATCTTGTCAGTAATCCGGTCCTGTAATCAGTGGTAAATTTGCGCAGCTTGTCAGTAAACAACTGCTCTGTGTGGTAAATGCTGCTCCATGTGAAATCACGCACGTGATGGAAATTAACTCTGATTACAGGAACGGCTTTACAGACAAGATGCGCTTTAAATATCGCATGTGACCTATCGTGCAGCCCGAATCACAACTAGGGGTGCTCCGATCAGGATTTTTGAGGCAGATTACAGAAAACAATATCTGCCAATACGATCACCTTGACCGATCTTTTTAAATACTTTTATCATATGCAATCAAGATTTGTAGACATTTATTCAGAGCCTGAATTTCATTTTTGAAAATGAATTCCCCTCTTAGGGGATTTTTAGTTGGCAAAAAAAAAAAAAAAAACCTATATATATATATATATTTTATTTTTTATTTTTTAGGTGACATTTTTCACAAAAAAATATATTTCTCTCACGTAAATGTTTGATTATGCACTGCATTTAAAACAATAGCTTACACACAGCTCAAGCCTGATTTCATGAGCTGTATGTGAGACGGGCTTTCACACTAGGGTTATGACTGAGGAAATTTTCCCACCAGTTAATCGACATATTGTCACACCGGTTATACCGGTATCACCGTGGGGGGGTCGTTTGAGTTTTCCCTTTTTCCCTAGTTTTCCTTTGGTTAAAAAGCACTGTGCATATTTTTTTTTTCACTTTGAAGAAATTCAATTAAATTAACAACAAAATACAACATAGAACATAGAAATTGTATAAACAAAATAAAAAAACACCATGCTATATGCCTAATATAAAATTACAAATAACGTACACAAAGTTAAAATATACAAAACTAAAAATAAGTTAAGAATCAGGAACAAACCATTATGAAACGAAAAATGTTTATTACCAAAAATGATTAAGAACGTTTGAAGGCAGGGACGGCATACACCTTGATGTAAAATAATGGGGAAAAATCCCACTGTTTAAATAAAATAAAAATCAGCAAATACTGTGGAACCAAATACATGAGAAACTAATGTTTAAAAAAAAAAACATTATCACTTAGATCAGGGATGCCCAATCGGTCGATTGTGAAGGCAATGCTGGTAGATTGCACTTTAGGTCAGTGGTTCTCAGCCAGGGGGGCGAGAGATAAAACTACAATATAATATATTCACTAATATTATGACTCACATGTTAAGTAATGTAAAAAAATATATAGCCTATAAATAAATAACAGCACCACCTCTCTACGTATTCTGTGTTTCGGAGCAGCAAAATATTTCTCACCGCGCTGTGTGAAATACAGACTGAACGGCGCCTCAACCGCTGTATGAGCATATGATGCGCAAACTACAGTTCTCGGCTGGATAAAAGAAGCCAGTGTCACACTAGTAGCCTAAAGATTTGATGGATGCCCATTGTAATCAAGGCAAAGCGGATTGCAGTGACATACAGGATCGTGCATTATGCGCGTGTTATAAATGATGTGCAAACGAACCGTGTTTTTGCACTCTCGGCTCACTCATCACTATAACATTATTTCTGCTTGAATACAGCCCAGCATATTCACGTAGTTGAATACAGCGAGTGTTTTATAATGGATGCTCACAATGTGTTGAAGTTTGTGAGGATCAGTGGTGTTTGTGCACACGGGCATCAAACGCTCTAAACAACTTGTTCTAACAGAGGAACTATTTACTGATGGCATCGTGAATAGTGAATAATAATAAAACATTATTAATTTTTTATTATTAAATTAATGCAATATAAAGATACATCCCAACAAGCCTTTTTTCATATTTATTTGATCATTTATTTACTTTTCACTTGGTAGATCTCGGTGAGTTTCTCATTTGAAAATTAGATCCGCACACAAAAAAGTGTGGGCACCCCTGACTTTAATTAATGGCAGAAGTCACCAGGCTTTTCAAAATCCAAAATATTTTTAAAACAGGCGCTTTTACATTTCATTTTGAAACTCTTCAGCCATCGTCTTGTCGGTCTCACCTCACTCTTCTTGTCAGTCATCTCTCTTCACGTGATGAATTAAATCTGATCTGTGATGTAGGGGTCAGCACGGGACTGTTTTTTTTTTTAGTCCCTCTCCCACGAGGTTTTATTCCGCACCCACCCGGTCCCGCGATATAATCACTGTTTGTTCATATTTCTGATGAAAGACAGATAGGCTAACAAATAAAAGTTTAGTCTGCACAAAATTCTATTTATTTTATTCGTCTTGTCAAGAGTCTTGAATTTATTGACAGAAACATGTCAAGTGTCTGACCTGAATAGAATGAATATCATATCTTCATGAAAATCCTTTCCAGCTAACACACGCAGGACCAGTTATGTGATTTATTGGTACTGTACTTTTATTTAACGCATTGCATGCTCGTAGTTTCTGCGCTTTAGTGAAGTGATGTACAGCACGGCACCACGTTCGCGAGTGCTATAGAAGAATGCGTGCTACCAGCACAGTATAACATCTGACATGACAGGATAGTTCATTTTTTTCTGAGGTGAGAGACTTTTTATTTCATAAGTTATGAAAATAACGATAGAATAATGACACTAACTTTAAACCTGTCAACATCTCATCTGACTGCAGATACTGAATCGGGACAGTGTTTTTCCCAGGCACTCTTTCTTTACTTAAACTGTCAACCGCTTTTAATTCACGTCTTTTAAAATACAAATATTGCATCAGAAAAACATTTAGAATTATATTTTTTGTTGTTGATGTCGTTTCTTTGTCCGCACACTCTGCAACCCACTCAGAATGGTCTTGCGACCCACCAGTTGAGAAACACTGCTATACACTGTTGTATATGTATGTCTTCTTGTCTTTATATATGGTCAGTTTTATTTCATTGTCTTTTTTTCCAATTTCTGTTTAGTTTTCATTTGTATTTATTTTAGTTTTAATAGATTTATTACTTCAACTTTTTTTCCAGTAAACATTTTATTTTAGTTTCTCATTTATTTTATTTCAGCTTTATTTCCCTTTTAGTCAACAGTAACAACACTAGTATATGCAAGATATTTGATAGTTAGACATTTGATATTTTTATATATTATATTTGAATGCATTTAATTGTATTTATTTTATCCTGTTGAGGGCATGTGTGCTCTTTAATTTAATTAATGTAGACAGCCAGTGGCGTAACTTCTCATGCTGTTGTTTTGGTTGGATTTTATTTTAGACATCCCACACCAATTTACTGACAATTTGTCAAGTTTAGGGATGCACCGATATGGAAATTTTGACCGATAACCGATAATTCTTTATATTTGAAAGCCGATAACCGATATGTTGGCCGATAAATTGATATCCAAATTTGTATATACTTTTTGAGAGCCTGATAAAAAAAAATAATTTGGGTCATTTGGGTCTCATCATTAAAAGCCACATCAACATAAGCTGCCTAGTTTGAAAAGTGTAAGTTTAAAAAATATATTTTACTCTCCCATTACCAAATTTTGCTATAAAGTCTCACAAATAAAATAAAATCCAAACAAGTAATTGGACATCGTTACATGTGTAAATAATCAAAATGCATGTGCCATGGATGAATAAAACGGAAGAGCCATCTGCATGGACAATAATGAAATTATATTAATTACTAAACCATATTGTTGATGAAAATAATAAGAGAAAATAAAAGTGGTGGTTCTTATTAATAATGCTTCAGTGATTTTGAAATAGTAACAAATTAAGAGGTTACCACTGTTTTAAATAGCAGCTGCGTGCGCTGTATGAACACCGGTAAACTGAAGCGCTTGTTATAGTGGACTAATTAGGCTAATTGAGAATCAGATATTTATAGAACATAAACATAATATTACAACTTATATATGCACAAAAATACACACTTGGCTTTACGAAACAACGTGCTGAAACACGGCAACTAAACCCAAAGAATTCACAACGTTTTATTATAATAATTTTCTCATTATAATGTTATATACACGACAGTCCCAATCATAGTTATTAGTTGTGCACTGCTGTTTGAGCTGCGTGCGCTAAGCTAAAGATGATCACCAGCAAACTAAAGCGCTATATTAATTAACCAAATGCATTCTATATGAGAAAGCAGATATACGTCAAATTAACACAATTATTACTACGTACAATTGCACAAAAGGCTGCAAATGCACAAGTGAACTTAACTGTCATGGAGGTGTAGCTCCGTTGTGGAGCTTTGTGCTCAACGCACGCACAAAACACAGCGCACAAAGATTACACAACGACATTTACAGTAATGTTATTATTATAATTTTATGTGGCCTTTATGACAGACTTGCTCTGCACATGTTACACATAAGTGTATTGTCCTTATCAAAGTGATTCAATCATATTTTAAGCATTTCATTACCATCGTGGCGAATAGCGCACATCTGAACTGTCTCTGAAGGAAATAATGCATTATTTATCGGCTTAAAGATATCGGTCAAATTTTCTTATCGGGCCGATACCGATAACAGAAACAATTATACCGATATGGTGGTCGATATATCGTTCATCCCTATTCAAGTTAAATATAGTTAAACTTTTAAACAACCGTATGTTCTGGTCCATTCTGTCGTTCCTATACAGCTGTTTTTGAACACATGAACACATCTTATTTGATCATCTCCTTAGAAATATGTATAATCTGTGTCTGGTGGACCATAATTACAAAGTGCTTTCTTAAGACCGACTCGTCTTTCAGATAACACAACGAATAGTTGTAATGAATAGAACAAATATTTAGCACATTTGTAATTCTTAAACTCAAGGACTAAAAGTGGTTAATTCAGTTCATGTTGAGAATTGTAGTTAATGATTATACCAAAATTGTGCATTCAGTTCGTCAAAATATCAAATCTAGTTTTGTGGTGTTAATAACTGTGGAAATGCGTCATTGCAGTAAATACAAACCCATTTGACTGACTGACTTCTGTGCAACACAAAAAAATAAAACAATGCACTATATTCTTCAAGTACTAAATCAAGTACATTTTGTGTTTGGATGGGAAGAGTATGAATAGTGCTTTTTCGTTTCATTATTGAAGTGATTTGGCCGTGTAGTTACCATTGGTACAGCTCTTTCTCTGACTCAAGTCTCTGTGTCTGCTCACCCTCAGGTAACAAAGCAAAAGGACTACAGTGGGTTATTGATATGACCATAGCCTACCCTAATGCAAGACCTATGGACATTCAGACATGGATTTTTGGTTACAGAGATCCAACAGTAACGCATGTACACTACAGGTAAGAATTGTTCTGTAATACTGTTGTAATCTGCAAATGTCTCAAACGTAGGGGTGTGCAATATATACCGTCTGCAATAATATCGTAATTATTGTTTTAGCGATGTGCGATTTGACATGGAGTATATCGCACAAACCAAAAAACACATCTACTAAAAGCGTCTGCTAAAAGACTAAATGTGCACTCATTCATTATGTGAAGGTAGTAGGTTGAATGAATGAATGAATGAATGAATGATGCACTTATGTAGCGCTTTATTGTGTATTGCTGTACACCCAAAGCGCTTCACAATCATGTGGGGGGTCTCTCCTCAACCACCACTCATGGTGCCCAAAACAATATCACAAACTTTTTTTATATCAGAAAATATAGAATTTCAAATCTTTATTTCTTTCAAGTTTAAAGGCACATTTGATAGTATATTGATTGTTGTAGTAGCCTAAGTTAGGATGCAGATGGAATTAGTTTATCAAAAACAGTAACATCTGTAAAAATTGTAACAACTTCATCTTTATGGTGAAATTAAATTGTTCAGACTCTTTGCATTTTATTAACATTAACTACATACATTTGGATCATGATAACCACAGTAGTAGTAGTATACATAAATGCATAAACACTAATTACTATAATTACATTCCGTTTTGCTTTTAATACATGTCTACATTAATAATATATAAAATTAAATATGAATATCCCACATTTCTGCCACAATACCATAGTGCAGTTAGTATTATTACAATAAATCCATAGTAAATGATGGCGAAAAGCCTTCTGACTCTATCGTTGTGCACAGTGTTTCTCCTGGTGTCAGCGTTGTTTCATCTAGCTTTAAATTAGTTTAAATGTATCTCACAGTGTTGTTTAGTGGTCACGTGACCACAACTTATCAGCCAGTGAATGGATCTGCTTTAGTAAACTCGTGAATTATTGGATTTAGAGGCAACAGTAATGTCGCAACACTAGTGTGAGTAACTGTTTTCATTACTTGGTCAATATTGCTTTGTCTCTTCTTAAAGATTGTTTGATACGTAGAGTTATTTATGCATTTTGACCTAAATCACAGCAGAGTCCATCTATGAGGAATGTATGAATGAATGATACATTTATATAGCGCTTTATTGTGTATTGTTGTACACACAAAGCACTTTACAATCGTGTAGGGGGGGTAGAGGCCTGCTACCCGACCCGAACCCGCGGGTCCCGAAATACTCTCGGGTTTCGGGTCGGGTTTCGGGTTAATGTTTAATGGATAGCTTCGGGCTCGGTTCGGGTTTGTAGCTAAACCAAAACTATATGCAGAGGCTTCGCTGCTTTCATAGACGCACGCACACACATATCAGAGATCGCACACAAACAGCACGGAAACTTTTATTAGTAAAATAGCTTCGACAGGCTACTGACTCGCAAGTCACAACATTATATTTATCTGCAATGAGGCGGCAAAATCGCTGTTTTTGAAGTAACTAAGCCTCATTGCTTGTAGAGAGAGACGCGCAGACGCAGGTTCACATGCACGCGCAACTTTCCTCGGTCTCTCGCTCGCTCGGTCTCTCTCTCTCTCTCTCAAATAAATGATTAATTCATTCAAATAAATACAATCTTATTTAAGATCTTATGTCTGGTTTAAAGTAGACAGAATGCTAACGAGCCTTAACTGACAAAAAATGACCATAATTTGCACGGTCATCATCTTCTTGTCCATACAAAATTCATAAACTCGGCAGAATGTATGCGACCGCTGCACCTGATGTTCACAAACTTTCATAACTGGTAAATGTTTGTGAAATGGCAGAGCCTTGATTAATCCGTTTCTTTGCATGCAATCGTGAAATGCAACCTTTTTCCTTTTTTTTTTTAGTTGGCTATTCGTTGCGGGGGGGGGTGATTTCGGGTCGGGTTCGGGCTCTAAATTTAACTGTGCCGCTCGGGTCGGGTCGGGTCAGACGATCTCGGGTACGGGCCGGGTTCGGGCTTCAGTTTTGAAGCCCGAACCCGACCCGAAACCCGACCCTCTACCCGACCCCCCCCTAGAGGAACCCGACCCTCTAGGGGGGGGGGGGGGGGTCTCTCCTGAACCACCACCTATGAGGAATGTAAGCTGTCAAACATTCACAACTATTACTATCATACTATCATAGCAGTGGGCGTTTACTTCAGTCTACAATCTGCCACACCTATTCAGAGCTTTCTGATGAGGGGGGTAAAAAACCGGACATAAAATTGCATTTTACTTATAAACTGTTTTTTTGATGTAAAATGCTTGATAACATAAGTGGTCCTCAAAAAATAGTACAAAAAAACCAAAGGCAGTTCATAACCCCTTTCAAATTTAAAATGTATTTTTTTATGTTTATTAATGATAATTAATCAACATGATATCTAAAATGTGTGCCCTTCTGTCTTTACCATACTTGAGAAGCCATTATCATATTTAATGCTAAATTATATCGGTGTAAACGTCAGTGCAATTATAATACCTGCTGTTGCTATCCACAATTTGTATTGTGATATATTTTGACACCCTTAGCCACTGCACTTATATGATCTAACTAAGAAAGGTTAAATAAGTACAAGAGATGATTAAAAGGATGGGGAATGATTCTTAATCTTGATTCTTAATCATTACTCCCCATTTCTGAACCCTCACTGAGTTTAATCCCTTTGTGAATTGAGTGTGAGGTTGGGTGGATGATCACACTGGGTCACACTCTTTTATTCTGCTGTGCAGTGTTTGCTGATTCAGTTCAGACAGCACTGTTGTGATTTATGAGCACCTTACCGTTTACATGCTCATCAGTTTTATCACCACACCTTCCCTGAAATGGCCTCAGAGGGAAACACAAAACAAAAGTGTTGTTTAGAATTAAGTTTTACAAAATATTTTTGTATGTATAGTAGGGGTGTGACGAGACACTTATCCCACGAGACGAGACTGAGTTCACGAGAATGAGACGAGATTATTTTACTTTTCTTTTCTTTTTTTTATTAATTATATGCAGTAAGAACAACATGTAAACTAGAGCTGCACGATTCTGGATAAATTGAGAATCACAATTGTTTTAATAAATTGGAGATCACGATTCTCTCACGATTATGAATAGTTTTTTTTTTAAACTAAACAAAATAACGTAATTTACTAGTGGTTCTGACAAAATGGTCATTGCTTAAACGCTTAAAAATATATATTCATTTGAACAAAATAAAAATTCAATGGAGTCAGTGTCTCTCTCTTCATAAAGACTTCTTTCACTATTGGAATCTCCTGAATGAATGAATGATTCAGTGACAAATACATTTTAAATGGGTTGTCGTTTACAATACAAGTGTTAAGATATTTATTTTGATCGCTACTGTAGACAATAAGTGTTTATACCCAAACTATAAACTTTTATCCCAGTACATCTTAGGGATGCACTGAAATGAAATTTCTTGGCCGAAGCTGAAGCCGAACAAAATTAAATTCTGGGCCGAATACCGAACACTGTTTTTCAAATTTTTCCCACCATGTAGGCTTTGTTTGCAATTTTTTTTCACCATTGCATAAATTAAATAGCCAAAAAATATTTTTTACAGTTAAATTAAAAAATCTATTACAAAACAACAATTAAAAAAATATTTACTGAACACTTAACATTTTTTTTTGCATTCTACCAGACATTATACCAACAAAGCACAATTTCTGGACCCCCTTCTTGAATCAGGCATGTATTTTTTTTCTGTACAAATAAATGTAGCCTTGTTGAGCAGAAGAAACTTATTTTAAAACATTAGAATATATTACAGATCCCAATTTGAACACTGTGTGAATGTTATAATAAATGTATTAATAGAGCTGTTGTAGGGTAATTATTATAATAAACATGGCTTTTCATATCACTGCTATGCTGATGACACTCAACTCTACCTCTCATTCCATCCTGATGATCTGACGATAGCTGCTCGCATCTCAGCATGTCTAGCGGACATTTCTAGCTGAATGAAGGACCATCACCTTCAACTAAACCTAGCTAAGACAGAACTGCTTGTGGTTTCAGCAAACCCATCGTTTCATCACAATTTCACCTTCCAATTAGGCTCATCAAACATAGCTCCTTCAAAAACAGCCAGAAACCTTGGAGTTGTGATTGATGATAAGCTAAATTTCACAGACCACATTACTAAAACTGCCCGGTCCTGTAGATTTGCATTATATAATATTAAGAAGATCAGGCCCTTTCTCTCGGAACATGCAACACAACTCCTTGTTCAGGCTCTTGTTCTGTCCAGACTTGACTATTGCAATGCTCTCTTGGCAGGTCTTCCAGCCAGTTCCATCAAACCTCTACAATTAATCCAAAACGCTGCTGCAAGATTAATCTTTAATGAGCCGAAAAGAACGCATGTCACACCTCTGTTCATCAATTTGCACTGGCTACCAATTGCTGCTCGCATTAAATTCAAGGCATTAATGTTTGCCTACAGAACCACCTCTGGCTCTGCACCCCTTTACCTAAATTCATTACTTCAGACTTATGTGCCCTCTAGAAGCTTGCGTTCTGCAAGTGAACGACACATTACTGTACCATCCCAAAGAGGCACAAAATCCCTTTCACAGACTTTTTCATTTACTGTTCCCATCTGGTGGAATGACCTGCCTAACTCAATCCGAGCAGCTGAATCCTTACCCATCTTCAAAGAAACGGCTAAAAACACAACTCTTCCATCTTTATTTGACCCTCTAACTCTAGCACTCTCTATTCTAAATTTATTGTATCTAATCTGTCTTCTTTTTATTTAAAAAAAAAACACAAACGTTTGACCCTCTATCAATTGCATATTTATTCTCTAATTGCTAGCTTTTCTTGTAAAACTAACACTAAGTTTAATTTTTTCTATATTTTACATACTAGTTTTCTAAAACAAAAATAAAATAAAAATCCTTCCTACGTGTACTGCGTTAGGCTAATCAGGACTTGTAATGGCACTTGCATGTTATTGCTCTTTTGTTGGTTTTGATTGCTTCTATAATGTCCTCATTTGTAAGTCGCTTTGGATAAAAGCGTCTGCTAAATTACTAAATAAAAATAAGTCATTATTATTGTCGTTGTTTATTTTTACAGAATAACATTAAAATTACAATCGTGTAATTGATCGTGTCACATCATTTTTCGGTACAATTTATTCGGTCTTCTCGCTTATTCAGCCGAACACCGAAATAGGTTTTCTTTTTTTTTTCTTTTTTTTTGCTATTTTCGGTTGGCAAACATTCAGTGCATCCCTAGCACTTCTTTTATTTAAATGTCCGTTACACAGAAATAATGATGTGTGGTTGAAAAGGGCATTTTTGTTGCTCTTTCTGGACCAGCAGCAGCATGAATGCTGAATTGAATGTCTTTAACACCCGTTTCACATCGTAAGTGTCAGTGGAGCTTGAGCAGCATGTTTTGTCACCGCCCATATCAGTGAATGACAGCGTTCATACATGGGCAGCTACAAAACGTGCTTCTCATGCTCCACTGACACTCGCAGGGCTCTAGAGTGCGACCTAATTTCTCAAGGGTGCGACTAAAAAAAATCTGAGGGCGCACCTGTGCGACCAGCCGTTCGAGAAGAGAATTGAGTCTCTCTGTGCTTCAACAACAGACACACATTAGGCTCATATCGTGGTCTAAACCAATCCGATATAGTGAAGGGCGGACCCCAAACTTTTGTCAATGATGCATTTTTGCTATTCCCAAATCAGAAGCGAGAACGCGCTCATGTGGATGAGTTTTCAGCACGCGCAACATGAAAGCCCTGTTTATGATAGAAGAGAGAACTAACCATTAAAACATGCTTACACTTTAGGCCTGTGGCTGTTATATTAAACTAAGTTTATTTAATGGGTTTTTATTTTATTTTGGCTTCTAAGGATTATAGCCGAGTTTCTTCTAGCACTACTTCCTTCCCTTCACAGCGGTGCGCATTCGTACCTCCCTGACCAAAACTTAACGTCAGAATCAGATCAATCGTCTGTCGATTGTTGTAAAATGCCGTCTTTACAGTTACTAAATTGCTGGACATGTTTGATAATAAAATGTTGAAAGTACAATCTGCACGAGAGACGCTGTTCCCCAGGCTGAAGTGTGTGTGTGTGTGTGTGTGTGTGTGCGCGCGCGTGCGTGCGTGGCGTACTCTAAAACTGACAAGCAAAGTACACTTTGAGCTTCGGGCGCGTCCAAACGATCAAATACACGCAAAGCATGTAAAAACAGCTGGCTTGGAGAGTTTTCACTTAAACACAGTTTATGTCTTAAAGTGAACGAGAACAGTTTGGAGAAAAGTGTGTGTGTCAATATTTTGTTTTAGTGACAGACTGGTGCTTCATTAATGTTAATCAAAGAACAAACTGCAAAGAGAAAATCATTCACATCTCTTATTCTGAATAAAGTTATAACTTTAAGCATTAATCTATCAATATATACAGTGAAAACTATGCAGTGTTCATTTACATTCGATCACTTTCAGATTTCTTTTGTAGCTATTACTTACCTGAACATTAATGTTAGAAGACATGCATGGAAAAATGTAATCACTGTTTTTTTTTTTTTCCATTTCATTTGTACATTTGTTTTATGGTATGACAAATGGTATATTTGTCAGTTTGTTTTACTTTGTTTCTTTGTTCATGTTCTTACTGTATCTTATCTTATGTATATAAAATGCTAAAAATGCCTGCACACTGGTGCATTTACAAATTGATGTTTTATATTTATTTAATTAAATATTTATTTAACCTTTCAGAATATAAAGCAATGCTAATTAAGCTGCTAATCTATCATATAAATATAGATGTATGTATATATGTATATATATATATGTGTGTGTGTGTGTGTGTGTGTGTGTGTGTGTGTGTATGTATGTATGTATGTATATACATATATGTGTGTGTGCGTGTGCATATATATTAGGGATGAGCGAGTACAGCATTATCTGTATCTGTATCTGTTAACCATATGAATTATCTGTATCCGTATCTGTACTCGTACTGGGCGGGGCCTAATCCGGAAGTGGGCGGGATTTAACCTGGAAGTGGGTCGGGTTGTCTTTAAATGGGCGGGGCTATAACCGGTATGTTATTTTAAGCATGCGATTGATATGGGTTGATCAGAAATTGTTATATTTATTGCTGATTAGAAAACTATTTACATGACAGCATCAGCATTGAGCTTCAGATCAATGGTTTTGATCACGATAACAAACGAACTATATACAGAACAAGTTTTGCAACAATGAATGCGGTTGCAATTATGAAGTAAAATGTAATGAACAAGAGTTTTCATCTCAACATAACTTTCTTTTTTTTACTTTTAATTTTTTATGATCAGTGTGATTATTTTTTTTGTGGTTATTTTTATTTATTTTATTTCCACACCAGGTATGTGTGTGTGTGTGTGTGTGTGTGTGTGTGTGTAGCTAATTAATTTGTAATATAGTTTTATACCACAACTACCTTTATTTTTTTTTATAAAATACAACAAGAAAGTGTCAGACACTCAGTGCGTGAAGTAAAAAAAACTGGTTAGAGCCAGCTGACGGTTTAAAAAAGAAAAACAAATCTCAGACAGGCAGAGACGCGAGTCGCATTCTACCAAGCACCACGTCTGAACAAACCCCACGTTTACCAAAACTCTACTGGTCAATAAGTAAGTACTACAAACCAAAGTAAAAAACAAACCTGAAGCTGAAGAAACCCTAAACGTTAACGGAAAAAACCTGCGAACCTGAGTGACTGAGGGAGAGACAGAGAGCGAGCGCGCGTTGTTCTCTTCTCAGTGTTCTGTGTGTGAGTGAGCAGAGCAGGACACAGCAACACAGTACATCTGTGTGTGTAGGGGAGGGGCGCTGTGACTAGCCTATCACAGAACGCAGACACAGTCAGCTACCCAATGAGAATTTTTATTCAATCCGAGCACAGATATTGACTCGTATTACTCGTATGATACTCGTACTCGGCAAAAGTGCTTTATCCGTACCGGATACTCGTTTCAGCCGAGTATCCGGCTCAACTCTAATATATATATATATATATAAAAATACCGTACAGATAAGAATACCGTTAAAGTACCCGATCGATAAGAGGAGTAATACCGTTAAAACCTTAACGATACCATCCCTAATTAAAATACAGTATGAGCACAGACAGACCAGGTGTTTTTTTTTCCTCATTAAATACTTTTATTGTAATGTTTAGTGAAATGATTTGGTAGTCTGAGGTGGGATCAGACTTGAGTACTTGTAGTCTTGAGAAGCACTGCACTAGAGCATCCCTTCATTCAGACACAGTGGAAGATCTGATAAGAATCAGTGTAGAGGGGTCAAGTCTGGAAGATGTTGATGCTAGAGAGAGTGTGGCCAGCTGGTTTAGCCATGGCCAAAGATCAAGCAGGACAAACTACAGGAGTTGGCCATCCGAGGGGCATGTGACTGCAATGAAGGATAGTCCATAAGACATTGAGCCATGAGATGTTCAGTTTGATACCCTTCAAACACTTAATTTAGATTTTATTTTTATTTCATTTATCTTGAGATGTTTTAAGTTTAAGCACTTTAAGCACCAACACTTTTTCTGCAAGTTACCTTTCTTGTAGAATTGTGCTTCAAATAAAGAATGTTATGTTGACCACATTGTTAGTTAATCGTTTACTAGTCAATATTGCCTATACGAAAATGTGGGTGCACCTAACTTTTGTGCTAGTGCACCTAAGAAAAAAAGTTAGGCGTACCAGTGCAACCAGTGCAAAAAGTTAGTCTAGAGCCCTGACTCACCATGTGAAACAGTTGCAATAGACATAGCCAAATTGTTGTCATTCAGGAAAAAGATTGCGTGGGTGTTTGAATCAAGATCGCAATTTGTAACGATTAATGGTGCAGCTCTAATGTAAACACTGCAAAATGTTTTGGGAGGATATATCCCATCCCTAATGTATTGGATGCCACATGATAATGTTTGACCAGTATGCTTTGTTGGTCACTTGCATTCCTTTTTCATTTTTAGTACTGTCAAACGAACATTGTGAACATTAAAATTTGCACAAATAAATTACTCCACTGCTCACAAAAAGAAGTAAGTTTGCAGGTATGAATACAATGTTTGAATATAAATATATACATGTAAAAATACATGAAAATATTGACTGTATGTGTGTATTTATATATACATAATAAATATACACAGTACACATTAGGGCTGGGCGACAAGTCAAAAATATCTTGTCGATAATCGCCCCTTAAAAAATATCGCGATATCCGATAATATCATCTACCTAAGCCACACCTTCACCAGACCCCGCCCCCACCATGAAAACATTGCCGACATGCACCATAAACACACAATGTTCAGTTTTGTCTTAATTATTGCCACATTAAAGTTTGGTATTACTTTTCTTAGTTTGTGCTTAAACTAACAGAAAACTTTAGCGTTGCTGTTATGTTGGTGTTGCTAATAATTTCCACTCTGTTGTTATCAAATTTGTATTTGAAATTAATTTAGTTTTGTGAGGAGAACTGTTGAGGAAAAATAATAGAACCCAATTTTAAGTTTATCATGGTGAAGTGTGACATTCTGGCGAGGATTGTAAGAATAATAAATGCATGTTGATGTCATATAGTAATGTTTTGAATAAATATGCCAGTTTTCCGATGTTTCTCTTTATTTTTGGGATTAGACAAATTGCATGATGGTAAGTTTAATTTCCTTGATGATGATAATTGTAACGCTGTTTTTAAACTTGTAGTCAAGCTATAATATATTAGATATTAATAATGTATGACTAAAGTCTTTCAGAGTTTAAATAGAATTCTGAGCAAAAGCATGAACTTTTTTTTTCTTTTTCTGGTAGCCTTGTTCGGAGGTCTCTTTTGGGCTGTTTTTAACAAAATAAAAATAACTGCTTTTATGTAGAACCAAAGGTTATTTTTGTATTTTAGTTTAGATAATTTTACAAATTATTTGGTCTTTTCGCTTATACAGTAGGGATGCACCGAATGTTCGACAACTGAAATTGTTCGGCCGAAAATAAGAAAAAAAACTATTTCGGTGTTCGACCGAACAATTTCGGTTGTCGAACATTCGGTGCATCCCTACTGTATACACTGTTTAAACAAAATCTGTAAAAATAGGGCACTGTGTGCGCTGTATGAATAGGCTGTGAAGGAATTAGCGCATTTTAATTATAACCGTCATGTTTGTGGTTTTTTATCATTATAATAAAAAAATTAAACTTTTATTAAAATACATATTCAGAAATGCATGCAGTGCTACTATATATATATATATATATATATATATTAGTGGTGGGCCGTTATCGGCGTTAACGTGCTGCGTTAACGCGAGACTCTTATCGGCGATAAAAAAAATATCGCCGTTAATCTATTCTCAAAGTTGGGTTGGGAGCTGGGTCTATACTACGCAAGCTATGATGACTTTCACCCTGATATTTTAGCGCGGATGTATACCTAGCCGAATTGCACTGTAGGGGGCGAGAACGAGTCTTCGAACTAGAGGCTCGCAGTCCGTGATGGACAGATTGTTAACGGCTGGTCTATGTGGTAATACAATCGGCCAGGACATCCAAACGCTCACCTATCATTCATCAACCTCAAATATGGCTTTTCATCTGAAAGATGTATGTAGTAGCAACTTTACATGGCCGCTCAATATGATGTTAACCTAGAGAAACGTGCGCTATTGAAGTGTTTGTGTGGAAGCGCGTTTGCTCCAGGACAGTAGAGGTCTGCTACCCGACCCGAACCCGCGGGTCCCGAAATACTTTCGGGTTTCGGGTCGGGTTTCGGGTTAATATTTAATGGATAGCTTCGGGCTCGGGTCGGGTTCGGGTTTGTAGCTAAACCAAAACTATATGCAGAGGCTTCGCTGCTTTCATAGACGCACGCACACACATATCAGAGATCGCGCACAAACAGCACGGAAACTTTTATTAGTAAAATAGCTTTGACAGGCTACTGACTCGCAAGTCACAACATTATATTTATCTGCAATGAGGCGGCAAAATCACTGTTTTTGAAGTAACTAAGCCTCATTGCTTATAGAGAGACATGCGCAGAAGCAGGTTCACATGCACGCGCAACTTTCCCCGGTCTCTCTCTCTCTCGCTCGCTCGCTCGGTCTCTCTCTCTCTCTCTCTCTCTCTCTCTCTCTCTCTCTCTCTCTCTCTCTCTCTCTCAAATAAATGATTAATTCATTCAAATAAATACAATCTTATTTAAGATCTTATGTCTGATTTAAAGTAGACAGAATGCTAACGAGCCTTAACTGACAAAAAAATGACCATAATTTGCACGGTCATCTTCCTGTCCATACAAAATTCATAAACTCGGCAGAATGTATGCGACCGCTGCACCTGATGTTCACAAACTTTCATATCTGGTAAATGTTTGTGAAATGGCAGAGCCTTGATTAATCCGTTTCTTTGCATGCAATCGTGAAATGCAACCTTTTTCCTTTTTTTTTTAGTTGGCTATTCGTTGTGGGGCGGGTGATTTTGGGTCTGGTTCGGGCTCTAAATTTAACTGTGCCGCTCGGGTCGGGTCGGGTCGGGTCGGGTCGGGTCAGACGATCTCGGGTACGGGCCGGGTTCGGGCTTCAGTTTTGAGCCCGTGCAGACCTCTACAGGACAGGCTCCGGTGCGCTCACTTGCTCTTACATCTCTGTCATTCTTGGTCATACAGATAAAAGTAGCCTAATACGTCTTTCGAATCTGTAAAGACTCTACGTTTATTTGTGTGCACTCAGAATAACAACGAAACGTTGCGCTTTTAAGCAAACAGGATGCGCTTTAGGTCTCATGTGAACTTGAGAATTCACTCCCGTGTCACCCTCTGCTTCGAACCTGTGTGTATGCCTAACGTTACTGTGAAATTACCACATCAAACGTGACGTGCTAACATGGATGCAGCTATGAAGCCGCCGGGTTTGCTTCAGGGAAAATTTATTTTTAAGAAGCTTCCCAATGGAAACTGTAAACAGTTCATCACGAGCTCTTATGTAGGCCTACAGTTCAAAATTCATGTTTAACTGAATAAACAGTTAGTAAACACAAGTACATCTTATTGAACATAGTTTATTTTCATCACCAATTATCATAGTAGAACAGCTTTCTCAAGCAGTTTGTGATGCATTTTGGAAACAGGAGATGAGCCCCTGGTCTAATGCGCCACCTGGCTTGAGAAACCCGTTCTCAAAGACTTACTTTTAGCCATTATTTGGGTAGCGCACATATTCTGAATGCCTTCGGCAGAATTCAAATGAGCCATTTAATCTAGATTAATCTAGATTAATTCCAAAATTAATCTAGATTAATCTAGATTAAAAAAATTAATCTATGCCCACCCCTAATATATATATATATATATATTACTTTGATTAAACTGGTGATCAAAATAGAATAGGCCTCCCCGAAATAAGGATAAATGATACTGGAACTCATCTCCTAAATAATCGAATACACGGATGTACGTTGCCATTACAGTAATCAGCGCCGAATAACGGGCAACTAAAATATAAACTGAGGTTACAAAAATTATTCAGTCAAGATCAGTGAGGGATTTTCTTTTCTTTTGTTCTTTGATTAACATTAATGACTGGTCGCAGCGGCTGCTGTCAATGCATGGATCCAATACAACTCTTTATGTTCACTTAAGACATAACCGATTGCATTTATGGGATATTTGGATATAATTATGTGTATTTGTCCCTTCGAATGTGTAAGAATGCCAGAAAGAGAGCTCAGTCCATTGTTTGTGTATATAAGAGGTGGCTTTTGTGCGAGTACTTTGTGTGTGTGTGTGTGTGTGTGCTCTGCACAGAAAACAGCATGCGATCGCAGAAGTGAGTTGTATTCGATCTTCTTGCAGTTGAATCTTTTGAAGTCACAATAAATGCGCATACAGGAATCGAGAAGCAGAATCAAAAGTCCTGACCTTACGCATCTGATCTTATTTACAAACATGGAATAGCTTTTAGATTCCAAACCCTCCTATTCAATTATTTCATCCTTGCATGCAAAAAGACCTGCATGGTCACTAATACTATGGGGCTGTGTAAAATATTTTTTGCAACTTACTAGGTTTATCATTAGTAAAAAAAAAAATCTGATAATGTCGATAATCGCCTGTTACCTGACTGTTGACATCAACATCGTGATACTTATGAGACATCGTTGATGTACGATAATATCGTCATATCGCCCAGCCCTAGTACACATACATATATCATGTAAATTAAAACTTATTTTGGATGTGATTAATTGTGACTAATCGTTTGACCGCACTAGTTTATATTTTTTGCTTCTCTAAGCCTGACATGTAAAATAATAGTCAGAAAAGGTTACTTAAAAAAGATAACTTTTTTTTATTTTGGTTGAAGATTATATTTGATACATTTAATTTATCTAATAGAAGAATATGAAGCTCATACTTGAAGAAAAAACACCTACATTTTATTCAGATCTCTCCTGCAATTTTTTTAAAGCTTCTGATATTTCTATGAAAGTCAGATGACATTCTGATAGTTTGTAATGTACCAACAAAATGTTATAATAGTACAACAGACTAATTACTTAAAACAACAAACAAGATGGACCATTTTAGAATTACACTAAAATATATTTTACTTATTGGTAAAATAGAGGCCTTAGAAATTTGCTAGAAAATATGATACATTGAGCTTTATAGGGTTAAGAACAAGAATGGAGTTAATTGTTGACAGAAAAAAAATGAATACATGGTTGATTTTGTTGGGGTAGGTATGATTATCAGACATACAGAAAGACATCCATCAAATGACAACACTGAATCAGATCTGAACGTGAACAGTAACCTAACAATAACTCAACATTTCCTGTTAAATGGGCACTGATGCTCTTTTCACACTTTGTGTTTTGACATTGTCTGGCTAGAGGAGGGCGACAGTAAATCACAAAGTTTGAGTTTGTATCACAAACTCAAGTCTGATTTGAATTCTGGCTGACTTTGAAATGGCTTAAAACAAAATGAACACTCCGTAGGCACTTGTATTTTCTGTCACACTTGGTTGTGTTTGACACAAGGCGGTTATGGGCACTTTCTGTTCACAGCCATGTGGGTGATATAGTGATTGAAATTATGAACTGGTTGTAATGTTTCAGTGCACTCTTAAAGGAAGTAGGTAGTTGGGGGACTACTTTCAGGCACTGCATAATATCATTGCGGTTTTGTTTTTCTGTGAAGAACATTTTTATATTATAAAGAACCTTTTGTGCATTGTAAACGCTCCATGAATCTTAAATGTTCTTCATGGAAGAAGTTTTTTGGTGCCTCGTTTGGCATGGAGTAAGGTGTGGGCTTTTGGATAAGCTAAACAATGCAAACCCAATACACCATGCTCCCTTAGTTACTTTGCTAAATTAAAGGGAATCCAAACCACGGTCAAATAAACAGAACCAAGCCTTAAATAAGTAGTTCAACAAGTAATTTCAACAATAGTTGAAATTAATTACTAAATGTTTGCCTGTCCAGAAGTACAGACTATTTCACAGACATTGCTCAGGAAACAAAGCAGAATGTAGAGATTAGTTCTGTGGATACGGAGTCTACCAGGCCACTGAAATTCCCCTGAAACAAATCTCGGAGATACAGAGAGGTTTAATTGGTTTGGTGGAAATGCTCCATTTCAAGCAAAACTTATGGGGCCTCAAAGCACATTAAGATCACAGTTTACGAAGTATTTTTATACTAGGTGACTTAGTTTACTGAATAACATGTCTACGTTTGTGTTCAATTACAATCATTTCAATCATTTTCACCAGGAAAAAAAGGCTTAATTTTATTTAATTTGCAATAACTACTGAAAATGATACAGCTCAAACGAAGGCTGAGTGTTCATAAACACCTTTGTGATGGCATACAATTCAGAGCATTACGATTTTTTTTAAAGTCTATTAGTCTAAAAAGACAAAATTCTCATAATTTTAACAATCATCCTGAGTTAAAAAAAAAAAAAAAATGCTAATCTATATATTCTCATTCATCATCTGACCTGTCTTGTAGTACATAAAACCTTCAAACATTACGGAAGCTTGTGGGATGCATCAGTAATGTGAAAAACGTGTGCGGTGCTGATCTTTAGGGAGCTATTTGTCGTCCTAGTGGGAACCGTGTGATTTGATGCACAGATCTGTCCTAAAGATGCTTCTGGGTGTCTCGGGTGACCTCTGTTCCCTGAGCCCTTATCTCATGTTATTGCCAGGCATTTTCTGGAATTTGTCCCCGAGGGCCTTATTACTCCACGACTATTGATTTCTGTGTGGTAGATGGAAAGTGAACTCTGATAAACAAGTCAAAAGAAAGTAAGCTATAGATGTACTGTAAATTGAGTGAACCACTTTGCACATTTCTACATTAACATCAGTGGTACCAGAGATTGAGAAATTAGTCATAATAATAATAATACATAGTTGTGTTTGGGAAAGATTATACATAAATTGCCATACATGGTTTAATAAGAGTTAAGAGAGAATAATAAGAGAGATCTATTTCAAATAAATACTGTTCTTTTGAATTTTCTGTTCATCAAATAACCTTAAAAAGGTTCACACTAGGGGTCGACCGATTATCGGCGCCGATATTAAGCATTTTTACGATTATCGATATCGGCCATTTTTTTTTTTATTATTATTATTATTATTATGCAAACAAGCATACTATTTACAGGTTACATTATTTATTGGTGAATAAATAATACAGGTGAAATTATTTAGTTTTTTAAATGCACTATTTGGCTCGATGCAGCCTGTCTGAGCTCAACACTGTGGCCTAGAGCAATCTCCACCCACCGCTCATCTGATATGTAGGGAGTCACGAGTCCAACCAATCAACGCGGAAAACTGAAGACAGTCTCACACCGAAAGCACTTGCTAACTGGAGCTGCGTCAGTGATAACGCATCAGTTGTCTCTCAAAGGTAAGGCAGCAGCAGACGTTGCTGAAGTTGCAATAAATCACAATCCACTACACTGAAGTTGCAAAACACCTCAATATAACCTATGATGTCCGCGATGCGGAAAATGCGGGTGGAATCGCGGAATGCAGTCATATAATGGAATTTACCGTATAACGCGGAATGTCATGGAATTTGTCGAAGTTTGGATGAATTAATCAAAAGTAGGTCAGTAAACTTAAATCGACTCGCGCTATGGACTAGTATCTATAAATATTAAGCCGCAAAAACACTATTTAAATATGAATCCTGCATGTTCTGCATCTCTGTTAATGAATGACACAGACGTGCGGTTTCATTTACTGCACACATACACAGGGGCGCCGTAAGGGGGGGGGAAGTTAGGACGATTCTAAGGGCCTGACGATGGGAGGGGCCCCCCGAGGGAGAAACGTGATTTCTATATCGAGGGGAATGCTAGAGCCCTGCATTTCAGCCCGGCCCCGACCGGGCTTCGATCGGGTCAATTTTCACATCATAGTACAGACATGTGCCGGGCCTCGGGCCTGTTTTAGGCTTCTCCTTATGTTTATATTTTAGACATCCATCAATTAGTGATGAAAAAAATTGCTGCGCTGGTGGAAACAACACCAGACCGTGCTGCCACGGCAGTCAAGAGCGGCTCGACTGTGTTTAGTGTCCAGCAGCAGCAGAGAGCCGTCAGCGCAGCTGAAGAGTTCTGCGTTCAAATACACACAATAAAGCTTGCCATAAAGCCCCAGCAAAAGTAATTAACATGAATGTGTCAGAGGGAAATAGTAAGGAGATATTTGAATTATTTACTAATAAACTAGTGTTTTCTGTGTCAGTGTCGCAAAGATGAAGAATCAGATGAAGATCCTGACTTGCCATCTCCTCATTAGACGCGCCTTTAGAGAGAAGTGCATCTTCACGGATTATAATGAAATAGTTTTTGTTTTTGATTTGATTTATTTCGTTAAGTAATAATGTAAAGCTTTCTATAGATATATTTATCATGTCTGTGAGTCATGTATTCGCTGACTTTCGGTTCATTTTTGTGAAGTGCTCCTGTTCAAGACTAGACGGCACATCATTGTTTTCTTTATTTTATAAAATTATTTTATATATTCAGGGCTCTAGACTGCGACCAAAATGCGACCATTTTTTGAGAGTGCAAGTAAAAATTTGAATTCTGCCAGCCGCAGCACATTGTAGCAGAAGAAAGATTTCACTGATCAGGCGCGAGCGCTTCAGTAGAGCCTGGTTTCACACCGCACGCGTAAAAGCAGAGCAGAGGCAGCGCAGAAGCGGCGCGTATGCAGAGCGGGAGCAGCGCGCGCCCATTGTGCTTTCACTCAATAAGCAGCAGCATTAATAATAACAGAAATATTCTATTTCAAAAATGTGTCTTGAGCATCAAATCAGCATATTAGAATGATTTCTGAAAGATCATGTGACACTGAAGACTGAAATTTCAGCTTTGCATCACAGGAATAAATTATATATTTAAAATATATCCAAATATTTTTATTGTAATATTTTACTGTATTTTTGATTATGGACATATTACTTCACTTTTGATTTCCAACATATTTATACTAGTTTTTACATATCCTTACATAAGCTCATTTCAACTTGAGCAGGATTCTGCTAATGTAAATGTATTAATGTAAGTTTTTGATGTTTTTTATTTATTTTACATTTACATTTAGTCATTTAGCAGACGCTTTTATCCAAAGCGACTTACAATTGGGGAGTACATAAAGCGATTAATCTTGAAGAGGCAAACATACAGAGGAAGTTCCAATAACACCAAGTCTCAGGCATTGTTCAAATAAGTACAAGCTAGCAAGGGAAGGAGAGAAAGATGAAGATTTTGAAAAAGTTAATTTTTTTGTAGTCAAGTAGAGTTGAAAGAGATGAGTTTTCAGTTGTTGCTTGAAAATTGACAGGGATCCAGCATTCCGGATGGGGGTGGGAAGATCATTCCACCGGCCAGGAACGGTGAAAGAGAATGTTCTGGAGAGTGATTTTGAGCTTCTCTGTGATGGTACCACGAGGCGTCGCTCACTAGCAGATCTCAGGCTTCTGGAGGGGATGTAAATTTGTAATAGTGAGTGGAAGTAGGTGGGTGCTGAGCCTGTGGTTGCTCTATATGCAAGCATCAGTGTCTTGAACTGGATGCGAGCTGCAACTGGTAGCCAGTGCAAGGAGACAAAGAGAGGTGTAACATGGGCTCTTTTGGCCTCGTTGAAGACCAGTCGTGCTGCTGCATTCTGAATCATTTGTAAAGGTTTGATTGTGTTTGATGGAAGTCCAGCTAGAAGAGCATTGCAGTAGTCCAGTCTAGAAATGACAAGGGCCTGGACAAGAAGTTGTATTTTATTTTATTTATTTATTTTTACCAATGGAAAGTTGTTAGGTATTAAGCAAAATGTACAGTCTCTCAGTAGTGATACACTACCATAGCCTAATGTGAATGCACTCTTTATTTAATTTGGTTAAATACTTACTAGTACAGGAATTGAAGGAAGTAGACTGTTTCTTAAACAAAGGGAAAAGCAGAAGCTAGGTCAGTCCAAAAACTCTAACTTCACGATGTTGTAATATTGTGCACAATCACATCCTCTCTGTATGGTTTGTTTTTGTAAGACACGTTTGCAGTCAGTGAGTCGTGTGTTTGTACGCCTCAGCTGTCTGTGCGGAGCTTGGCCAGCATTTCAGCAGAAACCTGCTGTCATCAGATGAAGCGTGTCAGCACAAACGCTGAATCTGTCTCGCTGCTCGCATCTCAAAGCCTAAAGAGCTGAGCTCTCCACTTCACCATGCTAACTGTTGGAGATCTAATGAAGACTAAGAATTGGGATCAATTGTCCTCCATAGTTATTTTTTTTAAAAGCTATCTTCATTGCCTCCCTAAATTGCCTTCATTATTGTACATTTGATTTAGTAAAAAAATTTTAAGGGTTTTTTTGCTGTTCTTATTGAATCAGCCCCTCTGTCTCGGTGTGTTCAACATGCTAACTTTACTCCCAACCTATCAATTTGAGTCTAGTGTGTTGTTTGTTTGTTTCCTAAATGAAAGAACGGGAAAGTATTGGGTCAGGAGGGCAACATTCACTAAACATGTCAGAACTGGTTAATTACTATCATTAACTAAATTGTTTCAAATGTACAGATAAACTGAATTAATGCTTAAAATATATTCAGTACTGTGTATAAAGTACACAGAACCTGTTATTAAATATTATTATTATTGCTTAGTTACATTTAATAATATTTAATTGACAGTCAATTTATTTTTATTTACTATTTATAATTTATAAATTTTATGTAAATGTATATATAAAAATGTAGTCTAAATTTATATTAATTCATAATTGTAAATTAATGTACTATTATAATACTAAATTCAAAGTAGTATTTATATTTTTGTAAATTATAATGCAGAATTGTATTCTCATACTACATTAATACTAGGGGTGGGAATCTTCAGGCACTTCACGATCCGATTCCAAAACGATTCTTGATCTACTTTTTTCCCCATTAATTGTTCTGCTGTGCAAATATATCTTTACAACTTTACATTTTAACTGAAATTTCAGTGTCTATGCTTTTTGTTTATAGTTGGAATCTCTGTGTCAGTACTGCCATCTTAAAAAATAGGGTGTGAATCTTCACTGGCTTCAGATTCAATTCAATTACGATTATCATTATCAACTCAATATCACCATCACATTCTCCGTTTTCAACATTACTGCATAAATGGCTACATTTTCATATAAATTGTATATCAAATTTATTTTGTGAAAAATTTACTTTATTTTTTATTATGTAAGTAGGCTATTTAAAAAAGAAAAACGTATTTATACTTATCTGTAAGTTTACAGACAATAGTTATGGGTTTTTCTTTTTTTTCCTCCGCATTATTGCCGTTTGATTATTACTGATGTGATCTTAGACAATGGCAGCTTTAATAGACTGCATTCAGACTAATGCACATATCATTTTCGATATATCAGATGTTTTACCCGCTCTGAAAACATAACCGACTGCGTGTACATCAGTTTTGTATAAAAGTATTCGAAAATGCAAGTGCATTTAACCATAGCCTCAATCGAGCTTCAGGACAATCAAACACAAAGTGCATCTGAAAGTCTGTCAGTGCGCGAATTTCATGCATTTTCGTGCGTTTTTGATGTCACAATTACGTCACAGCGCTAGCTGGAGGCAAAACAAAGTGAAAGCTGGAGGCGGCCAATTGAAAACAGCACAGATTCAGCTACACAAGAAGCTTAAAATAATAATCTTGTTGTGATGTTGGGTGCCAGAATTGATGTAGTTGAGGCTTCTATTTGAAATTTTAACGCATACCTGATGTCTCTGCCAGACAAAAAAATTATGAAAGCGATGGTTAAATGCGATAAAACGAGCGAACTGGACCGAAACCATCGTCAAACATGATCGCGTTTGCAGCTCACACTTCTTATCAGAAAAGGTTCAATAAAGTATTGTATTTTGTTGTTATGGGCGCGTCTGAAGATTTCTTGCATCTCACTACTATGTCGTGTATGAAATAATGTCTGTGTGCATGCGTGTAAAACAACAAACTGACGATTTACATGCTTAATCATCTGTAATTGTATAAACATTGTTATTAATTGTGGCTGGAATAATAATGTAGCTGTACAAAAAGTTGCCTGCTGACATTGAAATATATATACATCTTCATGACCAGATAGACAGTGAATTTGTCTCTACTATACACGTTAGATCTTCGATGTGTGTCACTCAACTGACGGGAATCCTGTCAGATTGTCTATTCTTTGAGTAAATGTGTGTGCAGGTCGACCAATCTGGTTTCGTCCCTTAAAGTTAACCTTTTCAAATAACAGTTGCGGTCCCGGACTGTGAGTGACCTTACATATGCAGGTAAAATTGGAATTCCTCCAGTTATTGTTAAAAAAAACAAGCTAACATACTTCACAGCTAGCATTAGTGAAGCGGTCAGGGGACTCTTTCTGCCTCCAGCTAAGCTCCGCCCACAGAAAAATGTCACTGTTTACTAACAGAAAAAGGGTCTATAGTACTGCATTCCAAACGGTATAAATGAATGCATATCTAAAGTAAAACACGGTGGGTGGAAGCACACGCTGTCAAGCAATGCGCACGTGCCATATGCGGGAAAAATAAACAAGCTCCGAATCTATTCTGAAAGATTCAGAATCGTTGAAGAGCGAATTGCAATGCATCGGAGAATCGATTTTTTTTTCTCCCACCCATAATTAATATGCAGTTATTATTTAAACAACAAAATTGATATTGTATTATTCTTAGTAGTAGTAGTAGTACTATGGCTGCTTTAAAAATATTTTATCATTTAAGTTTTGTAAATGTGATTATGAATATTATTATTAACCTTGGAAACCAATTATTAACGAAAAGTCTTTATTAACTTTAGTCTCTAGAATGTTTATTGACCAATGGTCCGTATAGTTTTATCATTTTGCTTTTAAATGTTTCTCCGTTCTGTATAACAAATTCTTATTGGTTACATTTTTAGGACATACCCCATAAAGGACATCCCAGTAGGATCAGAAGCGCTGGCAGATTGGCTATATCAGCGATTTGTGGAAAAAGAGAAACTTCTTGCTCACTTCTACAAGACAGGTACTTCAATAACGGTCAAATTTAGTTTTTTTCAGATCTATAGATTATACATATTCGTCCTCCAACTAAAACCAAACTTATCTCCACCTTTCCTTCATCTCGCAGGTGCATTCCCTCCACTAGAAGGCCAAAAAGAGGTGATCTCCCGAAACATGACCCTTGACAACGTTTGGCTGTTTTTCATCCAAACGTTCGCCTTTGCCTCAGGCTACATGTGGTACAGCATTCTACATCACATCTACTGCTGGTTCTTCTGACCGCTCTGAGGAGACCATAATGCGCAGGATCAAGGAGGGAACGCCAGAGACCAAGAGCCCCGATTGCCATTCTCCTCTGCCGGATGGTTGAATGTACCCCGCAGGACGACTCCAGTTGCTGTATCTGATCGCGGTCCAGACACATCCATCCAATCCCAGCTGCCCATGCAGACATGCGTTTATCCTTTAGATTTGCGTAGAACCAGTTCAACATGTTTACACATGCGCGCTCACATGCAGAGAAGATTATGCACATCTAAATGTTTACTCATGCACATGTGGACACCTTTTGTTTTTTTTACTTTGTTTTTACTTACAATCAAAATTAGGCTCAGGAATAAGCCAGAGATAGATCGGTCATGTCCTCTTATTTCTCTCATGTCCTGCCACGTGAGCTTCCCCCCCGTTTTATCATTAACTCCCAAACAGGATCACTGAACTTTTTTCAGAAACTGCTGTCTTCTTTGGAAGAGCCTCCTCTGGCCTTCATTGCACTATGAATGCTTGTCGCCCCCCACCCAACGGAAGACCCTCAGTGTGTGCTGCCCTCGTGTCATTTCTTCCTTGTGGCCGTTTCGTCTCGCGATGACTGGATGCTGTTTTCTGTGTATTGTCAGTATTGAAACCGTGATGTTTACACCGACTGAAGGGGGATTCGGTTTTGATGACGTGTGGGGGGCGGGTATTTCCAAGACGAACCTTGTCCTTATATTAAAACAAAGAGACAGCGTACTCTGGAGGACTTAACACAATCAACGCCATACAGACACATCCAAGCAGACCACATGACCGATTCGATAGGACAAACACCCCTCACTTCCAAAGTTTTACAAATATTAAGCCATATGCTTATCTTTGGGTCAAAAGGGGGCGGACCTTCTACTGACTAAACTTTTGTTTGTTCATTGTCCTAAAAATATTTTAATTTGTTGATTTTTGAGTCTCAAACTGGTCTCATTTCTGTAAATGTGACAGCATAACCTGCCTGTGTGATTGTGTGTGACTGCCCGTTGCTTTGTTTTTTATTTTTTTAGATGCACATAATGTCTGGTAGCTTCACGTTATATCAGTGTTGGCAAATATCTGTTTAATAGTTTAGATTTTCCGTTCTTTTTCCTCATTCTGTGGTTAATCTTGTACAGAAAGGAGTCTGAGCTGCGGTCGCTCTCGGCATTTTTACTTCTGAAATATCATGAATGTTTAAGAAGATGGAGAAGAAGCAGGTGCTTACGTTGCTCTCAGTATCTGAGCATCACCTCGTCTACCATTTGCTGTCTTATGCGGCGATCGCGTGGGTGCATTTCTGTTCATCAAAAGAAACGGTCTTAAAACTGCTAACGGAAGGGATCGGAGGCGTTGATTCGATATTGTGCTGAGGCGTAAAATATTTTAGACTAGCTTTAGACTATCTTGAGAAATGGAAACGTTCTCCTCAAGCTCGAGACAAAATTGCGTTTTTTATGTGTGAAATTGGATCTGTTTGTGTGTTTCGGCGGAGTTGTCTGTCTATGTGTTCTCCTCGTGTCGGAAGGGAATATGGGCGAGGTCCAGCAATAATGTACTCAAAAATAAACGCCCATGTTGTGGCGTTCTCAAGAAACGATGCTTAGATGTACAAATTAGACATTTTTGGGTGAAAACATTGCACCGTAATTGCCATTTCCCTTCTTAACCGAAGCAGTGTCATCTGTGACAGTGAACTTTGTTTCTATAGCTTGCCAGATTTAAATGTGAATGACGCCAGAAGACTAAAGCCAAGTTAGATGCGGACTGCATTCAAAGCAGGCTACGTCACCGTGAACTTCACCACGAGGATCTCAGAAGCCGGGTTCCTCGTCTCGTTCTTGCTGTCTGTCAGATTGAGACGTAACATTGTTTTCCTAAGTATGATTTTATGTTTTTTTTTTAAAGTGTGAGATATATCTATATATTAGCAGTTTAACCAAATTACAATAGAATGGTCCATAATTTTCCTTTTGTACTCCTGTTTCTCTTCGTAGCTACCCAGCCATTTTACAACAAACAAATGAATTGTGCTGGAATAAAAATAATGCGCAGCAGTGACCCACAGGCTCTTCTTTGAGTATTATTGATCTGAAGCATTTGGCAGAGTTGCGTTTGTTCATCCGAGTCATTCTGGTCAGGCTTTTAAAGTCGATGTGAATTGCAGTGTTTGTTCTTTGGATTAACATGCACCAATGAATGATACACAGAACAATTTGGATCATGCATTCGATCAATTTTGATATTTTAAACATATGCCTGTGTATATTGCACTTTGTTCAAAAGAACAGCCAGAGCTGGGCCTTTCTGTGAGTAGGGTACGAATTGGTTCCATTACTTTAGCAATAAAAGCACAAATCCCATTCCATGTTGAGAGAAATATGTTTGATATGTTAGATTTGAATGATCTGACATCGACATAGAATAAAGCTCGTTCACCAAACACATCAACACTAAAGCAAATTATAATGGTATGTCACAGTAGGTATTACGATTATAAAAAAAAAAATCTACAGAATGATGGTAAGACCAAGAACATGGTCTTATTTCATTCTCTTTTAGTTTACAATCATAAAGCATTTATCCTAAGATTCAACTTTATTATTAATTTTCTGCTTGCAACAGAGTTGTAAAAAAGTTAAAACAACATATATATATAGTTTCCTTCCCAAAGTACAAAACCATTTTCTCAATCTTCAGGATTTTTTTTACATTTGAGAAAAGAAAAAACATAATGTATATCTTTTAAAAAGAGATTTAAGCCTTATTTTGTACCCTGTACAGTGAAAGTGCCAGCTGCGTCGGTTACTTGTGTTCAGTACAATCATATATATATATATATACATCTGCCTTTTTAGATAGGTAGCAGTAGTCTTGAACATGTCGCCATATACAAACTTACTGCAGACATGAGATCACGCACGGGTATTTAGAAAAAGAAATAATAAAAGCAAAAGAATGAGAGATTTTCCACCTTAAGTGCAAGAAGTATTTGTTGTCCTTTTCTTTCAATGCTGTAAATTGTGTTCTTTGAAGCCCTCAGAAACAAATGCTAACCTATATCAGTTCAGTACACATGCTTCTTCATGTTTAAAAGTGGTCCTGACTGATTAGTGTTTTGTTTTTGTTGCTAAAAGTCAGATTCAGACTCTTCATGTGGTGTACCTTTAGCTTTTGTATGATTATATCAATGCCTTTTTAAATAGTTTATAACAAGATGCTTGAAAATATAACGTGGGAAATTAAGATGGAACAAGAAAATAGTAGCTCATTTCCAAACAAAGGATTATGTTTTGAGGGGTCATGTCATGAAGCAAAAATTGAGTTTTCCAGATGTTCAATATGTCCTTTCACTTATGTGGCCTTTATAAGAACATCGGAAGCACATATATGCTCATAAAAACCCACCTCTGCCTCATAATTGAATATAGTTCTAATAATGCATATTTCATAATGAAATTAAGTTATCTCCTGTTTTTCTGGCTATATGTGTACAACTCGTTTCCTGTGACGGATTCTAGGAGAACTTTGGCCCTGCCACACCCAGACCCGTTGAGCACGAGATACACACTGCTGCCACCAAGCGGACGAACAGTCCATTTACACTAGCGTACAGTTCAACAACGTAGGGCTGTAAGATTCCGACATTTTTGGAATCGAGTCCGATTTGTTTCTGGGATCGATGGGATTCCATTCCAGGAGTCGATTCCTCTGTTGTTTTCGATTCTTGTTTTTTTAGAAGGAAGGAACCTATGCGGGCAGCATCCTTCTCATACTATGAAGCTTTATTTGTAAAAATAAAAACGATAAATTTCTATAGCTCTGATTAGATTTTTTCTTTCTAATTTTGTCTGCTTTGCCCATTAAATTAGCATTAATTTAGTCATAACTCACTCGTTCAGCAGGGACATACATGTATCGTATGAATTGAACAAGACATGGAGTGACTAAAATAAATGTGCACAGTTCAGCTGAATTAATAGTTTACTTTGACTGTATTCTTTGTACAAAATTAACAAACTGTACATTGAAACAAAACCAGAACATTAACAATAACACCGATAGAGCTCGTGGTTTATCTGTCAATCTGATGCGCTCTCGGCCACTGATCTATGCTCGTGACGTTTTCTTTTAGAATTATCATTGGCTGATAGAAATAAAACATAGCATTTTAGGTGGAAATAAAGACCCTCAATCACGCCGTGATCTATTCTGTCGTGCAGCGCTCAAAATTGTGGACAACATAAACCAGTTCCACCGTAAAATTACATCTGGATCTGAACGGCTTTATTAAGACTAACGTAAAGTTATCTATCCGAAATAACATTTTCGTTGAAACGAATCAGACTTCTAATCACTTTTAGCGAGAGTAGGGAGAAGGGTAATACAAATATACAAATGAAATAGATATTTTATATCTTAAAATAATGATATTTTATCTCAAGCAGGGGGGAGGCCAATGGTGCTTCTCAAACAGAAGGCTGCATCCTCGAATTATTTTTAGATTTGATTCTCAGCCCTACAAATAACGAAGTAGCGGGCGCAGACGGGGGCACCGTCTGCAGAGGTCAGTGCAGACGGCACGTCTCTCAGAAGTAGCCTATTTTTGTTCAAATCAAGGAAACCGTATCATAGGCGTCAAATTATATATGTGACCCTAGACCACAACACCAGTCATAAGGGGTAAGTTCCGTTTTAAAACTTCTTACGCAGCTCTCGCGCTGTCCCTTTAAGAAATACTCTCCCGCTGTTCCCGCTCGTTCTCGCGGTTCTTCAGCGCTTGGCAACGTGCACGCTGTGTCCTCATACGGACCAATGAGATCACCGCCAACGACCAACTCCAGCCAACCAGAATCCAGGGTTTGTGCGCACGTTTGAAAATCGGCTTGCTTGTTTCTCGTCTGTTTGTTTCTCAACACAAACAAGAAACTGTAACGTTTTTAAAACTAAAACACATAACGTTACAAAACAATACAAGACACCGGAAGTTAAGCACAAAGGACGATAAGTGAATGTATTACGGTAAGTGAACTGAATGAATGAATCCTGTTGTGTTTGTTAGTAGCTTGTACATGATAAATAATCGAGCTATGTTGTGTTATTAGTCTGGACCTGTTGTGTGCATGATGCCATCCAAACCTGAAGACTATGAGGTGATGCTCACCATAGGATGTGGATCTTATGGGAAATGCCAGAACATCAGGAGGAAATCCGATGGAAAGGTCAATAAAATACAGCTTGAACTCTGTTTACATGAACAGTATGGAATTGTTGTAATGTAACGTTACTTTTATATTAGGAGCCTAAATCAAAATCTGAAAATCAAAAATGATTTAGATATTTAAGTAACACTTATTGTCCATATTAGATAACAAAATATCAGTTTATATTACGTAGTGCATGTAAATGTAGCATTTGTTTTTAGAAGCTGTTCGCTGTGACATTTTGTGATCTAGTGCAATAAAATTCATAGTTAAGTGAAGTTAAAAAAATGTAGGGTACTGTGAATTATAACAATGTACTTATTGGTGTCTCTTCCCGCTGGTTCATTTGGACCATGTCATCCGATCTCCTTAGATTCTGGTTTGGAAGGTGCTGGACTATGGCACCATGGCTGAGGCAGAGAAACAGATGCTGGTGTCGGAGGTCAATTTGCTCCGTGAGCTGAAGCACCCAAATATCGTCCGATACTATGACAGAATTATCGATAGGACGAACACAACCTTATATATAGTGATGGAGTACTGTGAGGGTGGAGATCTTGCCAGTCTCATCAACAGATGCATCAAAGACAGGTAAAATTAAGCTATTCAGGGCTTCTACAGGTCTTGAAGTCACCCTTTCACAAATAAAGGCCTTGAAAGGGTCTCGAATCAGAGCAGAAAGTGGTAACGTATTAAATGTTGCATGCTTTGCTTAAAATAAATATCTTCCTCAGCATTTATGTCTTGTTTTCCAATACAAAATATCTAAACATTCCTATATCAAGATATAGGTGCAAAATTAACATCTTGTGTTCTGAGAAATTTAACAAAAGTGAGTTTGTTTAAAATAACAAATATATGTGAATGAAAACTTGTTTAAAGACATTTTTTCTAAGTCCACTTGCAGATATTTGTTCTTTTCATAAACTCAATTTTGATCATTTTTACAGAAAACAAGACTTCTATCATTTTTCTTTTCAAGTAAATGTATCTAGGTTTTAAAATCTTTAGACGTTTGCCTTAAAAAGGTGAAAACGAGACGATAGAATATCACTTTTTTTGCATGCAGTGTGATCAGAAGGTAGCATAAAAGTTATTTCCATATTTCTAGAAGTTGGGAGCAGAGCTATTCAAGCCTCAAGCACCCATTTTTGCTAAATAAATTAAAAAGTAAAGCAGATCGATATGACGAGGTACACTTCAAAGTTTGATAATACAACTCGGTTACATTTAGAGAACATATTGACATACTGTATTGGTTTCAATTTTCTTCTCTTGGTCTTAGTCTTAAATTTACCTCCATAAAACCTGCTGAAACCCTGCCACTGTTATTTTGTTTTTTTAAGCTGTTGTCCTGCAATGTTTGTTTCTTTTCCATTGTCTTTGCAGACGATACCTGGATGAAGTCTTCATTCTGCGTGTGATGGCACAGTTGTCCCTGGCATTAAAAGAGTGCCATGGTAGAAGTAACGGCAGCAGTACAGTACTGCACCGTGACCTGAAACCCGCAAACATCTTTTTGGATGTCAAACAGAATGTAAAGCTTGGCGATTTTGGTTTAGCTCGGATACTGAACCATGATACAAGCTTTGCTAAAACATTTGTTGGAACTCCATATTACATGTCGCCGGTAAGCATTCCTTCATCTTTCATTTAAATGTGTTTAAAACAGAGAAGATAGAGATCACAGGGATATTGATGAGGTAAAATGGGCGCCCATAACTGAAAATTAATTTATTAACCCTAACGTCATTCCAAACCTCTACATTGAGTTTTTAGTTTTTTACGCCGAACAATTTTTACTCAGAAATTGCATGTAAATTTCACAAATAATTAAAGACATGGCAAACAACATTGAATTAAACATGAAATTAAGTAGGAAGGCTGAAATAGCGTTTTAAAAGCGATTAATCTTTATTTGAATTTGAAAGTTTTTACAGTGTATAACAAATACTAAGTGAACACAAACAATTTAAATTACCATTTGACACACACACACATATATATATATATATATATATATATATATATATATATATATATATATATATATATACACACATGCAATATCTTTTACGTACTGCAGACTAATTTTACATTTTCGGTTAAAATATACATGTAAGTGCATATTTACCAGCCGATGTATTATACACTGATGGCACATTCTGTTTTTTTGATCCATTGCTCCTGAAAAACTGGAATGAGTCCAACCTCTCTAAACAAGTTTAAAAATGCAGAGAAACTGTTGATCTCATGGTCTTGTCATAGCATTCATTGCATAACTAATTACTTGTGCCATAGCTTCATCATATTCTTACTGCCAAGACTTGGCTTTCTCGGTTTTATTCATATTTTCCACCTTTTGTATTCACAGGAACAAATTAACCGCATGTCCTACAATGAAAAATCAGATATATGGTCTTTGGGATGTTTACTCTATGAACTATGTGCTTTATCGTAAGTATGCATGTGTTATTCTCCTTGTATTTTTACTATAATTACACTGACCTCAATTAAATACAAGCTGGTTGTGTGATTATACAAAATAGTAAAAATTGAAACTTAGTTATATTCATAATCAATCCTGAGTCTTTCCCCCCCCCCCCCCCCCCCCAAGTCCACCATTTACAGCATACAACCAAACAGAACTGGCTGGAAAAATCAGAGAAGGGAAGTTCAGAAGAATCCCATACAGATACTCTGATGATCTGAACACACTTCTTTCAAAAATGCTCAACTTAAAGGTACAGTAATTTTTGTCAGAAGAATCATGAATTTGTATTTATTTATTTTTTACTAGAACTTGTCAGAAAGCTAAAGTGTATTTGAATTCCAAGCGTCACTGTTAACTGATTAAACACTTGCTGAATTGCCACTGTTGGTCAGTGTTGTGACCGGGTGATGAAAATAAAGAATTATAAGATTTGAATAGAACATTGGAAATAGCAGGCTTGACAAAAAGTCACACAGAATGAGTCTTTGTGTTCCACTGCACTGCTTTGCCATTGATATTCTATGCAAAATGTGCTGGACTAATGTGGTGATCAAGAAAATAAAAATCAACTTATACTAAAAAAAACATGTCTCTCTAGACCTTGTTAGATTGCCCTGCTCTTGTTTTTTTTTACGCAAAAAAAATGCATTCTGTATAAAAGGCCCTGTTTTATTGTTAGAATTTCAAAATCTCAATTAGGCTTTTCCATCTGCAGTGCCGTGTGTGCTGTGTTGTCACATTCTGGCTGGCTGTTTTGTTAGGACTATCTGAGGCCCTCGGTGGAGTCCATTCTGCAGAACAGCTTGATCTCGGGCTATGTAGCCCAGGAGCAGAAGAGGCTTCGGGAGAAGCAGCGGCGCAGGTCAGTAGATGTAGAGCAGCCCAAACATCCAGAGCCGTCGCTTGGAGCAGAGCTGCGGCTGAAGGAGCAGATTCTGCGCGAGTGTGAACAGGCCCTCAAAGAGCGAGAGCAGAGACTAGAGCGTAAGTCTACTCTGGTTTTATTAAGCCTCTTTACACCTGGATTTAACATCTGCCTCCACTCACAGTTGGTCTAGTGATAAACATTGGGATTCTTAACTGCAGATAAAAATAAGGTTTTACAATAAATAGAGATCATTTCAAAACTTCAATAAAAAACATCAGTTGTTAAAATTCTAAACCCATAATGCTTTTGTTAACCTTCGAAACACAAAGATATGTGGTTAACCATGCTTTCTTAACATCTGAAAACAAACCTCATTGGTTCTTGTGTCAAGCAAGTGCATTTGAGCTTCTGTTTATCAAATCTGATGTGCTCTATGTATGTGCATTGATTAATTTTATGCAAAGTCTATATTAATAAAGTGATAGTGTCTCTTCAGAAAACTGTGATTAAACCACTCTATTCATATAGTTTACTTTTACAGTGTATTTCACCTAATTTTGGTTGCATGGGCTTACAATGGGCCAGAAATCTCTCCATGTTTCATTAAAAATAATCTTAATTTTTTGTTATGAAGTTAAACAAACGTCTTATGGGTTTGGAATGACACGACAATGAGTAAATTATATCAGAATGATCATTTTAGGTGAACTAACCCTTTAAATTGGCAAGAGCTTGTGTTTAACCTTTTCTCCCTCTCTCTCTCTCTCTCTCTTTTTTTTTCCTCCTCCCCAGAAAGGGAACAGGAGCTCTGTGTCCGAGAGCAGCATTCAAATGAGAAGCTGGCCAGGTACATATACAGCCGTCTTTGCTGGAATGGTCAAATGAATGCATTAAACAATAGTCATGCGCTGTACAACTAGCTTCAGCTACTGAGCACTTGTTCACATATGGTAATGTTAATAATATGTCGTTGTAATTGTTTTCTGACAGAGCTGAGAGCTTGTTGAAGGCATATAATTTGATCCGGCAGCAGAGGGCACTGTCTCTTCTCAGTGCCAGTGACACAGGTATGAAACCGTTTTTCTATATAGAAATTAATGCTGTTAAGATAATTGAACATGTAATGTGTTTTTTCATTTTATTTATTTCAGTAATTTCAATGTCAGTGCCTGGTATTTGTTTATATATGCTACTGGTCAAACATTTAGAATAACATGTAACAGCATTACATAATTTAATTACAAAATAAATGTAACTTTAATCCATTACAGTTACTGAGAATAATGTGTGTAGTTAAATTACAATTAATTATAAAAATTACAAAGGGGGTTACATCTGAATAATTTCACACATACACACACAAATATTGAATTGATTACTTGACCACGCTAAGATGAGAGACACCAATAGTTCAGGAGTTTAAGACACCGAATCAGACATGCTTATTCAATAACTGTTTTATTTCTCATTTTTATGTTTATGTATTTATTTTTTAAGATTAACTGTTTTTCTAAGGCATCTTTAGATGCCAGTGTTTCCTGTCATAGCTGATGCATGATTTAAAATCTGTGTTTAATCTCAAAGTAAAAAAAGGTGCTAATGTCTGATTTGTGGTGGCTGTGCTTCAAAATTTAATTATTATAATAATTTCAGTTCAAGTGATGAAAGATTTTGAAAGTCTGACAGTAATGAGGCTAACAAGCAACACTTGTGATGGCTGAGGAGGGCTGTGTGCTGCAACAAGGAAAGCATGACTGGATTTAGGGTGAATCCCATTTCTCTGTCTTACCCCTTCCCCTTCATCTTACCCCTAGCCCTTGTACCTCGAAACCGAGTGGTAAGCGCTAGGGGTGAAAACATACCTCTATGAAACGAGACACCATTTGGTTACTGTTACGTCATCATACATCGTCGCTAGCTAGCTGCTACTTCACCAGAGGTGACAAGTGTCGATCACAAACTTGCCGTCTGCAAGCAAGTGTATGTCGATTGCGTGGGTTTTAGTGATGTTTTCTCTATTCAGAGAAATGCGGGACTGTTGTGCAAATCAGCAATGTAACGTTAGCGTAGAAAAATAGCGATTTAAAAACGTTTCAATTAAGAACATGGTTGCAAATATGCATGTAAGTTACAGGACTGTGGACTGTCGTAATTTTTAAATCAATTATTTAAGCCGAAAATACTCTCTGGATGATCTGGCCGCAGTGTGTTCTGGGTTACCCTTTGGTTTCAAGTATGCTCGCGAAAATGCTTGGTTTTAAGGGGTATCTACCCCTTCCCCTTAGCCCTACCCCTCGATCAAAAAGAGAATTGGGACAGCCCTTACTCTCACATGAACGCGCAAATCTAAGGGGAAGGGGTTAGACAGAGAATTGGGATTCACCCTTAGTCTTTTTAGCCAACATTATTTGGCTTACAGATCCTGTAATGAAAGAAAATACTTATTACTTGTATATTATGTATACACCTCTAAAGCATGAGAGTGAAATAATTCTGTTTTTTACAGAGAATGAAGAGAACATCTCTCCGGGAAAGAAGAAGGTTCACTTCGCAGGAGATGGCAAGGAGAACAGCAGACCTGAGAGCAGACTGATCACTAAACCTCAAGAACATTGTCTTGTAAAGAGGCATCAATGGGCTAACATGCGTATACAGGCTCTTGGTGAAGAAGAAAAGCTTTATTCACCAAAGCCCAGAGAAATGCAGGGCATCCGCTAACCATGAACCACTATGTACTACTGAAAGTGGTGCATTAGTCTGATCAAGTCAAGAATATTTGTTTTAATGTTGTGTACATTAGGAAATAAGATTTCTGCTTTTATTTATTTGCTGCAGCATGTGTACAGTACAGTGGAACAATGCTTCATTTTTGGTCATCACACTTGTTTATTTTATCAAAGATAATGTTGTATTCTTGTCATTTTATAGATGTTTTATTACTGGGATTAATGTTTTATTTGGATATACTGTTTTATAAGAATAAAGGGTTGATAATATTATCTGTTTTATTTGTATTAATTAAAATAATTGCCAGTTTAGGGCTTCATAAGTGGAATAGCCAGCATTTCAAGTTTACACATACATCACGGAGACGTTTATTTGAAGTCTGCATTTACATCTGCAAGATGTATTGTTTAGTGTTTGTTCATCTGTAATGTCTATAGGACGTTTCCTATCAGATGTCAAATAGACGTATATCAGATGTCTTTAAGATGTTTATGATTTAGAATGTATATAAAACTAGCATCTGAAAGACATCCGTCAGACGTTTGTACACAGCAGATGCTTTCCAGATCAAGAGATATTTAACAGACATCTTGCAGACGTATGCAGGGCTCTCACATGGGCGTAAATCCCGGGGGGGACGGAGGGGACTGGTCCCCCCCCAATTTTTTTTTTTAAAAATCGCACTCTCTATTGTGAAAAATATATGTATGTATACCTAAAATAATTGTGTAAGTAGAAAAAAAAAAAAAAAAAACCGCTAAAAATGCTTTTAGAAACAGTTGAGTTCCCCCTCCCCTTCCTCACAGTGGTTTGGCCCACTGCCTGCTTTCCCAGTTCATCTCACCTACTCCACACATGAGTCAGGTGTGTGGCTGCGGCTCAGTTAATGTTGAACTCCAGTAAGTAGGGTACTTTATTCACTTTAAATAAAGCGATTCTCTTTAATGTAGTTGATGCAGCAGACTCATTCATAAATTAGTTGCGGCAAAAATGCTGATTAACGTTACCGATGTAATTTTCCAAGAATCTGCTATATTAGCGATTACAATATTACTTATCTAGTTAACGTTAGCTTGTTTACAATAGCTTGTTGCATAGTGCACTGTAACTTATGGGGGTTTTCCACTGACTGGTACCAGCTCGGTTCGGTTCAGTTCAGTTCGGTTCTTCTCTGTTTCGGACCTACAGTTTTCCACTAACGTTACAACTGGTTGCTATAGCGACCAAACATTCTGAGAAGCAGCACGAGCAGAGCGCTCTAAGCTGAGGTAAACAACCTGGCATCATTACAATCGTCAGCATGGATGAAATAAAAGGGATTTTATTTCTTATCCTTGGTTTGTGGCTGTTTGAAATGTGCTGATCTGCTTTGTCATTGAACCTGAGAAAAACTTTGAAAATAACCATAATGACGCAGTCTCCGTGCTACAATAATAATGATAGAAGCAAATTTATTCACTGTGGGGACATATCTTTATAAGTACAATTTGACTGTATTATTTGTGTCCCCTTCAAAAATTGGTCATGAGAAATGTTATATTTATTGTCCCCCCCTACTGTTAAATGAAATTTACGCCCATGGCTCTCAAGTTATAGCTCAAGTTTGGCGTAAGATTATGGGAGGGGCCACTCAAAGGGGAGGAGCAACGCAAATATGTGCAGCACTTAAGTTTTTGTTGAGATATAACTCGAGACAGCTATGAACTCGGCAGAGAACTTCCCTCCGTATTCCCTCGTCTATATCTATATGTATAGCGGAACAAGTTATCCCGTCTTAGCTTGAGAAATACAACAAGGTGTGGCGCGAGGGCGTGTGAACTGGTTGAAATGTGAGTATCTCACGGTGAATGCGTGAGACTTGAGATCCCTGCGTATGTGAACTATCACGGGATACTCTTGCCTTGTCCAAATACCCACACTTGCGGTCTTGGCCACTTGAGATGTAAGATGTCAGTTTTACGTACATTCATAAACATCTATTTGACATTTAAAAGGAAACGTCCTATATAGATGTATTGCAGATGAGCAAACATACAAAAAAAGACGTCTCCGTGATGCATGTGTGCCATTCCTCGACCCCAAGAGTTTAGCCAATCGCAGGCGGGTGTGGGCGTGGCCTGACGCTTAACGTGTTCCGTGTGGAAAGTTCGCCGGTCCGGGTGCAAAGTTTCAGCCGTTTGCAGACGGGAGACAGAAGGCGAGTACAAAAACCGCATCAAAGAGTCGCTTGCTGTCTGCCGGCGTCAACGAGTTCAGTTATGGGATATTAACCCGAAGCGCTATCGTGTTCATTTACAGCTTTGTTTGTCTCGCGGTGAAATCATGGCCTGCGCGCCGAACCGGGTCCGCCTGCTCTGCATGCTGTCGCTCACCTTCGGCTTTTTCATCGTGGAGGTGGTGGTGAGCCGGATCACGTCCTCTTTAGCGATGCTGTCGGACTCCTTTCATATGCTGTCGGACGTGATCGCGCTGGTCGTGGCTCTGGTGGCGGTGCGTTTCGCAGAGAAGACCCAGTCCACCAACAAAAACACGTTCGGCTGGATCCGGGCCGAGGTGATCGGCGCGCTGGTCAACGCCGTGTTCCTCACCGCGCTCTGCTTCACCATCATCCTGGAGGCCGTCGAGCGCTTCACTGAGCCCCATGAGATCGAGAAGCCCGAGGTGGTGATTGGGGTGGGGGCTGCGGGGCTGCTGGTCAACCTGTTAGGGCTCTGTCTCTTTCATGGACACGCCGGAGGCGGCGGACACGGCCATTCCCACGGAGGACACGGCCACAGCCACGGGGGACACAAAAAACACAAGAACGGAAAGGTGCGCCGGTGCGAGACGCTGGAGGATAGTCGGTCTGCGGGTGAGGAGACTAATAATCTGGTCGGGAATCCGAACAACAGCCCTAACGGCGTTAATCCGGACAGGAGCAGAGCTGGTAAATCTGGTTTGTGTCATTAAAACGTATTCATAAGATCACTAACGTTAGATAGATAGTCTTAGTTATACAAAACAAGGGGAATCGGGTAACGTTATGTATTAATCAGGCTAAAGTAGGATGGTGTAACGGAAGAAACGTGTGCAAAACTTTCCTCTAGGGTTTTTGTTTCATGTTTGTTAATGTGCAACCACTGGCAACAGACTCATTAAGCGGAAGCGATTGTTCACCCTGAAAGGAATTATTTCATTTATACACCCTCGTGTCATTTCAAACCCGTATGACTTTATTTTGTGGGACATAAAATATATTGAGAAATGTCCCCTTGGGGTTTTTGTCCATACAGTAGAAGTCAGCGGTAGCACGTACTGGTTGCCAGGAATCATCTAATTAAAAAATGTGTGTAACCCAAACTGTTTAACGTTAGTAGTTTGGACTGGCATTAAGGTGAGCGAAGGGTGACATAATTTACATTTTTGGATACACTTTATTTAGACCATGTAGGAATGTGAGGTCACAATGCTGTTGGACATCACGCTGGTCGTAATTCTGGAGACGGTGTTCTGTCGATTTGTCCTACCCTGTCAGATTTCCCTACCTCCCGTTAAAACAGGTAGTACAATTCGACAACGAAAAATACTACCTGTTCAATTATGTTTTAATAATGTGTACACTTACCACAACCCTAAACATATCCTTACAGTAATGCACATACAGTAATTACGTGTTATATTCGCGGTTGGGGATAGAAGGGATGCATCTACCGGAAACCAACAATAAATATTTTTTCTACCTATTTGTTTTATTAACGTCTACACCCACCCCAACCCTAAACCTACAATTACAGTAATGCAGATGCATTAAATATTGTTGTTTAGCGTGAGAAAAAGGATGTAATATTGATGCGCGCATGCGCAGTAAGCCGAGGTTGGAAAATCTGACGGGTAGGATAAAATGTCAGGACAACGGCTCTGGGCTTTGTTTGAGGACTGTCAAATATAGCTTTCAAACTAAGCCACATAGGTGGTCCGTTAGTTCAGTTTCTTAACCCCTTAAGGGTCACCCCCCCCCCCATTTTTGAACATAAATGTGAAAGTGCACAATCGTAACTTAAAGGGATAGTTCACCCCCCCAAAAAATATGTCATTAATTATTCACCCTCATGTTGTTCCAAACCCATAAGAATTCCGTTCATCTTCGGAATACAAGTTCAGATATGTTTGATGAAATCTGAGAGCTCTCAGACCCTGCATAGACAGCAATGTAATTAACACGATCAAGGTCCAGAAACGTAGCAAGGAGATCGGTAAAATAATCCATGTGACATCAGGGGTTCAAGCGTTATTTTACGAACCTACGGCAATACGTTTTGTGCGCAAAATAAAATATTTTTTTCAAATTTGTCTCCTCCGCATCATCCTAGCGCCATTTTGGAGAATATCCGCTGGATGGAAACTGCATACTCTCTTCTATGTTAGCCGCATACCAGATGCACTGTTTTCATTCAAATCAAAGCATAATTATTCGTAGAAGACGTATCCGCGCGGTGCGGCTGACACAGAAGAGTGTACGCAGTTTCCATCTGGCGGATATTCTCCAAAATGGCGCTACGCTGACATAGAGGAGATGAACTGTTGAATAAAGTCATTATTTTTGTTTTCTTTGCTTACAAAAAGTATTCTCATAGCTTCGTAAAATTACAGTTGAACTCCTGGTGTCACATGGATTATTTAATGATGTCCTTGCTAGCCAAGCCAACATCAAAGATCTGTTGGTGACTGGGTTGCCGTCCCTTCTGCACCTGGGCCCGTAAGTTGCATTCGAACAAACTGCAGAGGCTAACTACGCCTACACCAACAGCCAACTAGCGCATACGTTCAGTGCCTGCATTTTAGGAAATAGTTATGTGTACCAGTAGGTGGCAGTATTCTGTATTCATTATTCAAAATGGGAAGCCAGATGTAGAACTGCGTATATACAAACTGTAAACCATAAGCAGTGCTAGCTACCGTTTTCGTTATTTTCTCACTTACTGCATATTAACTTTTTTTTTGTTATTATTAAAATATATCTAATAATATGCAAATGGAACTGGCATTATCAGCCCTCAGTCTTGTTCTTGTAGAAGAAAGAAGGAAGAACAGGAGGTGAAAATAAGTATAAATAATGAAAAACTGTTGCCCACTTCTGTATTCCTTGTTGTGCTCTGATTCGCTAAGCTAAACAACCAATCAGAATTATCTCTCTCACCAATGCCAGTTCAACATGCTCCATCGGCCAAAAACCCGCAGACGGCACTGAACTAGTGCCTGACTAGTGCAAACAGTGAGGAACTTCCTGCTAAAAACTGTGCCGACAGATGCTCAACAATGGCCCACCATTGGACCACACCAACTGACCAATGGCTTGGTGTGTCACGGCCCTTAGAGGTTTTCCATCTGATGCTTGCCTGTCCATTATCACACATTATTTATTTTATTAATCTGTTTTTGTGGTAGTTTGTGCTACAATCAACCTTGCACTTTTTTATAATAAGGTTAAGTTCATTTTGTTTCCATGGATTCACAACAATGGGATGGCATCTCATTCCCAGCGAAGATTATGTGCAAACACTTTATTTCTGTGCTTTTATCTGTGTTTATCAGATAAGCAGAACTGTAACCAGATATGTTCTTTCAAGAAAAGCCGTTTGTTCCAAATACAACCCGAAACAGTCACTCAGCTTATCTAGAGGAATTTCAACCAAGGCCTTGTCTGCTTGCATGTTTAAGACACCCCAGATGAAAGATGAACAGATGGGTCATATCTCATGAGAGATGAACAGATGGGTTACATCACCCACAGGCCTCAGTGTCCGAAGCTGCTGTGTATTTTGACAGTACATTGTTAGTGAGGCTTTTGGAAGAATATTACATTGGTTGGCACACAAAGGACGATAACTATACAGTTTTAATAATTGTTGAAAAGGGATCTGAGAACAGGGAAATCAACACTATATTCTAATTTTAAGGACATAGCAGTGATTTTATTGTAATCACTTTCAGAACATGTTTTAGTTTTTTTCAGTTGATGAAAACACGTCAACAGCCAATTGGAGTCCACTGGTATGCATAATGTATCATCTACAATAATATCGTAATTTTTAATGTGTGAGCTGACATTACATATCCCCCCCCCCCCCCACCAAAAAAAGCACATATTGAGAGTCCAAAAGGATTCACTGTGTGATAAAGCCTATTAGAATACTGTTAGAATATCTCGATAATTCAAGTTATGGAAGCAAAAAATATACCTGTATGGATTGTTGTTTTTTAATTATATATTTGTTATATATTTAGGCAATATCACACATCATGTCGTTATAATAGAAGAAGAATATGAATTTTCAAATGTTCAACTAACAAGAAGTTAATACTAAGTAAGATGTATTTTATATATATATTTTTTTCTGTTTTGCCAATGAAAATGGTTCCAAACAAAGCCAGAACATTGATGAATGGATATGTTTTTGAACAAATAATTTGAGTCAATAATTCAATTTTACGTTCAAAAAGACAATCGCTTGCTTTGTTTATAAATTAATTGTTTGAAATAATAATCCAGAGTCGCTCAGGGACGCCTATTGGTGGTTTTAGTATTATTTATACATGACCGGCCAAACCAGCCAAATTACCAGCACAAAAACACACTCAGCAAATATTATCAGGGGAAATATATATATATTTTTTTATTTGCAATATTGCACACCTCTCTAGAATACATTTTAAAGAGCTTGAGCATTTGAAGCAGGAAATGACTGCAGTGTGTTATTGTGCGATGATGTGGATGCTAATATAGTTATTGTTATCGTTCTTGGTGTGCAAAAGCCTATAGTTTCTGCTGTGGAACACTGTTTTTGTCTGGGGGGTCCAATGTTGTTTTTGGGCTCCATCAGCATTAATTGTATGACTAAAACCATTGTTCTAAATCTCTTCCTTTGTGTTTCACAGAAGAAGGTAGGTTGAAAAGATTTGAAACGACAGAGTATTTTTCGGTGAACTATCAAAAGCAATATCACATTTTACTAAATATCAGCACATATTTAAAAGCTAGTCTGGAACAGAGTATGTGAGTGGAGCGACCATAGACCCTCCCCTCTCAAAGGGTTTTGTAATCGCTCCTCCAGCTACAATTTTCCATTCTACACTTGTTCCCTGCAAGAAGTTGGCATGAGACACACTTTGAGCCAGAGAGACCAAACTGTTGTCTGGAATGCGTGAATACAAACAAGTTGTACAAATAGTGAAGCATTCCAGTGCTTTTATACACCCACATTTCCTCAAATTTGTTTAAGATTTAATCAGAAGTTGAAAAGTTTGTCTATCCAAGGTAAATTATGCAAAGTGTAAAGGCTGATTCATTTCAAATAAAATTTTCTTGAAATGTCATACTTGCTTTCTTTCTCCTCCGTAGAGATGTGTCACAGTGACAGCCTGAATTTGCAGATTAACGGCAGTTCTCCATACGAAGAGCTCGAGAATGGACACGACTCGGCATCCCAGCTCAACATGCGGGGTGTTTTCCTGCATGTGCTGGGCGACGCTCTTGGCTCGGTTATAGTGGTAATCAATGCCATCATCTTCATACTGGTATGGAATCCATGCGAGCCGGGCAAAATCTGCGAGACGCCTTGTGTGGGCCAACGTTGCGCAGACCATTCACTCAATATCAGCAGTGCTGTAACTAACGGCACCACAATAGCAGGACCCTGTTGGGTGCTTTATCTTGACCCCACACTCTGCATCATTATGGTCTGCATCCTCTTCTACACCACATACCCATTGTTGAAAGAGTCTACACTTATCCTTCTACAGACTGTGCCCAAGCAAATCGACATGCATCAGCTCAACACTCGCCTGCGGGAACTGGAGGGCGTGTTGGCGGTGCATGAGCTGCACATCTGGCAGCTGGCGGGCAGTCGCATAATTGCCACCGCGCACATCAAATGCCACGACCCCACATCCTACATGGACGTAGCCAAGCGTATCAAGGACTTTTTCCACGATGAGGGCATCCACGCCACAACCATTCAACCGGAATTCGTAACGGTGAACTCTGAGTCTCGCACTTCGCTCTGCGAGCTCTCCTGTAGAACGCAGTGCGCCCCAAAGCTCTGCTGTGGTGCCGTTGATTCCGCAAAGCCTCCTGATGGAGCTGTAGAAGCGACGAAATCGATTGAAGCCAAAACCCCAACGGTAACCAGTACTTCTGCTACATCTCTGGAGATCATCAGCGAGTCTGTGGAGGAAACAAGTAGGCCAGAATCCATTGTGATCATGACTAGGGAGGTGGAATCGTCATTGTGAGCGAGGAACAGGTTAGACACAGAACATTCTGTTCTGTTAAGGGTACCAATGTGTATTGGATTAGCTGACTGATTTCTGCAATGCTGTAAGAAGAACTGAGCCCAAACACTCTCATGATAACACGCATACACCACACAGCCCTATTTTTCAGATACCACACCAACATACAGACAATATAAATAGGCTGGAGAGCAAAGCTGGCCTCCTCTGCATGTGTTTACCGCATCGTCTGATTGGTGTATCCGTGCCAAAGCTTCTCTTCATACAGGACATCAGACACTTGTCCTTCCTGTGGATGTAATGAAACAAGCAATTTTAATGTTCAGCTGGTGGACCAAGTAGAAATTTCTGGACCATTTTTTTTCTACCCATGTTTTTAGTTTTTTTCTTTACACTGTTTTCTTAGTCATATTCAAACTTTACATTTTGTGAGAGATGTAATAATTTATGTATTTTAAGTTGTCGGTAATTAAGTCTTTTTTTTTTTTTAGCTTTTTGTAAGATTAGATATAAAAAAAGACCCAACAAATGATCTATGCTTTAACCTAGAGTATTTTTAGATGGTGTTTTCAAAGATTGCTGTTCAATCTTTCACTTTTTGTTTTAGATGATCTCTTTTATTAGACATCGTAAGATGTGTCGACAGTACTTCACCATGCCTATAATTCAAACTGCTGTGTTAAAGCACTGAATCTAGTAAGTGTAGGAACTAAAAGCTGATGCCTTGTTTGTTCTGTTGTTGTCAATAAAAACAAGAGGTGAACATATACAATTTTTTGGGGGGACTGCTGGAGGGTGACATGTTTTGTCCATGCTGTCGTAAAAAGGAAGGGAACTCCTCAGATTTGAGGAAAACATTAATTTGTGCATGACCAAATATACTGTTTTGTGGTTATACGGAAAGCTTTTAGAAACCAAGCAACATTTCTAAACCAAAAGACAAGGGAGTTGCTTTCTGAAATACATAGAAGTAGGTTTTGGTTGAACACATAATTTGGGGTGTCTACTCCATGACCTTCATTGGGGCAAAACATATACTATCAAATCTTCACGACAGTATTTATATCTGCAAACTTTAGCATTTGGTGAATATATGCAATTTATGAGAAACAGAAGTAATACTAGTTTTATTATTAGTCATTTGGTGAATTTATTAGAAATCTGTAGAGGAAAGATGAGCTTACAGTATAAATGTGCTGACTGAGTGTTTGTATCACTGAGGACTTTAATAGTACCATGCCAGCGGAAATGTTTTTTTGATATATATTACTTTCAAATGTGTCCTTGTGAATTAAACATGCTTGTTTGGTACTGTTCAATTAATGTCTGTTTTGTCACTTTTTTTTAGGAAAGCTGATTCAGTCGAGGTTTATTTGGTTTGACCAAGTAATGAATAGAATAGGATACATGAACGTCATACAATGAATAGAAAGGCTCTATGAAAATTATAAATCAGGATAAGTCAACTTTATAAATTATCTCAGTATTTATCCTTGGGGGACATCAAACTTCATTTCAGTTTCAGCCTTGACTCAGCCAGGAGATAAAAAAGTGAAAACTTTTAGAGCAAATACATTATGTTGCTGATCACATTTTGTAAACAGAAATTATCAGCTTAGACGACAATTCAATATGTAACCAATAAATGTTTAGTTTGCTTCCAAGACAAAGAGCTAATTAATCCAGAAGTTGATTATACCAAAATGGTGTAATGTGAATTTATAGCGGTTTGCAACAGTGAAAGTACCAGTTAATATTTGATTTAACAAAAAAATAAAGAAAATTTTAATTACAGTGTTAATTTTACTTTTCACAATTAATTATTTTTAACCTTCCACATTGAGTATATAAAGTAAAAATCAATTGAATAACACATAAATTGGATAACATAGTAGTGTAACAACATTCAGCAATGCAGAATACTTGCTTATTCTGGAGTTCTAACATCATTCCATTGACAGTTCAACTCAATTGCTGTCAGATGTACTATGACTCATTTACTCTCCAGTTGGTAAATGTATAGCTATGTTAACATTTCAAATAAAACTTCAGTCTGGCTTAATTCTGTCGTTGTTTGCTATAACTGCTAACCATTCTACCTCTGCTACAAAAACCTTGCCATCTGCAAGCAATGGACAGTTGGATGGTAGAAGATGTTTGGCAAAGCGCTCTAGTTTTTAGGCATAGTGACCATTCAACTAAAAATAACTTGTATTGCAAAAACAGTTTCTATGAAGAAGTCTGATAACATTTTGTGTCAGTGCTGTATATCTGTCTTAACATTACATTCCAGCTTCGACAAGCTTTTTTCACAAAAAAATGGTTTCGTTTCTACAGTGGTTTCAGCGGGCCACAAATGTTCATTGTATTTTGAACATAATATCCTTGAAAATCTTTTGATGTGGAAAGATAAATAGTATTGCCTAATTTTGTAATATATTTAAAGACAAATACTAGATAACGTCTAAGGTCTGTGGTTGAAGAGACTTTCAACACAGCTCTAGTTTGAGGAAATGGGACTGAAAGGTAAAAGATAGAATTTCAATTGCAGAAACTTTAGTCATGATGGAAACTAGCTATGGCTCAGTTAAAATTAAAAAAGGAGAGAGAAAGATATTTCCATTGCATGAAAGCCACATGCAGATTGTTAATTAATCCCACACAGCAGCACTCTGGCTCATCAAAGCCATCACATGAACTGCAGTCTAACCGAGAGGATCAGCAAAAGCCTGCTTTCATGACCCAGCACCTGTTTCCCTGCCTAAAGATTCACATTTACCCCATAAAACAATCTCCTTCAATGTGAAGAACAGTCAAAATCTTCCTCAATATTATACATGCTGAATATGCATTTAAAGACTTCAGATATGCAGTCATATTCCAATAATGGAGTATGTATTTTTTTACTTAGGTTAATCATTCAGAATCAAGACCAAGCGCTGTGCATGTCACATGAATCAGTCTCTCAACACAAAACTTCAGGCACAGATTAGGCACAGTTTTTCAAGTTAAATGAGAATCATTTCTGTAGATTTGAGAGTGGCCTTAGTACAGTAGAAGGTGAGATCAGGAGAGTAATAATGAGGCAAAAGATTACGCTTCACTGCCTGCTGCAAACCACAGTCATATATAGACTTTGATCTCACTGAGGTCAATGAGTACAATGTCATGTACTTCAGGTGATGTAATATGAAATAACATTAGATAGTAGATGCATCAAAGATGAATTCCAGCAATTTCAATCCCCAAGCAGCACTGACTATGTGTTTGTTCCATATTTATATTTCAATTATTAATGCATGTTACTGGTGAAGAATTAATTAACGTATATTTACTTTTTTCAGACTGTTTTAAGGTCTAATTCTTACTATTAACAATTAACTACAACTTTGTGTGACTTTGAATTCATAATTTGTTTCTTATTAATAGTTAGTAAGCTAGTTGTTAAGTTGAGGTATTGGGCAGGTTTAGAGATGTAGAATATGTTAATGCAAAATGTGTGCTTTATAAGAACTAATAAACAGCCAATATGTTAACTAAATGCATGCGAATAAGCAACTATAGTGAGAATTGGACCCTATACTAAAGTATTACCTTGTTAAACCTCATAATCTTTCATCGAAATATCATAACGAGTGATATGACTCCCTTCTCTCTACTGATGTATGCAGGCTGCACTACACTTAAGACAACCACATTTAATTATCTATTTCGCTATGTCAACAACCGTTGGATGAAATTCAAAAGTATTGCCCAATATTTTTGTTTGATTGAAACATCTGTTTTATGCTGACACAGCTGGCATTGGCATCTTTAAATTTGTGATTTCTCAATTTTAGTTGATGTTCTTTACATTATACTTATTGGTACTTATTGTTCATAAAACACTATGTACTGCACATGTCTTAGTGAACAGGAGACAGGCTATAGAGCCTCACCCAAAACACACGCATTCCTCTCACAGCTGATACAAGAAACTGAGATTAAAACAACAGCCCACTATCACAGCAGGACTATAAAGTTCTGGGTGATCAGATCACACACAGAAACAACATAAACAAGGGTGTGAACCTGGAGAGACAAGTGCTTGAGAAGAAGTTTCTGGGTGGAATGCTGCCTTCACAGTGCTATCCTTGGAAATGTCCAGGTTTCCATTTCTGAAGTCATTATTACGAGTTTGTTACGTTCAAGTGCTTTGTTGTCGGAAAGAATAGAAATCACGAAGGGCACCAGGTCCATTCTTACCTATCGGTATTACGTGGGAAAATCTTATTTAAGCCAAAAAATATTGAAGATATTTAATCAATATTGCACAGATCTAAATAAAAAGAAAATAAATGTAGTGTCCTATTTGTTGACAACCATATAAACCAGGGGTTCTCAATTCTGGTACATTTCTGTTTCTAGTTATCCCGAAGACCATGATTACCTTGTTTAGGTGTGTTTGATTTGGGTTGGAGTGAAACTCTGCAGGAAAGTGAACCTCAAGGGCCAGAACTGCTGAGAACCCCAGCTTTAAACATTATATGTGCTATTATATACGTTCGCTGTGGTATCTAGATATGCTGCTTGACAATTCTAGAATTTTAAGTATGTAAATGTAAAATACAATATGCATCAAATATTTGATGAAAGAAATAGATGTTGTGGGGGGGGGGGGGGGGGGTCTAATTAACAGTAATTCCTCATTGTTCTACTGTGATATTGGCCTGCCCAACTTTGAAAATCAGCAATGTTTCCTAGCCTTAGATATGACTTAAGAGGCTGTTCATGTTCATTCATGGTCATATATTTATGATCATTGCAACAGAACATGAAGGTAGCATAAAGCCATATGTTGTAGATCCCAAAGTGGTTCCCTTTTCTATTCGAGGTTCCATCTCTCCTTGGAGAACATAATTAACAGGAATTAATCTGGTAGGGACGGGGTTTGTGGCAGGAGAACAGCTGTGAATGACTGAGCGGTTTCACGTCAAATCACATCAAGGCAAGAATGAATGACAGCTGGTCTCTGTAAAACACTGCTGCTCACCATTTGGGCAAATGCCTAAAAGAGTTGTCTGTCCACCTTTTTCTGAACAAACCGATTGGTATTTAAATTGCTAATATTATTTTCCTGACGGATAAACACACAATTGCTGTGTATTTATTTATCCATCAGGAACATAATATAATGCTTGGTATTTTAATGTAACATTGGTATCACAAGAATCAACAAAATCTTGTTTTAGTCCATTATCTGTGTTCTGTTCCTCCTAATTGTTTTCTTTCTTTCTTGTATTTCGCTGTTAATTAGTTTTAGTCTGCTCTCCTGTTTCTTTATCAAATACACACATTTCTTTCCTGATTTTTGCACAAGGCACTTTAATACGTAATTGTCGTAAACCTTTTATTTATAAAGTGCAGGTCGGTGTACAAGGAGAAAATACATAAACAAAGCTTCAATCATAAATACATGCCATAGTATAGAGTACATACATACATATATAAATGCATACATATAAATACACAGAGACTTAACAGTAAAACCAGAAGCACAACAACACAACACATCCCAGTAATTTCACAGCAAAACATTAATCAGAAGAAGGCTGGAAATACTGTAAGAAAAGATAGGTTTTTAGTTGAGATTTGAATGACGGTATAGTGAGGGTGTTGTGAAGAATTGGTGGATGAGAATTCCAGAGTCTCAGAGCTACATTACTGAATAGATCTACCACCCACTGATACGAGATGAAAACAAGGTACAGTAAGTAGATTTGCATCAGATGATGCATAGAGTGAGACGGTAATGCAGCAGTTCAGATATAATAGGGAGCAAGTCCATGAAGAATTCAAAAGTTACCAAAATAATTTTATACTGAATGCGAACAGAAACAGGCAACCATTGTAGATTATAAAGTAAAGGGTAAAGTGTTTAACACATCATTAATGTTGTTGCTGAAAGACTCTTTGAGCTTCTGGGATAGTAATTTGTTAAAACTTCTACACCTCTAAGGTTGCTTTTGATGTTCAATGGTTGAGGAGTAAGGAGAATAATGTCACCTTATTGTGCCCAGTTACTCCTGTATTTCAAGAAAAGGACCATGTGACACTGTAAAAAGGTGGACAGACACCAACACAGTGTCTTGAGTTTGCTCACTTACTTATTCAGTGGGCTATATTAGTGCAGTAATGTAAGGAATAGTGAATGAAGTTATAGAGGTCATTTTGAAATACAGCCCAAGATGCATGATTTATTTTCCCATAAAACCAGTTATCCCATCCCAAAGCCATGAGTCCACATGCAGTTATCTGTAAAGAAAAGTTTAAACTTTCTGGATTTAGTTCAGAAAAATCTTTGGATTAAAATAATAGTAGTGCTACATGTCAAACTGTATTACTATGGAGTAAGGTTAAAGTCAGGGTGTAGGTTGGAGTTTGGGGTACATTGTGTAAACAATGTAATCTTCTGAATCAGCTGTGGGGTGGGGTGGGGTTTGTGTTTAAATGGTTTCAGGGAGAAAAAAAATCACACTTCCACAACCTAAAATTAAAGGGTAAAAAAAGGGAGACATATAAAATTTGAACTGCTGGTGCGTGCCTCCATGAATATGGTTGGGAAACATTAGTCTATTGCCACACACGTGCAGAGATAAGACAGTGCACATCAGTACTTCAAAATGTGACCAAAACAAGGAAGTAAAAACAATCACCTCTGAACCTGCTGACTTTAAACATTAGAAGCCTAGAATAAGGCCAGCAGTGGAAAACTGCTCTGAGAGTGCCAGCATCAGCATGCTGTAGCAGTGACCATAAAAACAGCCATTAACCCACTTTCACTGATAAACTTTTTGGCATAAAGTGCATTTTTTTCTTCTTCTAAGAATCATATTTCTGGGATTATGCATTAAAAAAAAATGAAGAAAAGCGTGTTCTTTCTTCTGCATGAGTCAGACTTAGGGAGTCAGAATTGCGAAATCCTGAATAAAAAAAGGAAGGGTGGAATCTAATAGATTCATTTTCGCTTCATCGGATGATGTAAAGCTTCACTGAGTTATCTCAAAAATCTAAATTCTTTAATTCAGTTTATATAAACATGGGGCTGCCAAATATAAAAATGCCATAAAAGTAAAAGCAGAGGTGGAAATTAACTAATTAATAAATAGCCCTTAAAATAAGCCATTAACTGTGATCATTATGAACTTGTTTAAAACATAAAATACATTTACTTACATATATTTGTGTATCTGAATAGCTACAGTTTTGCCATGAATAGTAATTTTGCATGCAAATTCTGTGTCTCAGAAAATTAGAATATTACAAAAGATCAATAAAAAAAGGATATTTTAAACAGAAATGTCAGGCTTCTGAAAAGTATGTTAGATTCTATGCACTCAATACTTGGTTGGGCCTCCTTTTGCATGAATGCTCAGGTGTAATGGAAGCCCAGGTTGCTTTGATAGCAGCCTTCATGTCATCTGCATTGTTGGGTCTGGTGTCTTTCATCTTCCTCTTGACAATACCCCAAATATTCTCTATGTGATTCAGGTCAGGCACAATTTGCTGTTCAATCAAGCACAGTAACACCATGGTCACTGAACCAGCTTTTGGTACCTTTGGCAGTGTGGGCAGTAGAGGCTGACATGTTTTCAGGAATCCCGCGGGATGGGAAACAAAATCGCTACGAATCACGTGATTGGGACGGGAGAGGAAAAAATTTAATCGGGAGTGGGCGGGACCGGGAATAGTAATGATACCCAACTTTACACACAAATATACCTTTTATATAAATAAACTATAAACTGTATATTTTAATTCTGAACTCAATTCTAGTTGCCCTGTCTCTTTATGCCCTCCTCCTGTTTGCTTTGGTGTGGCTGGTTAAGTGAATGACGCAGTCCGTGATGGACAGATTGTTAACGGCTGGTCTATGTGGTAATACACTCGGGCAGGACATCCAAACGCTCACCTATCATTCATCAACCTCAAATATGGCTTTTCATCTGAAAGATATATGTAGTAGCAACTTTACATGGCCGCTCAATGTGATGTTAACCTAGAGAAATGTGCGCTATTGAAGTGTTTGTGTGGAGAGTGGAAGCGCGTTTGCTGCAGGACAGGCTCCGGTGCGCTCACTTGCTCTTAAAATCTCCGTAACTTTTGGTCATACAGATAAAAGTAGCCTAATACATCTTTCGAATCTGTAAAGACTCTACGTTTATTTGTGTGCACTCAGAATAACAACGGAACGTTGCGCTTTTAAGCAAACAGGATGCGCTTTAGGTCTCATGTGAACTTGAGCGAGAAACTTCGAAACTCCGTCTTTGAAAAATATATCTATATGTAATACCCCCTCCCAGGTCCACACCACCACAACTCGTTTTTGCTCCGAGCAGGTCTCGAACCCGGAATTCCGACGCGGGAGGCGGGCGCTCTAACAAGGAACGCCAAAGCTTACAGCCGCTAGAACGCCTCTTTTTGAGGTCAGGGGAGTGAGGTTTACACACAGCCCTTACTGGCATACATCCGTTACATATAGAGAGTGAAATGTATAAAAAAAACAACAAACAAAAAACTATAGAAGACGTGTGTGTTAGCATGGATGATTTACATGAAATTTAATCTGTGCAACACTGTGCATAAGATTGCTTTTAGTTCAATATAATAACAAAAAACTACATTTTGGGTTTTTATTCAACTAATAAGGTGGGCACGCTGTGATCTGTACTATATTTTTACTGTAACTGACAGATTTCGGCAAAAAAAAAAAAATACAACACGGGAGTGGGAGGGAATGGGAGTCATTCTTCCGGGAGTGGAACGGGACAGGATTTTCCCCCAGTTTTTTCGTGGGATTGGGACGGGAAGAGATTAATTTTTGTGGGAGTGGGATGGGAGAGGTTTGAGAATTCACTCCCGTGTCACCCTCTAGTGGGCAGGTGCCAAGTCCTGCTGGAAAATGAAATCAGCATCGCCATAAAGCTTGTCAGCAAAAGGACGCATGAAGTGCTCTATAATTTCCTGGTAGACTGTGGACTTCAGAAAACACAGTGGACCAACACCAGCAGATGACATGGCAGCCCAAATCATCACTGACTGTGGAAACTTCACACTGGACTTCAAGCAACATGGATTCAATGCCTCTCCACCCTTCCTCCAGACTCTGGGACCTTGATTTCCAAATTAAATGCAAATTTTATTTTCATCTGAAAAGAGGACTTTGGACCACTGAGCAACAGTCCAGTTCTTTTTCTCCTTAGCCCAGGAAAGATTCTTCTGACGATGTTTCTGTTTCAGAAGTGGCTTGGTAGCCCTATTCCTGAAGATGTCTGAGTGCGGTGACTCTTGATGCACTGACTTCAGCTTCAGTTCACTCCTTGTGAAGCTCTCCCAAGTGTTTGAATCGGCTTTGCTTGACAGCATTCTCAAGCTTGGGGTCATCCCTGTTGCTTGTGCGCATTTTCCTACCCAATTTCTTTCTTCCAGTCAACTTTACATTTAATATGCTTTGATACAGCACTCCTTCAACAGCCACCCCTTTCAGTAAAGACCCTCTGTGGCTTACCATCTTTGTGGAGGGTGTCAATGATCATCTTCTGGACCATTGCCAAGTCAGCAGTGTTTCCCATTATTGTGGTTTCAAAGAACAAGAGATACCCACAATTTATACTGTATGGATGGCCATTTATTGAAACTCAAATGTAAATATTTGAATATTTTGAGATTCTGATTTTAGTTTGTGTTTTACTTTACATGTAATGAATCTAGAATATATGCAAGTTTCACTTTTTGAAATAAGTTACAAGAAAATTGAACTTTTCAACCATATTCTAATTTTCTAATTCTTGTTTATGACTTGAAGCTTAAAGTTGAGAACTTGCAACTCGACTTGGATTTAATCGTCATGACTCGGGACTTGACTTGAGACTTGTCTGTCTTGACTCGGGACTTGACTGTCTTGACTCGGGACTTGACTCGAGATTTACTTGTGACTTGCAAAACAGTGACTTGGTCCCACCTCTGCTTAACAGTGACTTGCTGTTATATAACCACCTACTGGTGGTTTTAATTACATTTAAAGTATCTTTTTTTTTTTTTTTTTACGAGTATTCGACATCTTATAATATTCCTTGAAAACCCAAAAGCAGAAAAAAATAAGATAGCAATGAGGCCTATTATAGCTTATCGATAAGCAGTGTGGTAAAGCTCAAATATACAGTCCAGGGTCGTAAATAGTTTAGTTGGAAGATGAAATCAGTTCTTGAGCAAAGGCCGTTAAAAAAGCTAATGTAAGCAAATGCTGGAAACCCCCATCACTGGTACAAACTGCTCACATGATCTGTACTGGCACTTCCTTCTTATTTTCATCATTATTTAATTTCATTTATTTATATATATATATATATTTTTTTTAAATATCGAATTTGTATTTACATTTAATAAATAATTTTAAAATGCTGTTAATGTGAATAAATATGATTTGCATACTGCTTGTTTACAAGAATAAATATGCTACACTACACTCAATATTTGAGTGTAGTGATGAAACATGTTTTCTCAAAAATGTTCAAGTGTACAAAAGAAAACCTCCATTTTACTTGCTTCCTCTAATTATTCCTTCTAAACCTCACAGTACAGTTGGCAGGAATGGGGGCTCATTATAACTTGTATGCGTCAGAACTGATTAACAAGAGGACATTGGATGAGTAGTTAATTTTCTTTAATGGTTTTCAGATCTTGACATAAGAGTAAAGCAATGCAGCACTTTGTGTTAAGTCAAAATGTATTTGTTGCTACTTGAAACAAGCCCCTCACAAGTCTGAATCACAGTCACACCAAACATGTGACCAGACTCTTCCTGTCTGTGTTCTAAGTCTCATCTTACATGTCATTCTTTTAGTGAAATTCCCCTGATGCACTCATCCTGTGAGATTTGTCGACGCACGCGCAAACATAAAAATGTTCACCGCTGGCACGTGGTTCGGTTTTACAGGCAGTTTGCAGTGAGGGAGTCTTTTAAAGATATCAAATAATGAAACAATGAATCAGTGTTTTGGTGGTGAATTCATGTTTGCTTTCAAGTAACCTGAGTAAAAGGCAAACTGACATTTACTGTAGTTTTAGAGAATTATTAATGGGCTTTCATTATTATACTCCTGTAAGAAAAAAATTGGATTTAAAGGCAATACATATAGTCATGCAATAAAATATTTTTCTGTAGCACTTTAGTTTAGGCAACAATTCTCACCATAGTTGCTTGTTAGCATGCTTATATTAGTTGTTTATTAGTACTTATAAAGATGCCTTATTCTGCATTACCATATTTTAGATCCTGTAATTCTACCCCATACCCAAACGTAACAACTACCTTACTAATTATTATTAATCAGCAAATTAGGAGTTTACTGTGGGAAAAGTCGTAGTAAAAATTGGTCCCCAAAGTAAAGTGTGACCTATGTTTCTAAGTAAAAACATAATTTCCATTCAAACCTTTTAACATTTTACATAGTAGGCTATTATTTAAAAACATTAAAGACAATATCAGTAAATTTAATACAATAATAGCCTACATTTGCAGTAAAATATTTAATAAAAGTGTAGTAAAATATATAAGGCACCAAATGATTTACTGTGAAAACTGCAAAGGTTTGTTGCTATAAGTTGCTGTGACAATATGTAGGCTATTATTCCACAACATAGGCTTATTGATTTACTTGATCACTTTTAACTTAGAACATCTAATGTAGGCTTGTATGCAGGTCTGGAAGCACCCGCAGTTACTTCTGTGTAACAGTGGACAAAGTCTCCCTCTATTGGTTAAAAGATAGAAAAGCACGTTTCTTAGGCTGTGGATAGGCGAGGCTTGCTGTAATGGCAGGAAATCCTACAGTTACAGATCCAATCCATAAGCTACATTATATATAAGGATTTAAAGAGTTATTAAATATTGATGGGGAGACAGATAATCTTTTTTTGAATGTGCAACTATAATTGATTAATGCTAATGATTAAGGCTAATCACTGCAAATGAACTGTGCATAGATAGGGATAATCTGTCGGTCTCTCAAAAGGGAGGTGTGATTAGAAGTCGAACAGATCTGTGAAAATAGTCTTTAATGGTTTTATATATGAAGAGTGCGGAACGCGGGGAAGGGAACGGGATATTTACAGCACTTCTGAAATTAATCAAAATAAAATTAACCATGGTTTTATTATAAATATAACAAAAAAACATGGTTTCTATAGTTAAACTACGGCTACCACAAATTAACCATGGTCTTGCAACATAGTTTAACCATGGTATAGTAAAACTTTGGTTATGCAAATGGTAGTCAATGCGCCAAAAACCATGGTTACTACAGTCTGCGAAAATCCCTAGAAAAGTCAGGCTGGAAACAGTGACAAACTGAGTATGCTAATCAACTTCGAGGACCAGTGTTATAACTTTAGCTATTTACAGCGGTAATAGACCATCGGCATGCGGTGTGAGTGCATTTGACTCATTAAGGGGCCAAACTGAGGGACTGGCCTCATGCGTGTCATGGTTTTACTGCTAAGCTGAGACATCTGCTTGGATTAAACCTTTTCCATCTGCTGTCCTCCACTGCCGAGCTGCTTGGTCACTAAAACCACGTCTGTGCCTGGTGGAGGAAACAAATCAATTCTATTAATATATTTTCAAAACAATATATAGCCCCACACATTTGGAATTTGTATTTACTTATTTATTTACTTAAACCCATAAACATGGAAATGTAACATTATTTCCAGGCCACTAATCAAATGAGCAAATTTGTTGCAATCAGCATGTGAGCACAATGAACAAAAGGTCAGATTTCCTCGTTTGCACTGAAGCTTATGACTTCTGAAACATCCTCAAGTCATATTGGAAAATATGATCATGAGGTTTTCAAGCTTTAATTGGGGAAAAAAGAAAATAAGGTCTTGATGTTAGCCTTGTACCAGATAACTCGTCTTAGTCACATGACCTCATAGCCTACACATGCTCGTAATCTGTTTATGCAGCACATGACCCATCCTCCCCCTCTCCTCTGCCCTCCCATCCCATCTGCCTTTCAGCTGATGATGCATGTGGCAGAATAGGGTTGGGAAGCATTGCTATAGCAACCGCAAACAGAAAGGCACTTCAGAGCAATCTCAAAGAGGAAATGTGACCTGGTCCATTACACATCTACAAGCCCTACAAGACAACCTGATCACTTCTAAAGGTAAGGAGATCGAGCAAATGAGGAATGAATAAAGAGGAGATTGCAAAGGAGAATGGGAGAGGAGTGGGTGGATGGATGTAGAGGAAGACAATATTGAGAAAAACACAAGACTAATGAATTCGTTCTGAGAAGTCAAACGTTGTATTTTGAGAATCACTGGCAGTGATTTAAAGTGATGTTAATGGTAACTGGTGGACATTGAGCATATTACTTTTAGTAATGTTTGTCAGTTTGGTAACCTGTTTTGTCAGTACAGTTTTCAAGGCAAAATAGTCTCTTTTTGATGGATCCTTACATGTTTATAAGAGAGAATCTTTTTGGAAAGAAGTAGGATGATCTAGTCCTTCCCATGAGGACTAGTTGAGAAAGTTAGAGTTTTGAGAGGATTGTGTTGATTAAACAAAGGAGGAGAAGGAAGATTAAGAAAACACTGATTCATTGATTTAATTTGAAAGATAAGAACCTAGCTTGGTAACCTGTTTTGTCAGTACAGTTTTCAAGGCAAAATAGTCTCTTTTTGATGGATCAAAACATTTGCTTACTGCTTTAGTCAAATTTTAAGCAGTGAAATGGCTATTGTCTCCAAATGAATGTACCTAAATCATGTCCTGGACATATTCTGAAATTGTTGCACTTTAATTCTGATCTGGTCTTCCATTTGAGGCAGGTTTATGGATGGCATGCGTTTTAGCACAGAAACGTTTTGTTTATAACTGACTTTATTTTTTTGTGTTCAAAACAAAGCTAGTCATACAGTTTTTGAAACATATTTCATTTTTGGGTCAACTATCTATCTATTTTAACTGCTCTTTATTCTGTATATTCTTTATCACAAGACAGTGAACCCAAATTAGTAATTTAAGAAATAGCAAAGTGGTTCTCGACTGGTGGATCATGATCCAAAAATGATCTGATACAAGAAATTAATAAAATGAATAAATAAATAAATCTAATTTGTTAGTAAAACAATGATTATTAGACTACATTTTACAAGAAAATATGTGTAAAGTCGTTCCACTTCGTTTCTTTGTAATTGTTTGTGAAATTTACAGTACTAGAGACTGGTTTAGAATAAAAATAATTTAAAAGAAAATCCTAAACCTGTGTGTGTGTGTGTGTGTGTGTGTGTGTGTGTGTGTGTGTGTGTGTGTGTGTGTGTGTGTTTAGTGGAATGGTTAAATGCAACTAAATTGTTTACATAGGTGCAACAGAAACTAAATAGGCTTTTCACCTTTTAAAAGTGAGGAATACTTAAAGGTTATCCGTCAGCATTTTGGCGTACAATCACTTTGTGGAATCTAGCCAAATAGATGCCTGCCAACATGGACAAGTTGTGTGACATGCCGCATTCTCAAAAACCATAAACAAAACTAAGCAAATGAAAAAAATGTCTACAAGTATCTATATTATATTATATTATATTATATTATACAGGCTCTCAAGAGCATGGAAATAATTCAAATTCAAGAGATACTTGTTCCATTTTTCTTTATCATATTTACAATTTTGGATAGATTTAGATTGTAGATAGATGGTAATATCAATGAATTTCAGAGTTTGGTCAAAATATGGGTCAGCATCCTTCACAGTTTCACATCAGAACAGATTCTGTGTCGGAAATGAGTCGAGAGCTCAGTGTTGTGATGTCTGTCAGGTGTCAAAGAGTATCTGTGCTTTGAGGTTTAGGCTTGGTAACATTCAGCCACAACAACAATATGATGTTGCAAATTAGTAAGCTGTAACCTTAAAGGGATAGTCACAATATAAAGATTATTTATTGACATCTATACACTCTTAAAAATTAAGGTGCTTATTTTTGGTTCTACAAAGAACCATGCAGTCAAAGGTTCTTTAAGGAACCTTCTTTCACCACAAAGTACCTTTTTTTCAAACATAAATGTTCTTCAGATGTTAAAGGCTCTTTATGGAACCATTTAGACAAAAAGGTTATTCTATTGCATCGTGAAGCACCTTTATTTTTAAGAGTGTATGGTTCCATGAAGAACCTTAAACACCTGTGGAAAATTTTCATTGAACCTAAGATCTTTAGATTATGAAAATGTTCTTTACACAAAAAAAATCTGGTTATTTCAGCAAACTGTTTGGTTCTTCTTTGGCATTGCTGCGAGTGAATGTTGGTTACCAAACCATTTCAGGTCCCATAGGATCCACTAAAATACAATGGAAGTCAATAGGATCCAAAACTGTTGGCAAATCATCACAGAATTTTATGCGCAAGACCTTTATGCCAAATTTCGAGGTGAAATGAATAGAAAAGGCATTAAATCTTCTAAAACAAATTACAAGATCCATCCTCCATTGCACACCCAGCATTTGTTTAAACTGCTTTTTGTTTTGTGTATCCATGACGGCTTTTACTGCATCTCTAACAGATAAAATTGAAGGTGAGCAGCAGAGAGCCAGTGACAGCAGCGAGTATGTCGTGGTTCAGCTGGAATGAGCCGTACTATCGGAGCCCACGACGTGAGCCATCTGAAGTGGTTATGGACACCTTGATGCTCGAGCTGAGCTGGCAGATGAAGGAGGCCGAGAGACAGCAGCGGGAGCGAGACAATGAGTATCGGCGACTGAAGAGCGGCGTGGACTACAGCTGGCTCATGAGCACCCCACACGGCTCTCATGACATCAGCCAAGGAGAGAGACTCGGCCTTGAAGACCTGTGTAGCAAAGTACCGCCATCATACTGCGGATCTGCAATACAAAGGTAAGACATTAAAGGTTAAAGGAGACATTCGTTGGGTACTCCATGTTGCACGTTTTGTTTTCAGCATGAGGATGTTTGTCATCATAGGTTCAGGAGAGGGCGATCTGGGTAATTAGTTCACTAAGCCGTCTTTGTGATGTCACGACTAAGAAACACACAAAGAAAGCCATTTTTTTAAATCTTGGTGAACTAAGCAGCTCTAACCTGCTGAAGTCATAATTGTAAATCACACACAGGCCTCACGGGATACACACCTGACAGATTCAGATGAGCCCCAACAGATGCTGTTCATTTTTATTCAGGTAGCAGCTGTATAGCAACTGATTTTTTGTTCAGCCAAGACCCATAACTTAAAAGGGACAGTTCACTCAAAGATGAAATTTCTGTCATCATATACTCTCCTTCATGCTGTTGAAAAAAACATATGTTTTTCTTCTTCTGTGGAACATAAAAGGTGATTTTTTTTTTTTTTTTACCAAAACACTTATTTGAATATATTTGTTTCTTCAGAAGAAAGAGCATGTTTTTAATGACACGATGGTGAGTAAATAATCAACTTCCATTTAAGTGAACTATTATTACTTACTCATTATTTACTTATCTTCTTGTCATTACAAACTGTATGCTGTTATTTTTCATATGGAACACACACACACACACACACACACACACACACACACACAAATTGTTATTTCCCATTCACTAACAATTCATAGCAAGCATGGGCTGTCAAGCATTAAAAAAGGGAAAAAATGTGTCATGAAAGCACTCTATCCTGTGTTATATTCCAAGTCTTCCACCAAAATTATGTATGTTTGCATGAGGAACAATCTAAAATATATAATAATTTCGGTCTGTTCCTCACATGATTAATTTAGTTAAGTAAAACTGAAACTAAAACCTTTAAAAAACTGTTTTAGTTACTTAAAATGATTTAGTTAAAATATACAAATATACCTAAAGCTAAAACTAAATAAAAATTAATAAAACTATATAAAACGACTACTAAAATGACAAAAACACATACCAAGACTACTTAAAACTTTAACTAAAATATAAAAAAGAAAATAATAAAATGTAAAAAATTAAACATAAAAATTAAATATAGTAGATAAAATATATTTTACAAATAAAAAAAACATTACAAATTGTATTTTATATATATATTTTTTATTTTTATATCATATTTAATATATGATTTTATCACTGAACTGAACATTTTGGATGTGTGTGTGTGTGTGTTTTAGAGAGAAAACAAGGTTTAGAACAAAATTATTTTTCAAGTCAAATCCTTACATGTTTATAAGAGAGAATCTTTTTGGAAAGAAGTAGGATGATCTAGTCCTTCCCATGAGGACTAGTTGAGAAAGTTAGAGTTTTGAGAGGATTGTGTTGATTAAACAAAGGAGGAGAAGGAAGATTAAGAAAACAGTGATTCAGTGATTTAATTTGAAAGATAAGAACCTAGCTTGGTAACCTGTTTTAAGACTCCTTAAGAAGAAGATCTCAGTCTGTGGAGCAAGAGCGCACTGGTCCTGAGAGGCTGCTTGTACTCTGATGAGTCAAGTGCTTATGCTTTGTTCTCTTAGGGACCACAGGTGATGATTCACCTGGGAAAGAGAGGCTGATGTTTTTGTGCTGTGTAAAATCTGTTTTAATAGGTGATTAAAACAGAAACACAACCAAAATAATTTGTCTGAAAATGGCTGTTGAATGCTGTTTACTATAGGAGTTATAAACATTAGCAATCATTTAGTTTTTCTGTGAGGTCCACTTAGCCTACGCATGACAATTTTCAACTCTTTCTATAACGTTTACGATAAAAGATGCAGGGGTTCATTTTTTTGTGAATGTACTTATGTAAATAACCTCAGTTGTGATTGGCTAGTCTCTCTGCATATTAAATGAGTAATAACACTTATACAATTCTAACATTGGGATTGTATGGAACTATTTTTCTGCTTTAAAAAAAACAGCAAATTACAACTTTATATTTCAATATCACTTTAAATCTTGCAAGTGTGACTGTTTCTTGTAATTACGTCTTTATCTCACAATGTGCCTTAACAATTCTCAGTGTGACTTTAAATCTCACAATTGTGACTTTGTTTGCAGTAATTAGAACTTCATACCTCACACTTGTGACTTTATTATTCAGTGTAACTTTATTTTTCTCAATGTGACTTTAAATCTTGCAACGGTAACTTTGTAATTCTGACTTTATATCTCACAATTGCGACTTTGTTTCTTGTAATTGTGGCTTTATCTTTCAACGTGACTTTAAATCTCACAAGTGTGACTGGTGCTTGTAGTTCTGAATTTCTATCGCATAATCTGCCTTTATATCATCCAACTGCAACTTTATATCTCTTAATGTCCCTTTAAATATCACAATTTTGACACTGTTTCTTGTAATTGCGTGCAACTTATATCTCGCAGTTTCAACTTGATTTGCCTCTGTGTGACTTCAAATCTTGCAAGGTTAACTTTGTTTCTTTGTAATTTCAACATTTCATCTGTCAATGTGAATTTAAATCTTGCAATTTTGACTTTATAACTCTCAGTGTGACTTAAAATCTTGCAAGTGTTATTTTAATTCTTGTAACTGTGACTTTATATCTTACAGTTGCAACTTTAGTTTTCTCAATGTTAAACCTGGCAAAGGTAACCGTTTCTTCATAAAATCTTCATAATTTATTCTTCATATTTCACAGTGTGCCTCTATATGTTCAATTGTGACTTTATGTCTCTCAATGTGACTTTAAATCTCACAGTTGTGACTTTATACGTCACACTTGTGACTTTATTTTTCATTGTCAAATCAGCGTTAAATCTCGGAAGGGTGGCTATTTCTTGAAATTTTGATTTCATATTTCACAGTAGAGACTACATATTTTCCAATTCTGACATTATGTATTTCAATGTAACTTTAAATCTTGCAAGGGTGACTTTATTTCTTGTAATTGTGAATTAATATTTTGCAATTGTAACTTTATGTATTTGTAATTCTGAGTTTATATCTCACAATGTGCTTTTAAATCTCACAATTACATATTTACTTCTTGTAATTGTGGCTTTATCTTTCAATGTGACTCATATCTTGCAAGGGTTACTGTTTCTCATAATTTCCAACTTTGTCACACAATGTGCCTTTATATCTTCCAATAGTGACTTTATGTCTTATTTTAAACACAATTATCTTTTATGTTTTACTCTAAAGCAAAAACAGGTTTCCATGTGATCCTTGTATAGATATGCAAGTCACATTGTTTGGCACGTTTAATCATAATTTTAGCCTATTACACTCACAATAAAGCAGCTCAAACACTTACATTTAAGCTGGTTTTTAGAATCACTGATAGCACACGTACATCACAGAGACGTCTATTTGATGTCTGCTTTTACATCTTCAAGACATTTTTTTAGAGTGTTTGCTCATCTGCAATACGTATATTGAACGTTTCCCATCAGATGTCAAATAGACGTCTATTAGATGTCTTTAAGATGTTTATGATTGAGAATGTATGTAAAACTGAGACATCTTACAGACATCTGCCAGATGTTTGTACACCACAGATGCTTTCTAGATCATGTGATCTTTAACAGACATCTTGCAGTGTGCTATATGCAACGTTGTTATACCTTAGTTACAATGAACTACAATGATTTCCAAAATGTATAATACAAATATTGAATTAAACGTGAATTAAACGACACAACGCTCCTTAGACAAAAGTGTTATTCAAAATTCTCCACACTCTCTCCTCTCTTCACAGGTTTCGGCAGGTGCTAATGGAGAATGAGCCTGAGATACAGGAGGTTTCCGGTCTCTTTCGCTCCGCGCTTGTGGAAACACTTGAGCGTGTTCATGAGGAGCAGGAGGCACAGCGTCTGACCCACCAGTGGAACAACAAACGATCCATAAGCCTGTCGCTGATGAGCTTCAAGTCTCGTGTGCGGATCAACCCTTTCGGCAGCACCTTGGGACTGAAATCAAACAGCTACGGCTCGGAGGAAGATGGAGTAGATGTCAACACTGTTTGTGGGGATGTTGAGAATGGCCTTGGTCAGACAACAGAGAAAGTGCAGCGTGTGTGGAGCATGCCGGAGTTTCGGCACAAGGGAATTAACGGGAAAGCTTGAGAGTCTGGATCAGGGTTTGGTCCAGTCAACGACTGTCTGATATTCCCAGCATCACCTTCACTGTCAGTGTAGGCTATTTGTCTTTCCAGAAGTATGGAGGGAAAAGGTATGTTGATGTTGGGAAATAAAACTTAACAAAACATCTTAAATCAATAAATATGCTACAAGTACTCCAAAATAAAGCCACACTTTTCATTTTTGACTGAATGTGCATATATGCAGTAAAACCATATATGTGTTCCTGTGGCTCAGTGGTAGAGCATTGCGTTAGTAGCGCAAATGGTTGTGGGTTCAATTCCCAGGGAACACACATACTGATAAAAAAAATGTACAGTCTGAATGCACTGTAAGTCGCTTCGGACAAAAGTGTCTGTTAAATGCATAAATGTAAAACCAGATATTTGCCTGATCACTTACTATCAGACTCAATTTGAGTGACAAGTTATTCTGAAATTGTACAGTTGCCTAATTTATCCTGTGAACTTTGAAAAAAAAATGGGGTTTTACAATTGATATAAATATAATTTAAAAGAAAAATATGCTATAATGTTCAAGTGCCGGTCAACTTTTGTAACATTGCCCCGTTTTTTTAGAACAGGTGGTACTATATTTGGTGTGGAAATGTTCCGATGCTTGTGATTGGTAGATGTATTTATTTTTTTGCTTGTTGAATGGCAGTCTTGTCATAGATATACAAGTCTATGTTATACAAGTTCACTTATACAAGTGTATAAGTGAGGAGTTGCTTGCTAAATATATTTAAATTAATTTCATTTAATTACTTGTAAATTGAGTTACAGTGTAAATAGAATGTAAATGTATAAAATCAATAAATGTTTTAATTACTTTGTGTTGAAAAATAAAGATTCATGCAATTTGGCTTCTAGAGTGATTCTGAGACAGTAATATATGTACCATGGTCTCTTAAATTGTATAACAATCTGAAACCCATTTCTGATTATTATAAAAGTCATCATGCTTTTCATTTTCTTTCTAAAGAGTAAAATACCAACATTTACTTGCTTAAAGGAATGTTCCATAGAAAAACCGCAACTGGAGTTTTGTAGCTTTTATTTATGGTCTATTTTTTACGCATTTAAAATGTGCATATTTTCTCTTCCCACAAAATGGAACAAAAATATTGATGACACATCAGCATATCCAGTGGCGGCGCTGGGGCAGGGCTTGACGGCCCCATCAGAAACTTCTTTAGCCCTGGCACATCCTCTTAATAGCCTATTGCCAATTATTATGCTCATCTCTGGCTATTATCGACATCATATGATACCGTGCAAATCCGCACAGGGAGTTCATCACCTGCAATGTGTGCCCAAAATAGTTGTATTAATTGTAAAAAAAAAAAAAAATATGTTTTTATTGAACTGAAAAAAATACCAACTATGAGAAGTTTAATACCACAGAAAAAAAGTTAAATATGCCTTTTTTGAAGCTGCTGTATATAAAAATCCAATAGCTAAAGTTTAGGCGTTCATTACTTTCTCTCCAATTAGTTTTTTTTAGCAGCCCCTCTGAGTCTGAACTGTTAAGCCCCCCCTTAGCACTCCCAACAAAAAAATCCCGAAGCCGCCACTGAGCATATCCAAATGTTTGCCCAATCAAATGCTCTTAAAGAGTATTTCTCTGCCCCAATACCACCTACCTTTGGCAAGCAATAACAATAAGCTTTTAGCTGTTTTGAAAAACAGATCTTTGATTTGTCCCACTCTATGTCTGTTTCAGCAGAAAATAAGCACATCTTAAAATAAAAGCATACCTTAAAAAAACTACCTCAACTAGATAAATGATTTTGTCAACTTTTTATGTTCATGACGTATCAAAACCTTTTTGAGATACTATAAAACAAAGGACACAAACCGGAAATTTATTTTACAGTATTGTCATCAGTGTGGTCAGATGCACGTAACTCACGAAGGCAGAGTGCCTCTACATTTGACTCAACACAGTAAATACAGATCTTATCACGGGATAACAAGAAATGCACCACTAGAACAACACAACTACAATGTGGTTTCAATTGAGATTTTCAACCTTCATCTCCCTGGTCACAAATGTACACATGATTTACATCCTTCTGAACAATTCCTCACAGATCTGAACTGATTCTGTTATTATGTACTTGAGGTTTGCATAAAAAAAGAGAATACAATAAAGGTTTTTTTTTTTTTTTGGAAATTCAGTTACATGTAACTATGTAACATCCAAGCTACAGTTCTCATAGGGTAAAGATAATCAGACATAAATTAAGTATTTCAGGACACAGTCTGGAGTTTTAAAAAGGAGGACAACCATCCACGTAGTTGGTAAGGAACTATCAACATATAACATCAGGCAACAACTTTAATAGTTGAAGATGCTCTTTCCCTGAGTGGCGGTCAGGTGAATAATGAAAGAAATAAAAAAGTCATCTAAATCTGCAGATCCAGGTCTGGACTGATTCAGAAAGTAGAGTTTAAGAACTCCAGCAGTTCTGCTCTGTTTTTGTCCCGCTGTTTAAAAAATTAAAAAGCAAGTCAATAAAAGAACTGTGCTAAACTGTTGACATGACTATAGTTAATCTGGTTTACATTCTAGCATTAGTCTCACCATCCATCATAACTAGATAAACGCAGCAGAGGAAAATATCCATTCCAAGCTTTTATTTTAAAATCAAACGTTTGATTTGTTGCTTTAGTGTATTTATGTGCAATCTGCACAATGAAAAACTCACCTGCTTGTCCTTCTTTGATTTTTTCATTTTCAATTTAATCTTTTTTCCTGAAATCATACTGTACTTGCCAGTTTTCTTCTTTTCCTTAAGATACTGGGAATGACAGAAATGTATTCAACATAGCAATAATTTATTCAACATAAAAATAAACAAAAGCAAAGAGACAAGTTGAGTTGAAGAAAGTACCTTTGAAATTTGAACCGGTCCAGAACTGTCATCCTGCCCTTTGTGCTCCTTTTCCTTTTTCCGCTTACATGTCTTCTCTTTTTTCCCTTTCTATAATAACAATAATAATAGTAAAATCATGTAAGTGTTCATTTATTCAAAAACAAACATTTAATTAATCAACATCAAGCAGCTCCTAAAAAAAACGACACAAACAAGTTTCTTAATGGAATAGTTCAGTCAAAAATGTCTTTGTAGTTTCTAACTGACATTGCATGTCAAGAGATGTAGGATTTAAAAAGTCTTGCTTGTGTGTTATAAATGCACAGGTTTGTAAAAATGTGAGTGAATAAATCTTTTTTGTGTGTGTGTGTGTGTGTGTGTGTGTGTGAATTCTCCCTTAATACTTGCTTATACTGACAACTTTGGACAAAAGTACACAAATTTATCAAATGAAACGAAACAGTAGCCAGGTACCTTTTTGCCATGTTTATCTTTCCTTTTTTTCAAAGATTTTCTCTGTTTTTGGCAAGAATCTAGCAGTGGAAGCACAAAACACATTGACATCTCTTATTTAGATCTTCTCCATCACAAATCTTTATTTATTACAATTTCCTCTTTCCTGTTAATGAAGTATGTGATGCTTTACACGTACAACATTCTCTTTTCATACAATATCATTTTCAATTTGTAAATAAATAACTGATTTTTATTTAGCTTACTTGAGCTACTAGAGCTGGAGGTACTACGTGATGATGAACTGCTGGATGAAGACCGTGAAGAAGAGGACGATGAGGAGGAGGAGGAAGATGATGAAGAGCTGGAAGATGATGAGGACGATCTGCTTGGGCTTCTTGCTCGTTTACGGTTTTCTCTTCCTGGTAATGTATAACAGTAAGCAAAATCTTTTGTGCATGTCAGGGTTAGTGATTTCTTTACCTCACACAGAACAGTTGTCTAGAGAAACTCACCTCTGCTGTGAGAACTACTTCTGCGTTTTGTACTTGACTCACTTCTCTCCACGGTGTCCACTTTGGCAGACTGAAAAATAACAAGTAAAACCCTTAGCATCCAGATCTTTTCAAATGCTCAAAACATGGACTGTGTTCTTCATGAGAATCCTAGGCAAGAACCGCAGATTCAAAGCTCTAACGTAACGTTATATGATGATAAAAATGCTGTCAAGGTAAGCCAGGACCCGAATTTAAACTGTATTTACAGTCTTTCTACAGTCAACTACTCACTTACTTCACAAATACGTTACACTTTATCCATACAACATTTTTAGAAACAAACGTTTGTAAAAATCAACCAAAGAATTACAGCTTTATCTGAAGGTTTAACGAGAAAGCTGGTTTTAATGTTAGCAGTTCAACACTTTACCATGTTTAAGATGTGGTCCTCGCGACCACAACAACAAAAACGGGAAAATCAGAGTAATTGCCGAATATGACTAAAATCCGTGCTGAAAATAAACTGCGTGGAATATAAATGACTCCTTTTCATCTCTGTGATCAGTGCGTGTGTATCAATAAGATAAACCCCACTGCGCAGCCATCTTGTTTACGTCATGCAAACAAAACGACATTATCCGGGTACTGTTTAGCAGCGCATGCGCGTGTCCGACGCTCACAAATAAAAGTCCTAATTTATCTACTGTGAATAATCAGTATTTTTTCAGTATCTTTATTCAGGTATAGTCGTTTTTGAAGCAACACGCAGACGGCGTCATCGCATTTGTATTCAAAGTCGTATTGTAAAGTCAGAATAGATGTCACATTATTATTTAATTTACATTACTCTTCAAATTAAAGAAAGAGAAAAAATGACATTAAAATTGGTTTAATGAAGGTTTCGGCTTGCGCCCCATGGATACGTTTTGACGCCTTTTGGCCTGGACACCTACTACATGGAAAAACAGCCTACTTCCAGACAAGATATTACACAATTTTTTCATCTGAAATGCTACATTTGAATAGCCATTTTTATCTAAGGTGAGATACGTATGCCTACGTGTTGGGCATGTTATGTTAAAGACTATAGATACAAACAAGGACTTTGGTTATGTTTTTCTTTTGCTAAACGAGAAACTCTAATCAGTCACTTCCCCCAACTAACTGTATCCACTGTGTATAGATTATTTAAAGAAATATATATGTTATTGGTTTTAATGTAGCACAACATAATACAAAGAAAACATTTCCTCTGTAATACATGCATTTCCCATCAGAGCGCGCCCACGACAAAATAATAAATGTCAGACATTTTCCCCTGGTTACTGAAAGCATTATCGCATTATTTACATCTCTTTTGTTATGCCTGAAAATAAGTGGACAGTGTAGGTTGTTTGTTAGTTTTTTAGGACATAAGTGTTAAATACTTTATCATTGGTTGTTACCAATGACAATGACAACTCAATCATTTTGGAGACATGGGATAAAACATGTCCAGCAATTCTGCTATCAGTTTAAAAAAAAAAGTTCATAATAATAGAATGTTTTATCACAATTATCCCCTTCAATTAAAATGTATCATTATTATGCGAAGTCTATGTCACTCATTGTCTTTGCATCTAAAACAGTGTGTCCACAGATAAGGGTTCAATCTATTTATATGCTATAAAATTGACTTGTTTTAATCAAAAGATACACTTAATAATATCTCATATCAAATCAAGGCTGTTTTTCTGTGACACATGCATGTTTCATAAGGTTTCAGAGTTGTGTCCCCACTTTTTGTCAACACCTTCAGACATTCATTACAATGTAATAAAACCAGGGAATATAGGGGCAGCTGTCACTAAACGAATCCATTGCCACTATCCTCCTCTGCAGAGTACATCAGTGTCAGAAAGGCTCTGGTCCGTTTTATAGTTTTAGAATATTTGAAATCCTAATGTTAATATTTCCTGGTCGCAACATGATCCGTCAACACCATCTTCCAATTTCTGAGGAAATTATTTGATATGTTTAGATCATTTTATTCTCTTGAAGCAGGCTCCATTAGCATCTAGCATCAACAGAAAAAATAAAAATTAAAAAATGGCTACTACTTGAATTCCATTTGTTTTGTGAAAGAAATGCCAAATTTGTCACCACCATCAGATGTCACCACCATAAGATTTTGTGTTCCAATGATATTTCAAAATACTTAAATGTGGCTTTTGAATAAAAGCTTTATAAACAATAACATACTCACTGTTTTATTGTATTTGTTTTAATACAGTAATTAATTGATTCATTGTATTTGATCGTTAAAATGGCTACAAATTCAGGTTTTCGTCACCACCATCAGACGTATCACCTCCGTCACTTCTGTCACCTCGGTCTGATGAATATTTTGATAATATTTAATTATGATATTTTATATTTGTTGAAGAATTAATGGTCAAATGTGACAGTTTAATCTGTCTGCTAACATGAGAATGTGTTATAAAATGTTAAAAACGTCTTGAATGCTGTTAAAGATCAAATTGAAATTATATTACACAGT